>JBBGZY010000240.1:1010000-1420000 GCA_037952925.1 Lithobates clamitans | reverse complement strand
TGTAAAGTAAAATACAAGTGGACAAACCATAAAAGGAAGGCTTGACTAGTAGATCAGTAATGACAGTGTGAGTCAGAAGTAGACTATGCTACACAGATGCCTACAAGAAAGCAGCAATCCATTATAACAAGGCAGAAAAACCTGGGATATATAAAACGGGGTGTTGTCCATGAAATAACTAAATAACAAAAACCTTTTACACTAAAATACATTACCGAAAAGCTATAAAAGATTGTTTCACAGAGATTTTAGTTAAACTAAGAACTTATTTGCCAACATGAGAGTCGACCATTTTACTCTAAAAACTTTGTATAAAACACTGCTGAGCAGAGCATTCTGTATATCCCAAAAGCCTGTAGCAGGAACCACACATTTTAATGAAAAAAAAAGTGGGAGAACAGCCAGACTGACAAGTTAGGTGCCGGCTTATCTCAACAATTAGACCAAGTTTGCCAACAAAAATAAGATTTCAGTTTCCTGATACAGTTGTACTGGCCAAAAATCTATTGTCTAATGCCCCGTACACAGGATTGGATTTTCCGACAACAAAACCGTGGATTTTTTTCCAAAGGATGTTGGCTCAAACTTGTCTTGCATACACACGGTCACACAAATGTTGGCCCAAAATTCCAAACGTGAGAATGCGGTGACGTACAAAACGTACGACGGGATAATAAGAAGGAAGTATATCAAAAGGAAGTTCAATAGTCATGTGCTATCTCCATTATGAACGCTAGTTTTACAAGACCGAGCGCTTCCGTCTCGTACTTGATTCTGAGCATGCGTGGACTTTTGTGCGCGACTTGTATACACACGATCGGACTTTCCGACAACAAGGTTTTGTTGTCAGAAAATTTGAGAACCTGCTCTCAAACATTTGTGTGTGGAAATTCAGCAAAATGTTCGATGGAGCATACACACGGTCGGATTTTCCGACAGCAAGCTCACATTGAACATTTCCCGTCGGAAAATCTGACCGTGTGTACGCGGCATAAGAGTTAAGCCCCATACACACAGGCTGAATGTCTGGAGACATCGGCCGGTTCAGAAAAGAATGTATGCCACCCTGTCTGACAGATGCCGGCTCAATGGAAAATCAGCAGTCGACCGTCTCCTGATCAGCGCTCTCCGCCAGTAGCGGAGAGTGCTGAATGGAGTGTTCTGTCCCCCTGTCAGAACACAACAGCTCAGCAGGGGAGATTGCTATGCAAACTTCACAAGTACAGCGGCTCCAACCAAGTCTCCAAAAATCTCATAGTGTGTACCAGGCTTTAGTTGTAGGTGCCACCAGCCAAAGCTCATCTGAAGGGAAAAATGATCAGCAAGATTAAAAAAACCTTGCCTGATAAAAATTGTTTTCAAACTGAAACAATGAGCACCATAATTGCTTCATGACCTTTCATGTTTAGGGATTTGGTGACTAGCGCAGATGCCTGAAGGTAGTTGAATCGTGCCCAAGTATCCAACCTTACACCAGTGTCTATGGCTAGTTGAAAATATCCAGCACAAATGACTGCTATCTTGGAATCAGTCAACAGGAGGTCATGTGCAGTTTTAATGACATCAAAAGTAATGAGGAATATCTAACCATTCGGCATATGAAAAAGTGTCTATAGATGCGACATAATCATCAGCTATTTTAGGCCATCTGCAGGTCAAAACTTTGCTGGCATGGCAAGTACTGCATTGGCTGTCTTCCAGCCATTACTATAAAACCACAACTATCTAGTGACACTATCATCACAATTTCAGCTGAATACCTGGAAGCACATACACACAAAAACAATGATTTATGCCTTTGTCCTGTCAAAAAAAAACATCATTTTTATAAAATGGTTGCACTGGAGACAGCCGCAAAGCAGTCTTTGTGCATATACGAAGGTTTTCACTTAAGTTTCTTTACATATCCTTGTACTTTGAGTAAATGGGTAAATGTACATGACATGACTGTGTGGGCAGAGCCCAGCACAGCCACGCTGTTTTTATTTTGTGACAGCAGGTATGGGGAGAAGATACCCCGTCAGCTGTCACAGAGTGGGGAGTGCTGGTGGTGGGAAGTGGGTTTATAGAAGCATGTTACATTTTACACCCTAGATATGGGCATAACATGTAACATGTTCCTAAAGGTGAACTTATCCTTTCAAGCAGGGGTGCCTAACCAGTGGCCCGGGGGGGGGGGGGGGGGGGACGACACATGTGGCCCACAGAGCCCTCTGATGTGGCCCGCGACCTCCTGCTCTGGGATGGCAGGTTGGCATGCCCAGATCGCAGGTTGCTGACCTTTCATCCCAGAGCATCAGTGTTGTGAATGAAGCAAGCAGCTGCAAAGCAGAACTGCATAAGTCAATGCTTCCTGTATACCACCAGCTCCCATCATAGGTGGAGTGATACCAAATGCACTGCCTGGGACAGCAACAGCCGGCGATACCTGAACAGAAGACTGTTTTTAAAGGTAAGTTTACTACTTAAATCACAGTGTATATATAAGCATATCTGTTCTGCAGTGGTTACTAGGCTGCTTTCAAACTGATCAGCAGGTGTAGGGGCATGTACTTGCGGGTTACCTGCACTGAGCTATAGACTTCTGGTATTACCTGCGGGTTTGGTGTGCTTTCAGAAAGTGCACCACACCTGTAGGATAAAATAGAATTCTATGGCAAAGTGCAGCTAATCCGCAGGAAAGCCACAGGTGCACTGCGCTGCACCCACAGTACAGTGTGGGTAGACCGTAGACCATCAGTGTAAAAGCAGCCTTATGCCACTTTCACACGATCGATCTGACCCAATCAGACCCTCCATTCACCTCTATGGAGTGGCAGATGTAAACAGACTTGTGTCCGTTTACACCCGCCTACCTCCAATCCAATCTGCTAAAAAAAACAGAAGTGGATCCGTCCCCTTCCATCAGATTGGATCGGAGGGCCCTTAGAGTAGAGTGGGCTGTGTCTGTGTCCACTGTGCATATGCACAGTGGACACGGACTTGTCATCCGCCCACTCTGCTCATTGTGGCCCGCAACTAAGTCACTTCAGTGGCCCTCGCTCCTCAAAAGGTTGATCACTCATGCTTAAAAGTGTATCTAAAGTATATCTAACCCAAGAAAAAAAAAGTGATATATTGCAGCTTTCCAGCCCTTAGATGTGGTGACTCCATTAGACTTTTTAAGGCTTTTTTTTCACCTGGGCGGCTACATTCACTCCTCAACTGTGTCAAGAGAGGAAGCCATGGTTGTCACCCAGACTGGACTTCAAACGTTCTTTTCTTCATCTCCATAAGGCCTCATGCACATGAGACGCTGTTAAACTCGTGTTCAGAGGCAGTTGGACACTTTTTTCAACTGCCCCTGAACCCATTCAATGTTATCCTATGTGTCCATGTACACAGTCTCGTTTTTTTTGGCGTTTTTAGGCAGTTGCGTTTAACCTCGTTTTTCCAGAAGCAAAAAAATGGGTTCAGACGCAAAAGTTTTCCACATTTCAGACGCCAAGCACGTCTAAACGCGTCTAAACGCCGATACAGAAAATGTCATTTTCTGCTCTGCAGATGCTTCTAGATGCAAACACGGTAAAACGCGGCTAAATGCGGCATGCAAACGCGGTTTCAGCTTTTAAAAACATGTGTTCAGTAGAGTTTGCACCGTCGTCTCGTGTGCATGAGGCCTAATGCCCCGTACACACGGTCGGATTTTCCGATGGAAAATGTCCGATCGGAGCGTGTTGTCGGAAATTCCGACCATGTGTGGGCTCCATCGGACATTTTCCATCGGATTTTCCGACACACAAAGTTGGAGAGCAGGAGATAAAATTTTCCGACAACAAAATCTGTTGTCGGAAATTCCGATCGTGTGTACACAAATCCGACGGACAAAGTGCCACGCATGCTCAGAATAAATAAAGAGATGAAAGCTATTGGCCACTGCCCCGTTTATAGTCCCGACGTACGTGTTTTACGTCACTGCGTTCAGAACGATCGGATTTTCCGACAACTTTGTGTGACCGTGTGTATGCAAGACAAGTTTGAGCCAACATCCATCGGAAAAAATCCTAGGATTTTGTTGGAATGTCCGAACAAAGTCCGACCGTGTGTACGCCCTATAATAGTTAATAACTTTTTTTTGATGCTTCCAGTTGACAAGTACACTGCATATATTATACATATAAACATACACATATAAATTTACACACACACATGTATACGCTCTTCTACTCTTCATCTCTATAACATAGTGGATAACTTTTTTTAATGCTTCCAGTCCATATACATATATATACACACACACACACACACACACACACACAAACACTATATATATATATATATATATATATATATATATATATATATATATATATATATATATATATATATATATATATACACATACATACATACACACATATATATATATATATATATATATATATATATATATATATTTATATACATACATACACACACACACACACACACACACACACACACACACACACACAGTGTCTCACAAAAGTGAGTACACCCTTCACATTTTTATAAATATTCTATTATAACTTTACATGTGACAACACTGAAGAAATGACACTTTGCTACAATGTAAAGTAGTGCGTGTACAGCATGTATAACAGTGTAAATTTGATGTCCCCTCAAAATAACAACACACAGCCATTAATGTCTAAACCGCTGGCAACAAAAGTGAGTACACCCCTAAGTGAAAATGTCCAAATTGGGCCCAAAGTGTCAATATTTTGTGTGGCCACCATTGTTTTCCAGCACTGCCTTAACCCTCTTGAGCATGGAGTTCACCAGAGCTTCACAGGTTGCCACTGGAGTCCTCTTCCACTCCTCCATGATGACATCACGGAGCTGATGTATGTTAGAGACCTTGCGCTACTCCACCTTCACTTGGAGGATGCCCCACCGATACTCAATAGGGTTTATGTCTGAAGACTTGCTTGGCCACTCCATCACCTTTACCCTCAGCTTCTTTAGCAAGGCAGAGGTTGTCTTGGAGGTGTGTTTGGAGTCATTATCATGTTGGAATACTGCCCTGCGGCCCATTCTCTGAAAGGAGGGGATCATGCTCTGCTTCAGTATGTCACAGTACATATTGGCATTTATGTTTCCCTCAATGAACTGTAGCTCCCCAGTGCCGGCAGCACTCATGCAGCCCCAGACCATGACACTCCCACCACCATGCTTGACTGTAGGCAAGACACACTTGTCTTTGTACTCCTCACCTGGTTGCCGCCACACACGCTTGACACCATCTGAACCAAATAAGTTTATCAAAAAAGTTTTCAGCAAACTACGGGCTCCCTTGTGCATCATCTTTAGAAGAGGCTTACTATTGGAAGACAGCCATGTAGACCAATTTGATGCAGTGTGCGGCATATGGTCTGAGAACTGACAGGCTGACCCCCCACCCCTTCAACCTCTGCAGCAATGCTGGCAGCACTCATACATCTATTTCCCAAAGACAACCTCTGGATATGATGCGGAGCATGTGCATTCAACTTCTTTGGTCGACCATGGAGAGGCCTGTTCTGAGTGGAACCTAGAGCTGCACGATTTTGGCTAAAATGAGAATCACGATTTTTTTGCTCCGAATAAAGATCACGATTCTCTCACAATTCTCACAGCGTAACATCTTTCACATTATACAAAGAATTGGGCTAACTTTAGTGTTTTTTAAATTAATTAAAGTATATTTTAAAAAAAAATTATGTTTGAAAGACTGCTGCGCAAATACAGTGCGACATAAAATATTGCAACAACCACCATTTTAATTCTCTAGGGTCTCTGCTAAAAAAATATATATATATAATGTTTGGGGATTCTGAATAATTTTCTAGCAATAAATATTGATTTTAACTTGTAAGCAGCAAGTACCAGAAAAAGGTTTAGTCTTTAAGTGGTTAAACTTCCCTCACCTACAGGCAGAAGTTCATTCCTTTGATATAAGAAGAAATGTTACTTTGTTTATACTCATCTGGGATGTTGTGGTAAAACTTGGCAGGCTGCCTGGATTTTTTTTTTTTCCAGCTGTAAGAACTCTCTGCACTTGTTAGAAAGAATCATGAAATGCCTTGAAGATCGGGAAGGGAAAAGAATCATGATTTCTTAACGATTAATCGTGCAGCTCTAGTTATGCCAAATAACTGTCTTTTATTCAAGGATAGTGATCACATGAAGCCATTTATTATCATATAATTTTTTGGCTCCTTTTAAAATCATAATAACAGAAATCACCCAAAGGGCCATGATCAAAAGTTTACACACCCTGGAATGTTTGGCCTTGGTACAGACACAGAAGGTGGCACACGGGTTAAAATGGCCATTAAAAAGGTTAATTTCCCATATTTGTGGCTTTTTAAATCGCAATTAGTGTCTGTGTATAAATAGTCAATGAGTATGTTAGCTCTCACATGGATGCACTAAGCAGGCTAGGTAATAAGCCATGGGGAGCAGAAAAGAACAGTCAAAAGACATGCGTAACAAAGTAACAGAATTTTATCAAAATGGAAAAGGATATAAAAAGATATCAAAAGCCTTGAATATGCCAGTCAGTACTGTTCAATCATTTAAAGAAGAAGTGGATAATTTGGGAATCTCTTGATACCAAGCCAAGGTCAGGTAGATCGAAAAAGATTTCAACCACAACTGCCACAGGAATTGTTTGGGATACAAAGAAAACCCCATAGGTAACCACAGGAAAAATACAGGCTGCTCTGGAAAAAGATGATGTGGTTGTTTTTAAGGAGCAGACTAAGATGATACTTGGAAAAAAAAAAGAGCTGCATGGTCAAGTTGCCAGAAAGAAGCCTTTACTACACAAGTGTCACAAAAAAGCCTGGTTACAATATGCCCAACAACACCTTGACATGCCTCACTGAACTTTTTTGTGGCATTGGCGCAGTAAAGGCTTCCTTCTGGCAGCTCAACCATGCAGCTCTTTTTTGTTCAAGTATCGTTGAATTGTGCTCCTTAAAAACAACCACACCGTCTTTTTTAGAGAGCAGCCTGTATGTCTCTTGAGGTTACCTGTGGGTTTTTCTTCTGAGCAATTCTTCCGATAGTTGTGGCTGCAATCTTTCTTGGTCTACCAGACCTTGACTTGGTATCAAAAGAGCCCCGAATTTTCTACTTCTTAATAGAGGATTAAACAGTACTGACTGGCATATTCAAGGCTTTTGGTATCTTTTTACATCCTTTTCCATCTTTAGAAAGTTCCATTACTTTGTTATGCAGGTCTTTTGATTGTTCTTTTCTACCTCCTTATGTCTAGCCTGCTTAGGGCATCCAAGTGAGACCTAACAAACTCATGGACTATTCATACACAGACACTAATTGTGATTTAAAAAGCCAGAAATGTGAGAAATTAACCTTTAATTGCCATTTTAACCTGTATGTGCCACCTTCTGTGTCTGTACCAAGGCCAAACATTCCAGGGTATGTAAACTTTTGATCAGGGCCATTTGGGCGATTTCTGTTATCATTATCTATATCTCAGTTCACACTGCTGCAACTTTGAAGCCGACATCCCAGCACGACTTCAGCACTTCAGCACGACTTACATTCGACTTCTTTAACAAAAGTCAATTCAAGTCTTGCGGAAGTCCCACCAAAAGTTGTGCGGGGACTTGTGCTCTCAAAGTCGGAGAGCATGTCGCACCAGTGTGAATCGGGCCTTAAGCGTTCTAAGATTTTTAAAGATGGTGTTGACTCTAGCAACATTTTACTGGTGACTTGGATTTGGTTTAATTTGTGATGTGGTGAATTCCTATACACCCATTTCTTTTATAGGAAACCTGTACAGAGAGAATATGTAGGTTGGCTTTGCTGAGCTTTAGTTTTGAAAATGTTGGTTGTCTTGTTGTTATACTAATCCTTTGGCTGTAGCACTTTGAGTCACAGACCTATAACTACTAAGTAGATTTTCTGACTTCCCTCTGACTTTAATAGTTGTATGCTTGATTTGGCCACTGACCCCAATGGCAGTCAGGCAAGTAGCATTTTCAGAAAGCGGTCAGTAATGTTTACATCTGTACTTCCCAATATAAGAGTTTCCTTTATTGAAAACACTAAAATAAATATATTTACAGGGTGACGAAAAACAACTTAAACATAATATTTGTAGAAACCACTCTTACCGCTTTTGGATGTCTAACAGAATAGCTTTTTTCCATTGCCATTTTGAAGATACAAAGCTAGCCATACATGGGCTAGACAGACCATACAGATCTCTACCCTTTTCCCATATTAGTCAAAATGTGTGAATCAATTAGATATTCTGTAGACATGTTTAAACAAAAAGGACACATCCTAGTTACCATACTGACTCACCTGAGAAAAATTTACTCGCCACACTGGGACTGGGACTGGAGACCCACTGGAGCCTGTGGTTAGGCTGGAATGTGATTTGCTACAAATTCCACAGTTAGTTAGAAATGGAATCAGGCAATGACTGATCATTAGGAGGACTGGCATAAGTCAGGCTGTCTGACTCGCTTGCAAAGCTTACATGCTTAGACTAAATAGTAAGTTGTATTACATCTGTATGTACACATGGTTTAGTCTGTTAGCATTCCAAAAGCACTAGAACACTCTTAATATTGGAACTGACATGCCTTCAAGAGAACAACTCAACATTAAATAGTAATCAAATAAAAGGAGGACAGTTGAGAGATACTGAAACCAATACATAGTAAGTGCCAGTAACTAGAATGATATGCCAATGGCACAGCAAACAAAGGTTATTCACCTACATGCTACTCTTGACCTACTTAATTTAAACATAAATAAAAAAAAAAAAAAAAAAAGAACCACTATATTCAAATGCGTGACCTAAGTGATATTATAGGTGCACTAGACCTGAATGGAAAATATGTTGATAATGGAGAAAAACTTCCTACTCTCAACACCCAGATCAATGAGTGCCTGAACTTTTAACTTCCCTTCTTAAGACTTCTTCTGATACACTGTTTAGTCAAATAGAGAACCTTTTCGACCACCTAACAAACGGAAAACAACTGAGCAGAAATTAAGTTAGCCTAACCACACATTATACGAGCCAAAAAAGAAGAAAATTCTATGATGTTTGGTAAAAGTATGCTACAAATGCTGTAAAACTGTCAGGGAATTACTTTTTTTTTAAAAAATATGTTAATTTGGTATGCATGGTATTGTGGTGGAAAGGGGGATAAACAGCAGTAAGCTTAATTCACCAAGATACAAAGTGTGTAATTTGCTTAGAACTGTCACTTCAGCCAAGTGACTTTTTTTTTTTTTTTATAATTTTCATACAATACACAACAGGGTGACCATGGATAAGAAAAACTGTATAAAGCAGAGAAGTCATATCAGACAGTGATAACGGCAGTACACATTCCATGCATATAATGTAATATAATGTATTTAAGATTTTCAGATGTTAGAGACCCTGGGGACAGGGCACCGTCAAAAATCTACACATCGATTATGGTACGAGTTAATTTTTTTTTTTTTTTTTGTAATCCTGTTTGGCTTGATAGAAGTAACAGCTGTTGTTCATTGTTGCTTTATTTTTATTTTTTTTGCCATTTCAAGTAAAGTAAGCCAAATATGAACAAATTACATCAAATGATACATTTCAAGCTCAAGGATTGATTTTTCCTACAATTGTGTTAAATTGTGCTGTGCTTACCTGGTAAAAGCAAAGCAGATCTTACTAATTAAAATACATTTGGCATTAAAAAAAAGTATTTACACTAAAATTCCAAACTGTGGTCTGAGAACACATTTAAAAAAAAAAAAGATCTAAACTCAAACCATTAAAATTTAATAGGTTTTTATCATAATAAAATGTAAATTCAAAATCTGTTTTTAGTCCTTTTAAATCTGCAGCATTCAATAAAAAAAAAAATCAATGATGATCCTGCCATGTTCAGGCACTACCTGCTATAATGGGGGACAATTGTCTCCACTCTGTCACACAAGCCCCTCGTGGAGACATTGCACAGACACAGTTCACTGATGTTACTGTTAGAAAGCCAGAACAGGGCAGTAATGTGCAAACCAATACTAGAGAATGTGTAAGCACACAAGAAACAGCTGAGGTAGTGCTGAGATTGAAAAAAAATAAAAAATAAAACGAAACCCCACTATATACTGCAGACAAATATATTGTTAATGTTTGTAATGTTTATTGCAATTAATTATAAAGATGTAATGCTATACTAGGCTTGTACTGCACTTTATTTTAACTTGAGGTCACTCAATCTATTTCGGGCAGTTCTTGTAAAGTTGCTGGACAGCGCATTTCCTTATGTTGACCGACCTGGCTATTTTTTGTTATGTACTCCAATAGACTAAATGGGAAAAAAACAGTATCTGTGCACATTAATAAAGCCAAATTTAAAAAACAAAACAAAAAAACAAAAAGAAAAAGAAAACAAAACAAAAAAAACTCTGCGGAAAGAGGAAGCATTGTGCGACTGTCCTGGTTTCTTTGCGAAAATGCTAGTTGCTTGGCTGTCTTGCTGAATCACTGACCCAGGACAAGTATGCAGTTAGTTTTTGTGACTAATTAAAATGCAGTTCTCTAGGTACAGGTTTCCTTTAATGCAGACAGAACCACAAATCAACCAAGACCTATTTTTGATGCCTTTAGCTTTCCGGCTGCATTAAGGTCTAAAGTCTACACATCATGTCCTATAGTTTAAAAAAAAAACAGCAACATGTCACAAAAAGCATTGCAAAGCAACTATAAATTAGTGCATAATGTGTTTAAAAAAAAATAAAAAAAAAGGAGGGATTTCTATAAAAAGCCTGGACCAGAAGTATCCCTATAAAGACCAAGAATTCAGATAAGTCTGTAGGGCGAAGTAAATAGGACACCTATATACTGATCTAAACATATTATATCTTATCTATAAAATCAGAAGGATACCGAACAATTAAAATCAAAAAGGTAAAACCAGTTAGAACCCAGTCTCCCAACCTAATGGCAAATGAAAGAATAAATGACAGAATCATGTCCATAGGAGGTAAAAAGAGTGTAACACAACCCCCAGCCCCCAGGCATCCCACTGCCAGGAAATGGGTGACTCATAGCATACTCATCTCTGCAGTCATTGTGCCATCAGCCACCAAAGACAAAAGACAAGAGGGTTCTACCATTGCTTCATAATGAGCCAGCTATCAAAAGAACTTTCATTGTTATAAGAAAATACGTAAAGCCCCGATGCTGAATCATGATTTGCAGCGAGATGTCTTTCAGCACACGCACATACATAGTCCTATCAATGATGAATGGACTTTTAGTCACTTTGTATAGTACTAATGAGTGTTGACTGCTCTTTGTAGAGGCATATAATCCTATCAGGCATGAGAGTCTTAAGTTGTTTTCAGATGTTTCCTGGTTCTTTTGTTAGCAAATGTGTAAGAAGCAGTGTTTATAATGATAAAAGTAATCAGGTATTCATCTGATCAAGCGATGCCTAGGAACAATGCAGATACTGGAGGGAACACAATGCAATATTACAAGCAATAATGGAATGTTTCAGATATAGGTAAGAGAAATCTGTAGGTGGTTACACCTATGTATATACAGTTTATCTCAAAGGGTATCCACCAGGAACATTGGAGTGTGCGTTCAACTAAGGTAAATAACATACAAACAAATGAGCCTTGGACTCAACCATTTTTATAAAATGTTACCATATGTTCTACCTACAGTCTCCAAAGTACATGGATTGCATTTTGGGCTCAGCAAAGCCCTTTCTTTCTCAAGTGCATAAATCAAACACATAACTCCACACCTATATACCCCTCCAATGATATGCCAATTGGGCAGGCACAGCACTTACATGCCAACCTTGCCCACCACAATTCTGAGTTTGATAGGTGAATGGAAGTTATAGTGAAGTATTTATCATCCACTGACTAAGAGATATGCGTTAACCACTTGCAGACCGCCCACCGTACATTTACTATGGCAAGGCGCCTGGTTTGCGCCAGATCATGTACCTAGTATGTGATCTGACACTTCCGGGTCTGGGGCACGCGCCACCAGCAACCCCCTCCCGCTGTGAATTCTACACAGTGGGAACCGCGGACTCCAGGTCTGCCAGCACCCACCGATTACACAGGGCACAGGCAGAATGACAATCTATGTAAACAAGGCAGATTGTCGTTCTAGAGAGAGAGTATCACTGCTCCAGTTGGGTCAGATCAAGGTAAAAGGCATCTCCTTCAGTCTAGAAGTCCAGGTGCTGGCAATGCTATGGCAGTTAGACATCAAAGAAATTCTGGACAGCCGCACTCCGAAAATATTTGCCTTTATTCAATAAGGTGTCATCCAAAATACAGGTCACAGCAAAGTGGAACAAAGCTTACGCGTTTCCCACTACAAAGAGTGCTTAGTCATAGCTTAGTGCGGCTGTCCAGAATTTCTTTGATGTCGTGCTGTCAGAAGGGAAGGCACAGATCAGATCACAGATTAACCAAAAATATGAAGCAGAATACATATTGGCTTTTTTTGTTTATATCGCAAAAAAAACCAAAAAAAAACGCAGAGGTGATCAAATACCATCAAAAGAAAGCTCTATTTGTGCGAAAAAAGGGCATACATTTTATTTGGACAGTGTTGCACGACTGCGCAATTGTTAGTTAAATCAACGCAGTGCTGGATCGCAAAAAAATGGCCTGTTCAGGAAGTGGGTAAAACCTTCCAGAGCTCAAGTTTAACTGAATTATTAGGTAAAAGACATGCCAAAATAAAGCAGGCAGGGGCGGAGAAGTGATGTGCAAATACTAGTTTTATAATTAAACTGCCACCTTTACCCAAAGTTCACCTTTAAATAAAGTATGGCAGCTAGATTTACCGATGGCTACAAATTGTCCAGCCTGAACTTTTTTACGGTGAGCTTCAGCATACAGGTAGAGATGGAAAATATGCAACAAGGACACAGACAGCATGAAAGGAGAAGTAGGGCTAAGCTCTTTTGACCTGACTTCTCCTGTGGGTTACAGGAGTACACTTAAACCCCTTTCATACAATGGCCACGGCCACGTTAGCGCTAAAGCGCCACTCAATTTAGCGGAGCTTTAGCGCTGTTTAAGTGGCGCTTTTCGGCTGCTAGCAGGGAGCATTTAACCCCAAAGAGGGGGTAAAAAAAACGACTGTGTTGCGGCAAATTTATTGCAATGGGCAGAGGCGTTTTGGGTACGCTGTAAACAGCTCTCCCAAATTACCCCAAAAATGCTGCTTACAGGACTTTTCCGAACCAAACCGGCCGGGTGTAAAAGCACCTATTGTAATGAATGGGAGGCATTTTTCAGACGCTTTACAGGCGCTATTTCTAGCACTAAAACACCCTAAACTGCCTCAGTGTGGCCTTAGTTCTGCTCCTGTGACCCAGATTCAGCCAACAAAGAGCTGAAGTCCAGTGTCAGGTGATGTCACTCGGCCCGGGATCTTGACTTTAATGTTGGGATTCATGTGGCTGAGAGCCTAAGCCATCCATTCCCACCCCCTCTACAGCCCAGAGCTCTGGAGTGGCAGAGCAGAGAGCCGGTGACTCTCAGAGAGCCGGTGACTGTAAAGGCAGACGCTTTTTAGTTTTCGAAAAAGTGGGACTGGTACAGAACCACTGTCAAGTTTTCATTGCTATCTGTGTCCCTGCTGGGGAGATTCATTCCCCTTATTCGGCCAGTTGACCACTACTACTGAGACAGAGCAAAAAAAAAGAGAGCATGATGGGATATCCAAAATGTTAAGTTGTCACCTGAGCAAAAAGGGAGCGAAAATCCTCCAACTGGGACAACTAATCCTATGACATTTTTCGAAGATGGACATTCGGTTTACTTTGAAGAGATATTTTTTCAGATTCCCTGTTGTGTCCTAATAAAAGGAATTGAATGGAAATCTCACGGTGGGAAAAAGGCAGAAAAAAATAACCAAAAAGGGGCTTTAAACGTTCTTCACTCTATCAAAAACTAATAAAAAAGGCAACCAGGATTTTATCGTTTCTGATTTTGGACGTGCTCAGATTTAAGCACTTTCAGGTCCTTTCAGCCTCATCTCAATCCTCCAGTAGAGGTCCCAGGGTCACCGAGGATCAAGGTTAGCTAAGGAACCAAGACAGGGAAACTTACTCGGCTGTATTTTTGCACCCGTTTGACAAATACTGCAAAGTGTAGCACCTGGCAAAAAATCCCTAGGGCTAACTAGGGATTGTATGTCCTTTTGACCTTTGGCCTTAGGTGGTTAAACAACCTTATTAGTTTAGACTAACTAAACAGAAAATGGTGAAAAAATGCAGAGGCAGACATTAAAGCCTAGTACACACGATGAGATTATCGGATGAATGATCGTCCATCTTTTTTTGCACGCTAGTCTCCAAATACACATAGGTTACTAAAGTACGAAAATTCTCGTACAACAATAAAAATTTGCGAGTGATGTGATGTATTTGTATTTTAGGGCTAACTAGGGAAAGACATGCTGGTAGTTAATTGGATCCTGTCTAAATTGTCCCTAGTATGTATGAATGTGAGTTAGGGACCTTAGATTGTAAGCTTCTTGAGGGTAGGGACTGATGTGAATGTACAATGTATAGGTAAAGCGCTGCGTAAATTGACGGCGCTATATAAGTACCTGAAATAAATAAATAAATAAATAAATTGTATGTCCTTTTGACCTTTGGCCTTTGGTGGTTAAAACTACCTTGTTAGTTTAGACTAATTAAACAGAAAACAGTGAAAAAATGCAGAGGCAGACATTAAAGCCTAGTACACACGATGAGATTATCGGATGAATGATCGTCCATCTTTTATTGCATGCTGGTCTCCATATCAAATACGCATAGGTTACTAAAGTACGAAAATTCTCGTACAACAGAATAAAAATTTACGAGTGATGTATTTTATTTTCGGATGAAAACTGTACGGATTAAAACGAAACTCGTACGAGCTGGTATCATCCGAGAAAATTTTTTGTGTTTGTCCCTTCTTAAAATTTCAGACGACAGCTGTGTAATATTGTACAGGTATCCTGGATGATACAGCGCCCTTCAAACAGAAAACACCTCCACCGCGCCACTAAACCCTAAATTATCCCAAAAATGACTAATTGGTGCGAAAAATAACCTCCAAAAAGCAAAATATTAAATAGTGTTGAGCTGCCCCTTAAAAAATAAATACATAAACCAGATATTTAATCCTAAATGCCAACCGCTCACCAAATAATCCCTAAAGACACATAGGATAAATATGAGGCGCTCTAAACGTCTTAAATACCAAAGTGTTACTAACACAATAATGGTGTGACCCTCTTATTGTGGTCTTTGCACCCTCGTGAAATATAATGTTGCTACCAACCTATCAATTGTATAACAAATGACAGTAAAGAAAATATATATGTGACATTCAAGTGAAAAAATGTGTGCAATCACTTCACTCCATGCTGTGTAATTTCAAAACCTCACATAAAAGTCCATATATTCCAAATAAATCAGCCCAAAAAGAACTGCTTGTGACAAAATATAGTTAGTGACGAAATATAAATCAAGTGTCCCAAAAAAAGTTTACAATCTTTGATGAACACAATTGAGTGTCTCCGTGTGTCTTCCACCTCACCACCGTGTTCAGTGAATCACACCCTCCAGAAATGCACTCACCGATTTATATTGCCAGCACTCTCATGCAAGGCAATAAACGCTTATTTTACCACACTCCAGGGTAAATAAATCATTCGATGTCCATGGTGATTGTTATTCAATAGATCCACATGAAAGAAAATATAAAGTGCTCCAATAGTGTGAACCAGCAAACAAATTTTATTAAAACCACTGCAATCCTCTCATAATAAACTCACATTCTTAAAAGATTAAAACAGCAGAAACCGTGTGCAATTCACATCAATCTTCAAACTTTGTGGATAAAACCCAATAACTAGCGGTCACCGCAGACCCGAGGTGTACTACTGCCGGGCTGCAATCTCACACCCCCCCTCGGTAATCCTCCGCTCCTCCGTGCACTCGAATTTCCTATCCTCCTGTGTGGCTGACAGCGCTATGCGTCACGTATCACAGCCACGCCCCCGACATGTTTCGTCATAGGTAGACTTATTCATGGGATTGGCTGTGTCTACTGCCACTCATCCCTTATATTTGCTCCTGGTTGACGCCCATTAGGCCGTGCATTGGGCATGCGCACACCTGGCGTCCCCGTTATACTGATTCAACATTGATCATCGGAGCTTATCATACTCGGGATCGGGCACAAAAATATAAAAAATATATATAAAATATATAAAATTAACTGATCCATACATATCTCCCTATTAATGTGCTCTAGTATAGATAAACTGTAGTTAACTGAATGTAGCATCACAATCTGCTATTCTCACTGATCTCTAGTGGTTACAACAAGCATCCACAGAAACCAGCCCCTTCACACACAGGGTGATATTCAAATTGCGCGCTTCCATCCAGCAACCAGCATCCATACTACACAGTGCATCAACTAAAACAATATATTCATGGTGAGAACCTCCCTCATTTTATAATCACAATCCCTTCGGATATAAAATATACAAAACAGCTGTGTACTAACAATCAGATTATCTTTTGATCGCAGGGAAAGCGGTATTTTTGAATGATATTCTTATCGTGTGTACGAGGCTTAAGGGCCCTTTCACATTGAGGAGTTTTTCAAGCGCTTTTGTGTTAAAAAAAGCGCCTGAAAAGCTCAAGATGCTTCCCTTTAAAATCAATGAATGTGTTCACACTGGGGTGGCGCGCTTCTGTTGCGGTGAAAAAAAATCCTGCTTGCCGCATCTTTTGAACATGTTTAGGGAGCTAACGAAACTGTACCATAAACGGTCCTCCCCATTGAAATTAATGGGAACTGCATCAAAAACGCCTCAAAAACATCACTGCTAAGTGTTTTGGGTGCAGTTTTTGAGTTACATGTCCTTTAAAAAACACACCGCAAACGCTGCAAAAAAGCATAGGCTTTTTACTTTTGAAGCGAACCGCTGTGAACGTGCCCTAACTGCAGCAAAAACAGCATGTAAAAAGTATAGAGGCAGCTGAAATTCCAAACCTCCTTATTAATCAATCAGTCCACCTTAAACATTAAGATCTGAACACAGATGCAGGTTGTGGTTCTAAAATGTAAGCTCTTGTTTCTCCTGTGCCACCTGGGGCAAATGCCCTTTTCTGCAGTAAAACTGAAACTTTATTACATCTTGAGGAGAACAACAGATAAGACATGGTGTGGTCCAAATACGGTGTGCAATAAAATATTGCAACAGCCATCATTTTATTCTCTACGGTCTCTGTTAAAAAAAAAAATATATCATGTTTGGGTGTTCCAAATAAATTTTCTAGCAGAAAATAATGGTTTTTACTTGTAGGCAACAAATGTCAGAAAAGATTTGGTCTATAAAAGGAAAGCCTATAAACGCAACTGCCTAAAAACGACATTAAACGAACCTGTGTACATAAGATGTATACACATAAGATAACATTGGATGAGTTCAGGGGCAGTTGCAAAAAGCACCCAACTGCCTCTGAATGTCCGTTTACCAGCAGCAGTGTACATGAGGCCTTACACGCCGGAGTTCTTTGCTTTGATAAAAGAACGAAAAGATACTTTGTTTCTACTTATTTGTGTGTTGTGATAAAACTTGGCAAGCTGCCTGGATTTTTTTTTTCCAGCTGTGAGAACTCTCTGCACTTGTTAGAAAGAATCGGCACATGCTGTTTTGAAGATCGGGAAGGGAAAAAGATCGCAATCTCGATTTTTAACGATTAATCGTGCAGCTCTAGTAAGGACTCATTCTTGCTGATAGTTAGAATCCTTAATATTTAATATACTATACAAAATGAAGGTTTCCACGTTAGAATAATAAGCTGTCAGGTTAGTAAATATTCCCAAACTGGGTCTCTTTTACGGCTTGCTGCCATTTTGCTCCTCAAGGGAGGAATAAATCACTACAAGCTATGTGCAGAAAGATCACATGGTTTAGAAGTTGCTTAGGAGGCTTCACTTTCAGTTTTACTGCTTGCCCTTCCTCCTCACACTTAGACCCCTTTCACACTGGGGCGGTAGGGGGCGTCGGCGGTAAAACAGCGCTATTTTTAGCGCTGTTTTACCGCGGTATTTGGCCGCTAGCGGTGCGGTTTTAACCCCCCGCTGGCGGCCGAAAAAGGGTTAAAACCACTCGTACAGCGTGGCTATAGCCCTCGGGCTTTCACACTGAACAAACAGCGGAGGCTGTTTAGGGGCGGTTTGCAGGCGGTATTTTTAGCGCAATAACGCCTGCAAACCGCCCCAGTGTGAAAGGGGCCTTAGAGCCTGCTACAGATGCATTTCTCTTCAATCATACAGTTTGTAATGTACTTAGATTTGCAGATTTGCAAAGCAATGGGATAAAGGATGATTTCTGAACTTTGTTTTTATCTCATGGTTACTGTGAAATTGCATGAATGCATCAATGGAGTGCATGTTATCTCAGCTTGCAAAGCTTGGATTCATTGAATGAGTTTACCAAAAATGTAAAAAAATATATAAATATTATGCACAATATTATAAATATTCTGGAATATACAGCCTCATGCTACATAACTAAGCTCCATTTCATCCTAAATAAACTAAATTATTAATGTATCTTAAATAGATATTTACTCAAAAGCATTTTATTTAAAAAAAATTGATAAAAATAATTAAAAAAAAAAATCAGATTTTTAAAAACATTTAATAAAAAAAAAAAAAATCAGATTTAAATAAAAAAAATCATCAAATTTTATCCACCCTGGTTGATGTACGCAACATCCGTTCCGGTCCTGGCTGGGAGCGTGCAGCAAGAGTGGCTCCACAGGACCATGCAAGGGAAAGGAGTTTCCCTGAAACTGGAAAGTGGGGCCAGTGCCGAGGGGACCAAGTGAATCAAGGGGGAAAGAGCAAGTTTCCTATATGAGGGAGCAGCATACACTACAAGTCTATATCTCAGCACTAGAAATTGCTACTTTTAATTATAGCATTAATATCACTTTATTGAAATGTAAACAGAAAAAGAATAATCACTAAAAGAAAACTATAGTGAATTCCCTAAACCAGGGCTTGTTCCCATGCTTAGTAGCTATTCTGGGCCGATGACACGCTTATTTCCTGTACAGTGTGACCGACTCATGTGTTTGGACACATTACCATACTGCTGCCTATACATTCTTATTTTCCACTTAATCTGACCCCAGCAGATGTTTAATCCATTACAGTATGATTCATAATGTTCTATAATTAGAAAATGATTGTATGGCAAACTGGGACAGGCTTCCATTATTCTAAATGCCATCATGCTGTTTAAAACATTTTTCCAAATAGATATATATCATAGGTGCTTGGCTCTGGCCATCGGGAGCCACCCAAAAGTCACGTGTTTCAGTTCTAGTTAGACTCACAGGCGAGATTATTGGTATTCTCTTATGCAGACCAATCGTGGTTCGAATTCCGAACAAATTTTCTTTGAAAAAATCAGAAATTTTGTGCATTTTGTGATCTGATGATGCCACCATTGATTTCGAAATTCGACCAACCAAGCCTTCAATTTCACCTCATGTTGCTACAGAAAATTTTTTTTTTGTGGCTGGGAATCTTCTTTTCTTTCCAGGTCACAGCTCATGCGCATTTCTTTTTCTATTTCTCGCACGATTGTTCCATCATTGACTAGAAATTCATGTATGGCCGGCTTTACACTGCATACAATTTTGTGCACCTCCACTACTTGTACGAATATAACATACACAAACACAGACATATACATAGATATATCACCACCGATCAGTGGCGGCCGGTGCTAATTTTTTTTGGTGGGGCAACAAACAGTACCACAACCCCCCACCCCACCCCCGGTCGGTCAGGTGCACTTACCCTATATGGTGGGCAACGCTTCTCCCTGCTTCACCGGTGGGTTCCCTTGCTCGGCAGCGGCATCTTTCCCTTCCCCTGCTCTCCACGGGCATAGCGGTAGCTTCCGTTTCCTCCATCCTAGTCCTCGGCCAATTGGGACTCTTCTCTTTTCGGCCAATCGGAAAACGGGTCTCAGACCTGCTTCTAATTGGCTGGATTGAGGATCAGGGTTTCAATAGCAAATATTTATGGCTTCCCATGGGGGCATTGGACAGAGGGGAGGGGCCAGAAGTGCCGGTGGGGGACCCAAAAAGAGGAAGTTCATGGCCACTCTGTGCAATTCCATTACACAGAGCAGGTAAGTATAAACATGTTTGTTATTTAAAAAAAAACAAAAAAAAACATTACAATCACTTTAATTGACTCCTGTCTAAATTGTCCTATTATGTGCATGTATGTATGCTAGATTGGGACCTTAGATTGTAAGCTCTCTGAGAGCAGAAATTGCTTTGTGTATGTACAGTATATAAAGCAATGCGTAAATTGTTGGTGCTAAATAAATACCTGTAATAAATAGGAAGCCAGTGCAGGGATCAGCAGTCAACAAGGGCTCTCGATGACCTTAAGAGCCCTTTCACACTGCCAGCGCCCGGGCATTGGCGGTAGAGCGCTGCTAGTTTTAGCGGTGCTTTACCGTCGCTTTTGCGGTGCTTTTTGGGCACTAGCGGAGCACTTTTAACCCCCGCTAGTGGCCAAATAAAGGGTTAAAAACGCATGCAAAGCGCCGCTGCCCATTGATATCAATGGGCAGCGGCGCTTTAAGAGCGGTGTATACACCACTCCTACAGCGCCTCAAAGAAGCTGCTTGCAGGACTTTTTGGGACGTCCTGCCAGCGCAGCGCCCCAGTGTGAAAGCATTTGGGCTTTCACACTGGAATTGCAGATGAGGCTTTTTTCAGGCGCTATTTTTAGCGCTAAAGCACTTGAAAAATGCCTCCAGTGTGAAAGGGAGCTTATGGATAAGATATAACAAACTGGGACAGAAGCTGTAGATCTGGTGCACTGTGTGCTATATTCCTGAGGATCTGCCCATCATTGGCTGATGTATAGCTACTAGGTATTGACAAATGTATGCATAATTCACTAGCCAATCAGTAGTCACTATTGATGGCCATCACACACTTTACAATTACGCCAAATCAGAAACAATAAAAGAGAAAAGAAACAGACCACTAGCCTATTTGCAAAGAAGCATGGTAACGTTGGTAAAAGAAAACAGGCATACCTAGGGGCACAAGGCAATTGGGTGAAACAACAAGATATATAAAAAGAAAAAACAAACATGCTGGAACAAAAGGATAGGAACTGCTGAAAATCAAGGCACCAGCTATGATTAAGTGCTAGTGATCTGAGAGTGATAGAAAGACAGCAGTGTAAGCACTTTTATTTGCAGACTACAGAGCTGCCAGAGAAGAACATCTCACGATGACAAATCATGGAGAGGGATAAAAACAAAAAAACAAAAACTATGAGCCCACAGCTTCATTAATCTGAAAATAAAATGCAGCTGGGGTACAACTAGTCATACTCATTTTAACAGAGAGCTACAGGACAAGCCTGGTCTGGAACACTTATGAACTTTTAATACAGACACAAAGTGAAAAGTATTTGGCCTACTATGTATGCTATAATTAAACATTGCCACAACAGTCTATTCTATTCAGGAGATTTTTTAATCACTCAGTGGCTTGGGATAACTCTTGCTGGCAGTTGCCACATATAACATATTCATTTCAAACAACACACTTGTTACATGAATTGTTAACCTCCAGCCACCAAACTATTAAAAATCCCCAGTGTAGTTTAATAATAGAGACATGCTGGTCACATAAAACCACTAAGCAAATAATAGCATAATAGTTTGGAGTGCGACGCCACCAGGTGGCACTGCAGAATAATTCACTTATATTAATAAACAGTCGTTCCAACAAGTGTATTCGGTGCTTCAATTTATACAATTAAATTAGATGTATCAAATAATATCAGTGAACTGGTATAGGCCATACAAAGTATCTATCACTATATACATCCATATTATAAATATTTCATTTTTATATTTAAAGTGATTGTTTATGCACTTTAAAAAAAAATAACAAACAGGATTCAAATTTACCTGCTCTACGCAATGGAATTGCATGTAGTGGCCCGAACCTCCTTTTCTCAGGTCCCCGCCAGTGCATTTGGCTTATCCTCTCTGGCTAGTGCCCCCCCCCCCCCCTCGCTCCTGAGCCCCGCTGCCTGCATCTATAAACGTTCCCTGCTCCCTCATCACTGGGTTTGAATAACAGCAGGAAAGCATATAAAAACAGGAAGTGAGGGGAGAGAACCACTGCAGATGGGCACAGCGCTGGATCGAATGAGGACTCTGGTAAGGAGGGGATGAGATTGTATACTACTACCCAAAAAAGGGTTACCCCTAAAAGAGTAATGCCCCGTACACACGGTCGGATTTTCCGACGGAAAATGTGCGATCGGAGCGTGTTGGAGGAAATTCCGACCGTGGGTGGGCTCCATCGGACTTTTTTCATCGGATTTTCCGACACACAAAGTTTGAGAGCAGGCTATAAAATTTTCCGACAACAAAATCCGTTGTCGGAATTTCCGATGGTGTGTACACAAATCCGACGCACAAAGTGCCACGCATGCTCAGAATAAATAAAGAGATGAAAGTTATTGGCTACTGCCCCGTTTATAGTCCCGACGTACGTGTTTTACGTCACCGCGTTCAGAATGATCGGATTTTCCGACAACTTTGTGTGACCGTGTGTATGCAAGACAAGTTTGAGCCAACATCCGTCGGAAAAAATCCTAGGATTTTGTTGTCGGAGTGTCCGATCAATGTCCGACCGTGTGTACGGGGCATAACTCCACTTTTGTTGAGAGAAAAATACATTTCCTTATTTTTTACAAACTTTGTTTCAGATTACTACCTTTTGTTATTCTGAAGAAATAGCCATTTGATTGTCTGTGTCCATGTCTCAGTGAATCTGTATGGGAGTGGCTTTATAATTATCAATCAGCTGCTGCACTTGCAGGGCTCTAATGAGGAAAACTGCAGGTTCTGCATCCCTTTAGATGCGATTTCCCTTTGGGAGTATCCCACCAGAAGTGAGATTTTTGTTGCAGGGGGTGCTCAAAATATGACTTGTCTCTTCTTACAGACTTCTGGTAAGTAGGACAATCACACTAACAGGAAATTACATTTCTGGGGGGGACGTTCTGTACAGAGCGCCTCCAGGTAGCCATATTGCGTGGCATTTTTCAGAAACTTACAGCGCTGTAGAGTAAAAAGGAAAGTACATTTTTAATAACAATCAAATTACAATATGACTTGTGTCACAATTGTATACATTTTTTCTTTTTTTATTTGCTATTTTTTTTCCCAGTGGAGTTACCCTTTAATGCAAAGAATGACAGTAAGGCTTTATAACCACTGTACAAGGGTCAATGTGCAGCAGTACCAAATTAGCACACTAGGTGGCAGTGTTACATTAAAGAAGCTACACAGTGGTGCTAAAAACGTGTTCCACTTGAGTTATATCACAGAATGTAAAATAATGTGCAATGTACAACTACTAGCATTTTTTATTTAAAGCTACTTAGAAGACAAAAGATGAATGAATATTTAATCACTGAAACACTGATTTAAAAAAAAAAAACTGACATGATTTGAATAATGCATTTACACACTGCAGAGTCATTTTAATTGTAGGTGTTCCCTATTGGTCTGGAAGTGTCAGTTCACAATTCTAACACAAAACGTAAACTAACCACCTAATTGGACTTGGTTATTGTCTGGATTGGTCTAATGTCTCTGATTTTACTTTTGTTGTTATGGTAAAAATGTGAAAATAAAATAAAGATTACTTAAATATAAGAAAAAACAAAACTGTAAACTAACCATATGTATGCTTACAAAATACTTTGTCATTATATATTGTTATGGGTATATTTTTAAAGCAATGATGGTGTCATTCACCAAATATTCACTGCAGGCGACACTTCCAGGCGCATGTGTTCTTAGTTACAGAGAAAGATTCACCACTTGTTAACGTTTGGTAGATAACACATTCACTGCTTTACAAATACGCCATAATCTTCAGTATATCTAAAAGGCAATAAGGTAGTAGTTATAATTTTCTTGAATCTAGTCATCAGGCTTAAAGTGTATGAAAACTCTATACTTATATAATTTTGCTCCATTTTGGTCAGTTAAAAATAGTGGACACTATTTTGTCATATATGTTCAATAAGTGCAAAAAAAAAAAAAAACAAAAACACGTTGATCCTACTACAGATCTATCACTGTCCTGTGTTCTATGCACTGCAGTTATCTCAAGTATCCTTATTATCACTGAACACCTCTTCCCATGTTAAAGAAAAGAAGAAAGGGGAAGCTTTTCTGTAGTCCTAACATACTCCCTGTCCTAGGGGAACCAATCTACTTCTCCACTGATAGAGTACAGTGAGTGAGAATTGTTATGCTACAACAGAAAATGTTACTGGAAGGATCACTATGTGAAAATAAAAAGGAAAACAAATCCTAAAAGGAATTCACTTCAGGCCCGGTTCACATTGGTGTGATGTGGCATTTGCAGCGATTTCTGTGGGTTTTTGGCACCGCATTAAAAATTGCACTCTGTTCATGCGAATCGCTGCGGGTGTGTATGTTAAGTGAACTACATTCCAAAATCGGTTCGCAAAACGCAGTGCGATCTCCAGGCTCAGACTGCATGGGTGAAAAGGGTCCTGCACGATTTTGGTGTTGATGTATGAAATGCTCCTATGTGATCCTAGCCTCTGTTATGCCCCGTACACACGGTCGGATTTTCCGACGGAAAATGTGTGATAGGACCCTGTTGTCGGAAATTCCGACCATGTGTAGGCTCCATCACACATTGTCCATCGGATTTTCCGACACACAAAGTTTGAGAGCAGGATATAAAATTTTCCGACAACAAAATCCGTTGTCGGAAATTCCGATCGTGTGTACACAAATCCGACGGACAAAGTGCCACGCATGCTCAGAATAAATAAAAGAGATGAAAGTTATTGGCTACTGCCCCGTTTATAGTCCCGACGTACGTGTTTTACGTCACCGCGTTCAGAACGATCGGATTTTCCAACAACTTTGTGCGCGACCGTGTGTATGCAAGACAAGTTTGATCCAACATCCGTCGGAAAAAATCCTAGGATTTTGTTGTCGGAATGTCCGATCAATGTCCGATTGTGTGTACGGGGCAGTAGTGTTATGACAGTGTTCAAAACTAACAGTTATTATATGGTCACTGCAAGAGTGATGAGACTTTTTATACATCTAAAGAATGACTGCTGTCAATTGCTTTTGGGTACATTTTGCATCAGGTTTTATAGGTTACAGAGCCAACAAAACTAATCAATGTAGGTGCATATGTGTATTGTTAGGGCAACAAGCAAATACCTTAAAAAATATACAGCTAGTACCTTGGTAATCTTTGAGCATTCTCTACTGATGTAATGGAAGCATATGTTTCCAGGCTCCTAAGGTCTAAACATTTGTTACACATTGGCTCTCATGATGCGGAGTCAGTCTAGATCTAGACAGAAGTCAGACTCTTGGCTCCCTCCGCAACAGCATGGTTTAGGTGCCAAGTTTCCCCACAGGGTGCAGCAAAAACATGACATGACCAACAGGACTTCTCCTCTATTAGATGGCTAATCTCATACTATTATGATACTTTCATTGAAAGCCAGGCAAGGATTTGAAGCAATTCACAACCAACAAGATCATTAAATTCAAACTAAAAGCAAAACTTTTTTTCTTTTTTGGATAAAGTAAGAGAGGGTTAAAAACCCGCCAGTTTTTTTTATGTTTATGTCATCCCAATCGGAAGATTTTCCTTCACTTTCTTTCCTAAAACCAAAACAGGAAGTGAGAGGAAATTCCTCCAAAGTGAGGGAATCCTGGGGTTAACCCAAAATTTGGGATTTCTTTTCACTTTCAGTGATAACGGTAAACAGGACAAAGAGGAGTAGGCGAGAGGTCTCTTTGTGACATGCTGCTGGTTAGTTGCCACTAACCACAGGATCTCAATTCTCCATTCTCCTCCTGTACATACTAGTTTCCTGTCTTTAAAGTCAATCTAAGGGCTTCCTTATGTCATGACCTTTGAACAAGCATGCACATAAATTTTTATTTCGATTTCACTCTGACATTTTTCTGAATGCTTGTTACAGATGTGTGTTTCAAGGAGTTGAATCAGAGATGCTGAGATTTTCAGTAGGACATTAGCAATGAGAGCCTCTGTATTTCAGTACATGCTTCCCTTACAAAATAACCTATGAGGAGTGTTCTGCCACTTATTGCCAACAGGTGGCATTACAAAACCCATAAATCGCGCAATTTTTGAATTTATGAATAGTGCCACAACAGTTGTGGTATACAGGCCAGGATTTTTTGGACAACTGTTTTACTTGGGGACCCACACCATATTCCATTCTTAGTATGGGGGAATCCTAAAAATAAGTTAGCACCTCTGACAGTGTTACAGTTTGTACCAACTCAAGTCATTGTCACTTTTATGACCAACTTGGCCTGCCTGTAATTTTGGGGAAAATATTTAAAGATGTGCAAAAAAAAAGAAAATAATATATATATATATATATATATATATATATATATATATATATACACACACACACACACACACACACACGTATATACCAAGTGCCTAAATATATTAACTACTTGCCAACTGGGCACTTTTACCGTCTTCCTGCCCAGGCCAATTTTCAGCACTACTATTGCACGGTCATGCAACACTGCACCCAAACTACATTTTTATAATTTTTTGAGACAGATAGAGTTTTTAATCACCACCGTGTTTTTATTTTTTGCTATAAAAAAAAAAATTATAGAAAGTCTAAAAATTTTGGAAAAAAAAAAAAAAGTTTTTCTTAGTTTCTGTTATAAAATTTTGTAAATAAGTAATTTTTCTCCTACACCGATATGCACTGATGAGGCTGCACTGATGGGTACTGATGAGGTGGCACTGATAGGTGCTACTTATGGGCACTGATTGGCAGCACGGATACGCAGGCACTGAACTGATCATGAGGGCACTGATGATCAGTGCACCGATTATCTGTGCAGATCTCCCCTGTGAGGAAATGCAGCTGATCGTCTCTCCTCTCCTCACACGCTGTCAGTGTGAGGAGAGGAATGCCGATAACCGGCATTTCCTCGTTTACATGTGATCAGCTGTGATTGGACACAGCTGATCACATGGGTAAAGAGCCTCAACCTTTCATAGCACCAATATTTAAAAAGGGCCCAAAATACATCCCTGGGAATTTCATACCAGTTAGCCTAACATCAATAGTATGTAAACTCTTGGAGGGGATGATAAGGGACTATATACAAGATTTTAGTAATAAGAACGGTATCATTAGCAGTAATCAGCATGGATTCATGAAGAATCGTTCTTGCCAAACCAATCTATTAACCTTCTACAAGGAGGTGAGTTGCCATCTAGATAAAGGAAGGCCCGTAGAATATAAAAAGAATATAAGAATGATACTTCTTTTTGACACAAAAAATAATGGACTGAATTTAGATATTGGTTTCCTTACACATTATGCTAAACTTTTACGACCCCTCTGTGACTAGTATACCCCCCTGCATTCTATAGCTCTCCCTCTGCCTTATCTCACTAACTCTGCTGCTATCTTTATTACCATTGATTTGTATGTGTTTGGTTTTCTCTTTTTTTTTTTTTTTTCTTCTTTAACATTCTGCTTAAAAATTTGTGAATCAGTACTGCTCGGACCTTGAAGAAGGGGGCATACCCCGAAAGCTCATCCTGAAAAATTGTATGTTAGTGCAAATAAAAAAAGTATCACGGACAGTACTCAATTTTCTCTGTCACAATTGCACTAATACGGCTACAATCAAATCAAGTTTTTTTGTTGTCAAAGCCTAATTGAACAAGCTGATGTTAGAAGCCGATTGGCTACCATGACCAGCTGCACCAGATTTTGCACTCTCCAGCTTTAGTAAATCACTTCCAGTAATTGCAACCAATGTGTCTGATTGTGAAAACTGGTACCCCGATGGTCAACAATAAGTGTTTGTACCACTTAAGGCACTCACACAGAGATAGTCTATCATCCAAGCTGCTTATAGGTAAATAGTGGATCATGGCAAAGACGTTAATGGCCTTTTACTAGCCAGCTGAGACTCAGACCTCTTTCACACTGGGTCATTTTGCAGGTGCTATTGCGCTAAAAATAGACCCTGCAAACCAACCTGAAAGAGCCGCTGCTGTGTCTCCAGTGTGAAAGCCCCGAGGGCTTTCACACTGGAGCGGTGCGCTGGCAGGATGGTAAAAAAGTCCTGCTAGCAGCATCTTTGGAGCGGTGTGTATACCGCTCCTCCACCACTCCTGCCCATTGAAATCAATGGGGCACCGCGGCTATACCGCCGGCAAAGCGCCTCTGCAAAGGCACTTTGCTGTGGTTTTTAAACCTTTCTCGGCTGCTAGCGGGGGGGTAAAACTAGGGGGCCAAATAGTGCCGCAAATCCAACGGTAAAGCGCCGTTAAAAAGTAGCGGCGCTTTACCACCAATGCACCTCCCACCCCAGTGTGAAAGGGGCCTCAAAGATTCACTTAAAAACACCACCATCTCTAGATGGCTTTTACTGGCTTACTATGTACCGTAATGACTGCTATTTACTAAACAACTGTTCACAATTTTGGCCACTAGTGTAAAGTACCAGCCCAAGTGTGAGAAAGCATGCTTAGCTCGGGAGCATGTGTTCGGGTAAGTAAACACTGAACATCAATGCTGAGGGTGGGGGGGGGATAAGGGCCTCGGAGGTACTGTCATAGTCAAAGACTGACCACTAATGCAGGGGTAGGAGGGCGTTATCTTTACAGCAAGCCACTGATGTCCAAATGATGGAGAAGGATGGGGGGAGGATTATAGTTACAGCCAGCTACTGACTACCAATGCTAGAGAAGGATGGAAGGAAGATTATTGTTACAGCCAGCTACTGACCACCAATGCTGGAGAAGGAATGGGGGGGGATTATTGTTACAGCCAGCAACTGACCACCAATGTTGGAGAAGGAATGGGGGGGGGGGGATTATTGTTACAGCCAGCAACTGACCACCAATGATGGAGAAGGATGGGGGGAGGATTATTGTTACAGCCAGCTACTGACCACCAATGTTGGAGAAGGATGGGGGGGGGGTGGAGATTATTGTTACAGCCAGCAACTGACCACCAATTCTGGGGGGGGGCATTGATTGCTAATGCTGGGAAGGAAAGGGTTATTTTTTATAGCCTGCCACTGACCACTGTACTTTACAGTTGCTGCTATCTGCCCTCCTCCAGCTAGTTCTACTCCCAAGCCCAGCGTGCATAACATTTAAGTTCATGATATTTTACTGTAAATAGTTTTGATGTATTTGGATAAGGGAGGGGTGGTTACAAAAAAAAACTGCCCGGGTGCCAGAGGCTAGGTGCACCACTACACCTGACTAACCTCCGTGGGAGCCCAGAAGAGTATTTTCTCCAGGACAGGCAGTTGTAATATATGGTCATAAAGGGAGACTGTTCAGTACTGTGCTAAAGGGAATGGATTATTTAGGCAAAAGGTACAATTTAAAAAGGTCGGTCATAATCCTGTTTGTGGACTTATGTTACTATACAAACACATATCTTGAAAATAAAAGGCTTGGCCTGAGTGAACTATCAGAGAGTAGATTATTAATAGTCTATCCTGCAGAAATTCTTCATGATGCAACAGGACTGACACAGCTCCCCTGGGAGACAGCTCCAAGCTGCCAGGCAGTGCTAGACATATTCCAGCAGGTTTAACTATTCTTTGAATAACAAAATATACTTAGAGCCAAAATCTAGCCTTCATTTTACAAGAGGCGGTAATAGGATAACATATTTCTGTAATTAACAATATGCAGACTACATTCAGTTGCCAATTATTATCACTTGCATATTATCAACAAAGTGCATCTGCAGTACCTGACATGTGACAGCTTTTATGGAAGGAACCCTGGCAAGGTTGAAAGAAAGAGCTGCCATTACCGATTTGGCTTTTAAAAGGGGTAATCTCCTGTAATGTTATCCTTCTCTTTGCATTCCCACATGGTAAATCACCGATTTAGATCGCCATCATACAGCATAAGCCTTGATGCATTTTTCCTGTCCAGATACCTTAAAGTGAACCTGTCGCTAGACTATAAAACAGTCAAGTGTTTACATATTCTTAACAAGCACTAAAGAAGCTTAAAGGCTAATGGTGCCCAAACACTAGACAAAAAATTAGTTCCACAATATGTCATTTGGACCGCTTACCAAGTCCCGTCTACCACTGCAGCAGACAGCTTGTAGCTCTCAGAGGACTGTAAGGGTCCTGATGAGCACTCTCATAGTCTATTGACACTTCCTCCAGCTTTCAGGCAGAAAGCCCATAAAGAGACATGAGCAAGAAAGCTGAAACACATATCTGCGGTTGCAATGCTTTGCAGGCTCCTGGGGAATAAACGATAAATGCACATTTTTTTTTGCAAAAAAAAATATGTGCATTTATTATTTTTTCCATACAGGTGAAAGTATCTTTTAAAAACAAGCCTTTACTGACCTCTGTTCCTTCAGAGACTGTGAAGAACCCAATTCTCAAATCGGGCAAGAGAAGCTGTGAAGTTGTCCAAGTCTTTAAACAGCTCAGTTCAACCTGCTCCCCTCTCGCAGTGCACATGCCCTGTGTTTAGATTAGACCCCTTTCACACTGGGGCGCTTTACAGGCACTAAAAATTGCGCCTGTAAAGAGCCGCTCCTGTCTCCCAGTGCTTTCACACTGGAGCGGTGCGCTGGCAGGACGCTAAAAAAAGTCCTGCAAGCAGCATCTTTGGACCGGTGAAGGAGCATTTTATACACCGCTCCTACACCACTCCTGCCCATTGAACTGAATGGGCACCGCTGCCGAACCGCCAGCAAAGCGCGCAGGTCGGTTTAACCCTTTTTCGGCCGATAGCGGGGGTTAAAACCGCCCCACTAGTGGCCGAAACCCCCCGCAAAAACGACGGTAAAGTGCCGCTAAAAATAGCATCGCTATACCGCGGAGGCCCCAGTTTGAAAGGGGTGTTACAGATTTAGCCTTTGTTCACATTGCTGCGGCTTCGAATCCGACATCCCTGCACAACTTCATCGCGGCTTGCATACGACTTCTTTAATAGAAGTCAATCCAAGTCGTGTTGAAGTCGCACCAAAGTAGTGCAGGAACCTTTTTCTAAGTGGGAGCGACTTGAATCGCACCAATTAAAACAGTTCCACTGTCGTTAATGGGGTGCGACTTGTCATGCGACTTTGAACTCCCAAGTCACATGACAAGTCAAGGCAGTGTAAACCAGGCCTAAAAGTCAGAAAGACCAATCAGTCACTGCTGAAAGGGGGGGGGGAATCAGCTGTGAACTGAGCACCTAAAAACTTGCAAGTAAAGGTGCTGCTGTTATAAATATGAGGATGAACAATCCCACAGTATCTCCAGCTACAGATGTCAGTGATGACTTCTTAAGAATATGTAAATACTTGAATGTCCATAAACGGTCAAAAGGTTCACTTTAAAGTATAGGCAGTTGGTTTAATTACAATATTACAATAGCGTAAAACTTACCAAATATAGAAGAAAGGTATGAAGACCTGTTCCAAGTCCCACAGAGGACAGAATTCCTAAGCCTACCCAGTAGGCACACCATAAAAATTTCTTCTCAATATACTGTACATACTGCAAGAGAAAGCGATCAGTAAATATCACAGAACTTTTACCCAATTCATAACGCTTAGGTTTGGGGTGAAAGAGATTTGGTTAAAGTCAGGATAAAAACAAGCCCTCTAACGAACATAAGAAAATAAAAATTAAAGATAACCTAACAAACTAATGACAGCAATAGAGAACTATCATTTCTTAAAGTATATGTATATATACCTTAAATCTATTTTTCTGTATGTTTGACATCATGCTGAACTGTTTACAAAATTTCCTAAACATTTTATTGTATATCTGTTGCAAAGTTTCTTACCTGGAGACTCTACCCTTTCTGTTGAATAGTGACAAAGCAAGGCTAAGCCTCACAATTATCAGCAGCATTGAATATCAGACTGGCTCAAAGCTGCACTGCCTACAGTTAAAAGAGAAGTATGGGATTTAGAAAAAAAAAAAAAAATTATACTCACCTAGGTGGATGTAGCATTGAACTGATACTGAATCTGTCCCCTGCTAGCTCTGCACTGAGAGCTGAGCGATCAAAGACCGCTGATCGCTCAGTTCTCAGCATTCTGTGAGCAGAGAGCTATGGACTGTCAGTCTTCGGCTCTCTACTCTGCCCCTCCAGCACTCACTGGAGCACTGGGCTGTGGAGGGGGCAGGAGAAGCTGGCTCAGGCTCTTAGCGGATCACTGAGAGGTTGAGCCAGCTGTCGGTCCAGGCTTCTGGGCAGATCCTGACCATTTATTGGGGATCTTTTCAAAGCCTGGACCGGCTCTCTGACCTTCAGTTGACAGTGGGCTTGAGCCCGCTGCTGGCTGAAAACGGATCACAGGAGTGCAGAAAGAACTGCACTCCTATGATCCATAGGAAAAGTATAGCCAAAATAGCTATACTTCTCTTTTAACTGTTTCCTGTGAAGACAGGAAATTCAGGGAAGCAACACTAAGACAGCAGGAGCCAGCAGCATTGAAAGTTGTAAACTGCAAGTGGGGGGTAAGAATTTTAACAGTTCACTGGGGAATGTTTATTGTATTTTGCTCAACGGGTTAAGCTAAAAAAATCTGAGGGATTAATACTACTTCACTACTGTACTTGGACACTGTAGTCTAGTAGGTTCACTCATTTGAGCACTTATTTGTTGCAGGTAGAAGCAGTTATTTCCACTTATCTCCGGGTGACCAATCCCGGCAGATTTTTAAACCTGCATATTTGGTTATTCCACAGACTAGGGGTCCTTCAGTTAAATGTGGAACTTATGGTCATGAGATTAGCGACCCATGCTGCCAGGGCAGGCAATTGAATTGTCATCTGAGGTTTTTGGGTGATTTAGGCATTCCAACGCTACAAAGATAGCACAACTAAAATAATGTATTTTAGATTATAAAATGAAAACAAGGCCATACCTGCTGATGCGTTCCTTCAATATAATACGCTACTGTAAGAAGTGTAAGCAGGAGCAGTAATGACCCCACCATCCCACGACGGTGCCACAATCTAGTAAAGAAATTGGTTTTTATTAATTGTTTAAAGAATCTTAACAGGAGTTACCTTCTTACAAATATACAGTATAGACTGTTTAATTAAAAAGACAACTACAGTAACACGTTTTGCTTTCAGACAAATTAGACCAGGGTATGTGCTAGTCCAAAGGATAGATATTAAACACATCTTATTGCAATGCAAGATTACGATGTTGTTTAAAAATGGCTTTAAGCCTCAGGACTTTAGAATTAAAAAGCCAGTACAAAACTGACACTGAAATAAAGACAAACACGCTTACTTTACAAATCACTACTCGGTATTAAGTTACAAATCATAAAAGCTTGGTAGATCTTCCAAAGGGCCTGTACCGTTAAAATTCTATTTAATCCAGTTGACCTTTAAAAGCCAAACAAATCTTAAACATTGTGACTTCATTTTCTGAGTGTCAGTTATCATAAGGCGTAGCAATGCATTATACTTCTCCTCAAACTGTTAAATAAAATCTACCGTATGAAATGCATATGGAAAGTGAATGTTTAATATAATCACAAATCTAAACCAACCATTTCAGCACAATCATAATCATTTCAAAGGCAGACTTACAATTGGTTTCAATGCGTGAACATTTATGTGCATTTTAGGCCAGAAACAGTTTTCCCCACTGACATAACTATACTGTATATGGGGACATTTTCTAACAAGGATACAACTTGAACCGAGAGAACATTAAAACACAGTTACTGGTTGATAGCCCATTCTGACCTGGAGAAGTCAGAGGCGTCCTTGAATAAAAAAGATGGTTGCTGACATTTTTTGTTGCACGGTATTTGTGCAACTGTTTGACAGCAAAAAATACACTAAAACCAATTTTAGTACAAACAAAATATGATACAAAATTTTTGGTAAAATATAAAAGAAGGGGATGTGCTGAGCACATAAATACCAAACATGACAAGTCTTAAAATCGTAAGTGCCTGTGATATCGCAAAAAGCCATGGTATACAAAATTCTCAATACGCCCCACTTTAAAAGCCTTTACAGGTCATCACTTTAGAGTTAACCATGAAAAATGACCCTAGAATTGCTGCTCTCACTCCGATGTTCGCAGAAATACCTCATGAGTGGTGTAATTGCGTTTTTTATATACACGTGCACACTGGTTTTCATCTCTGGGTGTGTGCAAAATAACAGGGTTATGTATATTTTTACATTTTTTTATTTAACCATTTTTTTTTTATTCATTTAACTTTATTGCTATCACAAGAGGCCCCCCTATGTGACTGGGCAAGTGACAGATATCCTTCATGCTGAGATGCGGGGTCTGCAAGACCCTTAATGTCTCCCCTGCAGCTAACCAAGCACAGATCGTGCTCGATTAGTTGTTTCCCCAAGCACAGCAGCCAAGGAATCACAGCTCTGAAGCCAAAAATCCAGAGCTTAAGCACTTCTGGCTTCATTGACAGCAAAGGAGATCAAGGAATGTTTGATCAGGCACGTTTCTCGATCTCCTCTCGTTTTCCATCCTGAAGCTCTAGGATGTGGGTCCTGGGAAATCTGTGACAGTCCAGGAACCATGAAGGGGATGGGGAAGAAGGGACAGTGCTATACAGGCACCCAGATCACTTTTAAATGACAGCCAGGAGCCAGCTCAACAAAACAAACTCATGGCTGCTACTCCTGAGTTTTTGTAAACCGTTCATTCTCTGGATGTATGCAATACGTCCAATGGAGGCAAAGTGGTTAAAAAACTACCGTTGTACTAAAAAGCATGCAGAGATTCTAGGGCAGCAAAAAGTTATACTTGTCTCTGAAGACGCGATTTATTATTTTAATTTAAATGAAGAGTGGGAGCAAACATTTTTTTGGTCTCATCTCAGTTTCATTTTCTTAGTAATTCTGAGGCACTGGTCAGCAAAGTAGTGGACAATGCATATGTGTCACCTAGGGTTCTTACACACCTACACATGGTGTGGGATTCCAGGGTTTGCATTTGATATGGAAAAAACTAATTTTTTGTTTTCACAGAACTTAAAAGCGGAGCTCCATTTAAAAGTGGAATCTCCGCTTATCTGCTTTCCCCCTGCCACATTTGGCACCTTTCGGGGGGGGGGGGGGGTACCTGTTTTTGACAGGTACCTGTCCCCACTTCCGGGAGACCTGGCTGTGGCAAAGTCCCTCGGAAGTTCACCCCTCTCCTCCTTCCTCCACCGCCGGGCCAGTTAGAAATCACAGCTTCACTTTACTGCCGGTTTCCCTTACTACGAATGGCAGCGGCAGCACCGAGGGCCGACTGAAAAATCGGCTGGGGTGCCGAAATTGCGGGATCCCTGGACAGGTAGGTGTCCTAATATTAAAAGTCAGCAGCTACAGTATAAAATTTGTGGTGGGGGTGGGGCTGGACCTCCTCGTTAATACATTCTGTCCTGGAGCCCAGAGGCTTTGTAGCGCTTTGGGTGGCATAAAGCCTCCAGTCCTGGGTCCACATCTTACCTGTTATCCCTGATTTTGTAATTAAATGCGAAAATGAGAGCCACAGAACAGTTGGAAGAAGAGAAGTACAATGGACACTGTGAAGGAAAAAATTGTACCTTTTCCAATAAAATGTGGTATATTCAGTTTCTGCACTTAGAACTTGATCTACTGTGACCCATTCCAACACAAGACATGAACACACCAAAGGCTACATTGTTACGCTTTGCTCTGGTGTACAGAATTTCTTCTGCTTTAAAGACTTTATAAAACCAGAAGAAAATTGATTTAATGTTAGTGCCCTTATGAATTATTTATCTTTGAAGAAGACCCCTTTTACACTGACGGACTGATCAGGTCCGCCTGTCCGTTTTTCAGGTGGACCCAAATTGACCACGCATAGCTTTCTATGCAACAGCAGGTGACACTGACACAGCTGACACCCGCCGGCATCCGATCTGCTAAAAATTGACAAATGGGGAACTGTTCCCCATCTGTCCAGCAGATCGGACTGGATAACAGTCAGATGTAAACGGACAGGCAGTCTGTTTCCATCTGACCACCCCACAGAGAAAAGCAGGCTGTGTACATGTCTGCTCTCCATAGCAGACACGGACCTGTCATCCGCCTGCTCAGCGGGGATCAGCAGACAGACCTGCTTAGCTGTGTCTGCCCCATCTGCAAGGGGCCTTTTATTTATTTCAGGTACTTATATAGCGCCATCAATTTACGCAACACTTTACATATACATTGTACATTGACATCAAATCTACACAAATCTAAAAACTCTGGGAACAGCAATAAATAAATATTGATCATGTTTTGTAAAATGGTGGGCCCATCAACAAGCTACTTTTGATATTTGATAAACACTGCGATACATACTTTAAGCTCCATTCCTTCAAGTTTATCAGGGTTTCAAGGAAAAAATACTGCAAGGTAATGAATGGCTTCCTCCAGAGAACAATACTCTGCCGTTCCTCACGGTCCCTCCTCCTCTTCTCATTCAAAAAGGAGGAATCTGTAAAGAGAGATTCTTTGTATCACCACTATGCATTGCAAAAAAAATTAGAAATTTAAATGTGTGTGTGTTTTTTTTTTAATCATGATATGAAAAGGAAGGTAGAGCAATAGATATTTCTCAACAGTTAGTTCTGATGCCAGGATCACAGCACTCTATGGTTTAGGCTAGGTTCACACATGTCTAGCTGCAGTTTGCAGCCCGGTGTGGTTTTGTTCACTGGTGCAGGTGCACATTTTTACTTGAATTTGCACCTAAACCGGACCCAAAAAAAATCGCACAGGACCCTTTTCAGAAACGGACCGCGCCCGCACCAGACGTGTAAACCAGCTCTATTTAAAGCTAGTTTAATTCACATGTTATGCGAATCTGATGCGGTTAAGAATGCATCCAATTTGCATATACCTGATTCGAGCCTAAGTGTAGACTTTAATGATTTTGGTGCATACAGGAGAGAGTGTGCAAAACAGGGGTCAATTGGTCATAGGCTTTACTTTAGGGGTTAGATTAGTATTGCCTTGCTAGAGACCATAGAGACCACAATGATAAATATGGTCATCAAATTACCTCCACAATATCAACAACTTGTAGTATCAAATTTTATACTTTATTGACTCTTAGCATTTGGTTTCATAAACCCAAAATACTTTTTATTATGTATTAAAACATTATCAACTTTGCACACATGCATTGTATTCTAAACAAAGCAAAATGCCACATATTTTGTTGTAAGGCTTGTACATTTTACTGTACAGTTACCTAAAGCCCCATTCACATGGGCCGAATATTGCGGGGTATCGCCCGGTTCAATAGAAACCGCCCAACATTTGGCCCGTGCATACATCAGTCGGTCCGACAGAAGCCACATGAATGTCTGGCTTCTGTCGAAGGGGCATGACCAAAAATGGTCTGCCGATCAGCATTGGATCAGAGCTTTCAGCCAATATCTCAGGGCGCTAATCTGTGTGTGTTCTGGAGGGGGCAGTCCCTCTGTCAGAACACAGAAGCTCAGCGGGGAGAACAATGTGCTAACATCAGGTTGTTAGTACAGGATCTCTTCCCGAGGTTTTCAGTTTTTTTTCGCCCGCTGGGTTGAACGAAGAAAAACGTATAGCGTGCACTAGACTTAAAATGTTTGTTAACCCAAAAATAAAAAAGGCATCTTGGTCCCTTAAAGCAGATAAAATAGCACAGTTCTTGTGCTATGTAATCTTCCCCCCTCTAAACTGTAAAAAAACCTGCCTGAACCTGCCACTTTCTGTATCCCCTCTCCGCTCTGACCACGAAAATCAGGGCTTCTGAGCATCCTGACCATCATTGTCTGAGACGTCCCTACTTCATCCGCAGCCCTGCTCTACTCTCATCTCTCCCCCTCATCCCCTCCTCCTATTCGCCTGTCACCTCCTTGTTGTGTGTCTCAGTCTCCGCCGCCCGTCGCTATTAGTACTAATCCAAAACTTTTAAAATGGTCATTGGCAGCCCCTCTGTGATACTCAGGCAAAGTACGCTGTATATTTTTTTCTAGTGTTTTCTAAAAACCGAGGCTTGTAAATACCCATTTAGAGTTATCTTCAGGCCGGTCACGTGACTCTTGGCCGCTTTACAGCTCCGAGACAAGGCTTTCTGCAGGAGGGGCCGAGCGGCCAGGTAATCTCCCTGACTGACGTCAGAGGGAGATCTCAGCCCCTCCTGCAGTAGCCATGTATCAGAGCTGAAAAGCGGCTGCGAGTCACGTGACAGGCCTGAAAAAAACTCTAAATGGGTATGTACAAGCCTTGTTTTTAGAAAGCACATATACAGTGTGCTATGCCCGAGTATAATAGAGGGGCTGCCAGTGACTTATAATTGTGCCTTAACAAACACTTTAAGGCCTCATGTACACTGCTGCTGGTAAACGGACGTACAGAGGCAGTTGGCTCCTTTTTTCAGCTGCCCCTGAACTCATCCAATGTTATCTTATGTGTACATGCACACAGGTTCTTTTAATGTCGTTTTTAGGCAGTTTAGAGGCATTTCAAGTGCCAAATGCTTCTAAACGCGACTAAACACGCATTTCGTTTACAGGCGTTTTACATTTTTGACTATTTTGAAAAAAAATAAAATAAATTATTTTCAAAAGCTTCTAAACGCAAACGCGGCTAAATGCGGCAAAACTGACGTTTTAAACGTGGATTACTATCCATCAAGTTAAACCGTTCAGGAGAGGTTGTAAAAACGTTCCGTGTACATTAAGCCTAAGGCACATTGGCAGATAAGGCTAAAGCGTTCATTTGATTTCATAAATGCAAATAGACTATGCACTTTGCAAATGCAGTTGCTCTAACTTTCTCCAGAGCTTAGTGCATGTGGTGAAGCGTTGCTTTGTAAAGAATACCCAAACAGGTGCAAGGAAAAAAAAAAAAAATACATAAAAAAGGAAAAAACATTTTTGCTTGCACATGATTGTATGGTGAAAATTAACATAGCTTCACCACATTCACAGAGTTCTGGGGAAAATTGGTGCAACTGCGCTTGCAGAGTGCACAGTCTATTATTAGCCTTTGGTAAATCAACCACTAAGACTCTTGCAAAATAACAAATTCATGTACTTGAGTAGGAATAGTTACTTCCTCTATTGGGGTTCGATGGAATATTTGTATAGCAGAGACAGCATGCATTAGAGTTTCAGGGACATCAAATCCTTGAAACGTAAGTGCAATAAACGATGGTATCAAGAGTTTTATTTGCTGGCATAGACAGCATTATATATATTTAGTTATTTTATTTTGTGCAATGTAATCTACACACAGCTTCCTCTTTCAGTCACATAAAAAAAAATAAAAAAATTGAGAAGAACGTCTACAGAAACTATTGTTGATACAGATCTTTAACCACTGGAATACATTCAAACATACTTTCAAAACTAACTTCTTGCTTTATTGTATTACCTCATTTTTAAGCCAAAGTTTAGGCACAGATGAAAAAACAAAAAAATCAGCACAAAAAAAAAAAATAATTTAGGGACAGTTCACATCATCTTGATAAATTTTATTAGAAAAATATGTTTAATACAAAAAGAGCCAAGACATATTTTTCTAATAAAATGTATCCCCTATTAAGCAGCATGGTCCACCTTTGTTTCTTCTCAGTGGGAATCCTTCCCCTGTGAATCTTCTCTCTCTATAGTACTTAGGAACAGAGACTGCACTTATTACTGGTAGGTGGGACACCACACGGGTATATTGAACACCCAGTGTTGTAGTAATTAATAGTGAGTACTGATCTTCAACCAATTTTTCCACATCACCTTGATGCACCTGAGCAGGTTGTTGCACGTTCCGTGCGTTTTTTGGCAGCCCATTGGTTTCAAATAGTACAGCAGCCATGCGCAGCACCAGTACTGTGGCTGTGAACACACCCGCGTTTGCGAGATGTATGGGGTTGCCACTAAGAATTATTGCCACCCTTGTGTGTGTGCAGCTGGCAGCGCATTCCTGTATTCCTGTGAATCAGGCCTTACCATCAATAAGAGGTGTCCCTTGTGCTGCTAGCTCCTGCATTAGCTGAAATCTTCCTCCTCCAATCCAATCCTCTGTTGCGGTAAGAGTACTTACTATGCCTGCCCTTTCTGCCCACCTCCTCCATTCATAGAAGCTGTACTTTAGCTTTTATAAATGAAACACAATCTAAATGCTGGCTGTAGCTCCACCCCTTTTTTCAAACCTAGCTTTAGTTGGTGGTATAACCAGCACAAAGCCCCGCCCCCTCTAACCTGAGTTACTTGTCACAATCATGAATGAACAATCAGCACTTTTTGTTTATTTAGAATAGTAAATGATGGTCTATGTAATATATCTGCCTGTGTCCTGTTTACATGCAGCCACGGATACAATGTACAGAGCTGCAGCTCTGACAGATCTATTGAATGAAAAAGGCCATATGTGTGTCTATTAAAGCATTTACACATACACAGCCTGACCGATGGATGACAAGGTACTGCAGAGTGAGCTTTCACTGTTATGACTGAAAGTGTTACTAAACCCAGGACCATGCATTCACTATATTGAGTCTCCCACAGTACACAGATCATGGAAATGCAATTATTTTACTAAATATAAACTGCTAAATACCTTTTCTCATCAGCAGTTAGAGCAGTCTTGTGACTTCTATTAGTGCCTGGTTAAAGCTTGTAGGAGGAGTTTTCATTCTACTCTGACTGTCTTATGAGGCTGCAGGACCCCTGACCTTCTGTCTGGACAGTGCTGATTGGCCCTGTGCTGATCACATGCACTCTCCCAAGAAAAAAAAACTCTCTAACAATACACACCAAACTGAGCATGTGCAGTTTATACTCAAGGCTCTGTTCTATCAGGAGATTGTTAGGGGACTGTGGAAGAAGGGGAGGATCATAGAAGTAAGGGTCAAACAGCCTTTTCACACAATGCAGAGGATTAACCTCTTCCACAGTGAGTATAACAAGCATGTTTTACTACATATACAGACTGTTTTTACTATTGTGGGTTTAGTAACACTTTAAGTGATCAACTAGGTCAGGCCAGTCTTATGTATGACACCACCCGACAGTGCCGATCTCTTATTTATAAAAACCAAAAGCTCACACAGCACTGTATCATCCATTGACCAGGCTGTGTATGTATACAGCTGCTGATAGACACACAGTGCTACAGGTTGTGTAATCTTTTTATTTGAATGACAGCTTCGGTTTCCAGAGTGGCCCCTGCTGCCAGAGGCCAGAACTGTCAATCACAAATTTGTCTCCTTTCTGCTGAGAAATACAGGCAGACATTTATCCATCATGCCATACCATCTGGGCGGTGTGGGACTGGCCCCAAATTTAATTCTGCAGCAGGACAACAACCACGAACATACAGCCAACGTCATCAAGAACTATCTTCAGTGTAAGAAAGAACAAGGAGTCCTGGAAATCATGGTTTGGCTCCCACAGAGCCCTGATCTCAACATCAGGGCTCTGTGGGAGACAGGGTAGTGCTGGGAAATTATGCTAGGTATATAAAATGCCCATTAAAGATCAATGTGCATGAACCCCAACAGCTTTTTCCTGGGATGGAAAGTCCTGCCTATATGTATGTATTTACTGTACCTATTTAATTCTACACATAGATGTGCAATTTATTTTACTTAAGTACTTTTATATTTAAAGTGGTTGTAAAGGCTGAAGGTTTTTTACCTTCATGTATTTTATGCATGAAGGTAAAAAAATCTTCAGTGTGCAGCTTCCCCCTCAGCCCCCCCTAATACTTACCTAAGCCCATTCTTGATCCAGCGATTTGCACAAGACCCAAGGCTCTCCCGGGTCTCTCCCTCAATTGGCTGAGAAGCAGCAGCAGGAGCCATTGGCTCCCGCTGCTGTCAATCACAACCAGTGAGGCGGAAGCGGGGCTGAGCCTTGCTCTGTGTCTCATGGACGCAGAGAGCTGGCTCTGGAACAAGCACGCATGAGTGTTCACACAGCAAGCGGCTTGCTATGGGGGATCTCGGCAAGGGGGAGGGGCCCAGAGCACCGCTGGGGGACCCGAGAAGAGGCGGAAACTCCTGCACCGAGCAGGCAAGTATGACATGTTTGTTTATTTGTTTTTTAAATACATTTTTTTCCTTTACAATCAGTTTAAATCTGCAGCCAGCAATGATTTGCAAACTAACAAAAAATATTAAAGTGTTTGTTTACCCCAAAATAAAAAATAAAAATACACATTCTGGTCCTTTAAAGCAAATTAAATAGCACAGTGCTTGTGCTGTATAATCTGCCCCCTCTAAACTGTAGGGAAAAAAAAAACACCCTGAATCTGCCACTTCTTGTATGCCCCTCTCTATACTGACCACGATAACCAGGGATACTCAGCCCTGATCACCGTGATCAAAGTGCGTCCCTCCGTCATATGCTGCCCTGCTCTGCACCCCCTAAACCCCTCCTTTCTGCCTGTCAGTGCTCTCTCTGCCTCTGTCTCCGTTCCGCCCTGCTGCCGCTATTATTGAAAATTTAAAAAAAAAAAAAAATTGTCACTGCCAGCCTCTCTATTATTCTATACCATAAATCCTTTCTAAAAATGAGCATTCTAAATAGCTATTTAGAGCTGTCTTCAGGCCGGTCATGTGACTCGTGGCCACTTTACAGCTCCTAGACAGGGCTTCTGCGGGAGGAGCCGAGTGGCCATGTGATCTCCCCGGCTGACATCAGAGGGAGATCACGGTCCCTCCTTCAGTAGCCGCATATCGGAGCTGAAAAGCGACCGCGAGTCATGTGACCGGCCTCAGGACAGCTCTAAATAGCTATTTAGAATGCTCGTTTTTAGAAAGGATTTACACAGTGTGGTATGCCAGCCTCTAATAGAGCAGCTGGCAGTTTTTAATAAAAAAGGCTTAACAAACACTTTAAAGTATGGCTATTTTGTGCCCACAGCGGTGTGTTTGTGTACTAACACTCCAAGAAATGCAATTTCCTGCTTGTACGATTGATTTTCCTAGATGTACTTGCCCTATTCTAACCCTGGGACTGATCATATGATCACAGCAGATAGATCCTCCCACAAAATTAGTGGAATCGTGTTAGTTTCACCAAAGATAACAGCAGGTTTAATTCTGCAGCGAAGGAGACGACTGCTTCATTCTCAGCAAAAATGTAGTTGCTTTGTATGTGCTGCCCAAGAGGGCTCCATCCCTCGGAGATGCTTATAAGTAAGGTCCGTTATTGGTCTTACTATGTCTCCATAGGTGTGCGCAGCCTATTGCATTAGGGTGTGCACCCCAAAAGTATTAAAACATGGACGGTGTTTAGTAGGGCAGTGGGATGATGTCAGTAGGGCAGCTGATAGTGTCAGTCATTTTTAATTTCCATTATTTTATTTTTTTTATTATTCTTTACAATTTTTTAGGAGCCCCATTGGGGGGCTTTGGGGTAATATCAGCAGGGGGGGATCTGCGCTGCATGGGGTGATTAGTGATTAGGGTTTGCCCAGGCACACCCCCTGCACACGCCTATGTATGTCACCTCTTGTCATTTTCCAGATTTAGTAAATATGCAGAGCACAGAAAATATAGGTGTAAGAATATTACTACTACTACTACTACTACTACTACTACTACTACTACTACTACTACTATTATTATTATTATTATTAATAATAATAATTAAAATATTATTGGTATACAACCGTAAATGTATAAAAATACATATTGCAATTTTTGTGTCACAACACAATGAAAAAGGATTGTGTGGCCTTGTGTAAGCAAATAATTTTGCTCCAAGTGCCAGTGAAGCTGAAGGATATATACTTTACGAGACAAAACATAAGCAGTCATTTACAGTTGGACGACATACCTGTAAAGCTCCCATTGTGTTGTTCTTTAGAGACTCCAACACGCCGCTGCTCACAATCAGTGCCATTCTCTGCCATTTCATAGGTCAGCTGAGGTTGAGAATCTTCCAAAGAAAACAGAACACAAAAGTCATGGCTGCACACATCACACACTAGCCCTGCATGCATGCATTTTGTTTACAATGAAAGGATCCTTTTGCTAAATTCAGCTTTAAGCAAAGAGAAACATATGCATTTCAGAGTATGAGGCACCATAAATGAAAGACTAAGCTGGCTACACTCCAGCCAAGCAGACGGGATAGCAATCAGCTGTGAAAACACACATTGTGCAATCGCTTCATTACAACACAGCAAATATTGGAACACATTGAGTGGGATTTATTCCTGGATGTGTGGAAAGCAACTTGAAATATCATACGGTTAATACTCTTTACAGGAAGGGTGTGTAAATCCCTGCAGTGTGCTCCAATATTCAGACATAATATCCAGAGATCTGAAACCAGCTGTTATAATCACAGAACACTACGCAAACAGGCATCATATTTATAAAGTATGCTTCACCAGTCAGGAGTCAACCTTCCCAGCATAACAGGCAGAAGCCAACTACATGGACAGACAAAGCATTGCTTCTCTTATTGCACTTCTTTAAGAAATAGGAGTAGAAAACAATATAAAGCAGTAAAAATAAAAAAAACTGTAATTGTAGTCTACAAATAAAACTAACATAGAAAAAAATACTTAGTAAAGCAGGGAAACGGGATTACTGTCCAACACTGCAAAGCCTTAGGCCACTTTCACGCTGGGGCGTTAGCGGTAAAAGCGCCGCTAGAACAGCGGTAAAGCACCTCTAAAACTAGCGGTGCTTTACCGCTTTTATAGCGGTGCTTTTCGGTCGCTAGTGGGGCGTTTTTAACCCCCACTAGCGGCCGAGGGAAGGTTTAAAAGCGACTGAAAAGCACCATTGCTGAAGCGCTTTGCAGGCGCTTCGGCAGTGCTGCCCATTGTTTTCAATGGCGGGGGTGGTGCAGGAGCAGTGTATACACTGCACCTCCTCAAAGATGCTGCTTGCAGGACTTTTTTTTTCACACTGGGGCTGCAAAAGAGGCAGTTTACAGGAGCTATTTTTAGCGTCAGTGTGAAAGTAGCCTTAATGCGCATACAGCAACAATTACACATTTCTAAAAAAAAAAAAAAAAAAAAGAGATTAAAAAAAAACAAAAACAAAAAAAAAAAAACTTGTAAAAGACCACCATTTCTATTTGATTCAATATAAGTTCTACCCCTTTTAAGGGGAAATATTTATTATCTATACTTTGCTGTGTCAACACCACTAAAGTATCCTCTACGACGAGTAATTTATTGTTAATGATCCATAAATGTGTATGAATGTATTTAAAACAAATCTCTTATTTTTTTTTTTTTTGTTTGTTTTAAAATGAAGTTTAGGTAAAATAAAAAAATAAATAAAGTGCACAAGGGGCATTACTTACATCTAATGAGATGTGTCCTTTGTGATTAAGCCAGTTTTTTCTGGCTGCATACTATCAGTTTTTTTAACTATGTTTTTTCAGAACCACCAAAATTTTCTCTAAATTGAATTTATTATTACCCTAATTTTTTTTCTAAATCATGTTTATTTTTACCTGCATTTTTTGAACTGCATCTTTTTTTTGTATAGCTTTTTACCTGACTCCCCTCTCAACCTGCTTTTTTTCTGACCCACTTTTTTTTAAAACCACATTTTTTTTCCAAACTGCATTTTTTTTACAGCGTTTATTCAGAGCTGCAGTTTTTGTTAACTGCATTTTTTTCTTTAACCCATCTTTTGTTTTTTATTCACAAATAATGCGTTTTTTACTCATGTTTTTTTCGAAACATTTTTTTTGATCCGCTTTTTTGCAAACCACAATTTTTTACCGGAGTTTTTTTTACTAAACAGCTATTTTATTTAACCTCTTTTTTTAATCCGCTTTTACCTCTCAAAGCTCTAATACTTTTTGTTCTCTTTAGGCCTCATGCACACGAGACGCTGTTAAACTTGCGTTCAGAGGCAGTTGGACACTTTTTTCAACTGCCCCTGAACCCATTCAATGTTATTCTATGTGTACATGTACACAGTCTCGTTTTTTGGTGTTTTTAGGCAGTTGCGTTTAACCTCGTTTTTCCAGAAGCAAAAAAATGGGTTCAGACGCAAAAGTTTTCCACGTTTCAGACGCCAAACGTGGCTAAAGACGGCTAAACACTGGTACCGCGTTTAGCCGCGTTTGCGTTTATAAGTGTTTTTAAAGGAACATTTTACAACCTGATTTTTGGGCCCCATATCTCTGGGGCCACTTGGTGCTAGGAACCCCAAATTAGGGTATGTGGTAATGCTGGGTCCACTGTGTTTGCACACCAAATTTGAGATTGCTAGCACCAAATGGCCCTGAGATATGGGGCCCCAAATTAGGATCGCAAAATATCAAGCACTTTTCTGCAGCAGAGAATGACATTTTCCGACCTGAATTTGGGGACCCATATCTCAGGGCCACTTGGTGCTAAGAACCTCGAATTTGGATATGTTATATAGTGTTAGTCCAACTGTGTTAGCACATAAAATATTGGGATCCTAGCACCAAGTGACCCCGAGATATGGGGCCCCAAAATCAGGTCGGAAAATGTCATTCTCTGCTCTGCAGACGCTTCTAGACGCAAATGCGGTAAAACGCGGCTAAGCGCGGCATGCAAACGCGGCAAAACGGGCGTTTCTAAACGCCGGTTTCAGCTTTTAAATACATGTGTTCAGCAGAGTTTGCACCAGCGTCTCGTGTGCATGAGGTCTTAAAGTTCTTCTTCTTTAAAGTTTTGCAATCACATTTTTTCTTCCTGTCAGTAATCAAGTTGGTAGTAAGTAGTTGGGAGCTCACACACTTGAAGTCTTAACATTAGATTACCCAAGAAGGGCACTGGTGAAGCTTAGGCTGTATCTGTGAGGCACTGGCTATGCCAAAAGTGGCTCAAGAAAAGGAAAAAAAAAAAGCAAAGGCAATTTTTATTGTCTGTGCCCTTCTTAAGGGGATTCACTCTCTCTATTTGTCCTGATTACCATTATCATTGAAAGTGAAAGTAAAAGTAAATCTCAAATTTGTCCCTAGAAAAGTAATAGAGGGGAAATCTTCCAATGGGGACACTAGTTCTGGTGACTTGGGAGTCCCCATGAAATTCCCTTAATTTGCAGAGATTCTCTCTCACTTCCCGTTTGGCTATGGGACAGGAAGTGAAGTGAAATCTCCTTAGAGCCCTTTCACACTGGGGCGGTGTGGGCGCCGGCGGTAAAACTCAGCTATTTTTTAGTGCCGCTTTACCGTCGTTTTAGCGGCGGTATTCAGCCGCTAGTGAGGCGTTTTACCCCCTGCTAGTGGCCGAGAAAGGGTAAAACCACCGCAAAGCGCTGCTGCATTGGCGCTTTGGCGGCGTTATAGCCGCGCTGCCCCATTCATTTCAATGGGCAGGAGCAGTGAAGGAGCGGTATACACACCGCTCCTTCACCGCTCAAAAAAAGGCTGCTAGCAGGACATTTTTTACCGTTCTGCCAGCGCACCGCTCCAGTGTAAAAGCCCTCGGCTTTCACACTGAAAAGACAGGAGCGGCTCTTTCAGGGCGCTTTGCAGGCACTATTTTTAGCACTGTAGCGCCTGCAAAGCGCCTCAGTGTGAAAGGGGTCTTAATGGGACACAGATGGTGAAAAAAAAATCTGACAGGTGTTATAACCCTCCCTTGCTCTATCCCAAATGAAAAAAAAAAAAAGGTTTTGCCTATACAGTGGAACCTCGGTTTGCGAGTAACGCGGTTAATGAGCGTTTCGCAAAACGAGCACTGTATTTCTAAAAATCCTAATTCGGTTTGCGAGTGTTATCTCGCAAAACGAGCAGGATTCAGGCCAAAAGCGGTGTGCAGTACCGCTTTTGGCCTGAGGTGGGGGGCGCCGGAGCCGAAAAGCGCCGATCGTCGGCGCTAGGAAATGCACAGAAAGGCCCGAGGACAGTTCGGCTGACCTCAGCAAACCTCGGAAAGGCTCTAGAACTGAGTTTTTCGGAGGTTTGCCGAGGTCAGCCGAAATGTGCTCGGGCCTTTTCGGCTATTTCCGGTTCCACTGTAGTTCTACTTTAAGCTCTATGTCGATTGTTAATACATCCCTTTCCTTTGAGAAAGGTCCTGAAACGTCAGCTTGTGATGCCGGTTTCTTTTTGTGAATAAAGGACAAGATTATCATTATACCAAGGTGTGCTGGTGGCAATCTATAGTAACCTACCTGCCTCCACAACAACATCTAAAATTGCCTGTACAATTCAGAACTTCTTGAATGCCAGAGTTTACATATGGCAGAACTCAGGCCTGGGGCAGGAATGACAAGGAGGCTTCTAGTGCCTCCCATACAGCAAATCTGTTACTCTGCCTAGTATGGACAAAATTACAGATTCACTTCAAAGCGTAACTCCATCCAAACTTATTTTTTTTAAGGGTAACAGCCTCTCTCACAGTTCATCGCCATCTGAGGCCTTGTTGGTCAGACTTCCTCTCACTTCCTGTCACCGTGATGTCAATGTTACCTGGACAAGAAGTGCAGAAAAATCAACATGACAATACCTTTAACAATTCTGAATAGACTGCACACCATAATGCCCATAAAGTTGTTGTACGTAGCGGCACACCAGAACATACACATGGATTACATCTGTGTGCTGTAGTGTACGACAAAGCAAGTGTGTTGTGGTGTACTGCCTCTGGGTGTGTAGAGGGGAAGTTCACATGAATGGCACCACACTGTGTTTCCTGCGTTACAGTAATGTGTGGTAAAATGTGTATTTTTACCATGTTACCTCAATGCAACCGTGTGATTGAGCCCTAAATTAACTTAAAGGGTTTCTAGCCTAATATAACAAGTGATATTTTAGTCACTGTCTATAACCCTCTTGGAGATTTCCCCTCACTTCCTGTCCTAACGTCACATTGTCACTGGGACAAGAAGTGAGAGAAAATCTCCCCAAATGGGGTCACAGAACTGACAGAGGTTCTGACTCTTTATACATTTGTCTGGAAAAACACGAACACAGATTACTAACGATAAAAAAAAAAAAGCAACAAGAGGAGCAAGAAAACCAACACTTGGGACAATGTAAAAGAGCATTTTACTTACATACTCCAGTTAAGTTTATTTCAGTAATGACTTCCAGTTGCAAAAAAGATGAGATTAGATCTTTCACATCAGAGACATTAACTCAAACACAGTGTAAGTTTTGGAGATCTTCAGCCCTTGTCTAGGAAATAAAGATAACATCGAAGTCAGTTATTTAACAACACTTTGAGAGAAGCCACAGTTATCAAATTAAAGCTACAGTCAAGAACCAGAAACTGTGTTACAAGTCTCTCATACAAGCAGTTGTTGGGCTAGTTTCAGTAAAGGGACTCAGTAAATGGGCTTCACTTCACTGCCCCAGTAAGCGGCATATGAGTCAGTAAATGAGCTTCACTTCACTGCCCCAGTAAGCGGCATATGAGTCAGTAAATGGGCTTCACTTCACTGCCCCAGTAAGTGGCATATGAGTCAGTAAATGGGCTTCACTTCACTGCCCCAGTAAGTGGCATATGAGTCAGTAAATGGGCTTCACTTCACTGCCCCAGTAAGTGGCATATGAGTCAGTAAATGGGCTTCACTTCACTGCCCCAGTAAGTGGCATATGAGTCAGTAAATGGGCTTCACTTCACTGCCCCAGTAAGTGGCATATGAGTCAATAAATGGGCTTCACTGCCCCAGTAAGTAGCATATGAGTCAGTAAATGAGCTTCACTTCACTGCCCCAGTAAGTGGCATATGAGTCAGTAAATGAGCTTCACTTCACTGCCCAAGGAGTAAGTGGCATACGAGTCAAGAAATTGCTGCTACCCTCACTGCCTAATCACACAGGCATCTTGATTTTGTTACAAACCCCCTTCCTAACCAGACCAATTTTCAGCTTTCAGCACTCACAGTTTGAATGACAATTACTCAGTCATGCAACACTGTACCCATATGACATTTTTCTCATTTTTTCACACAAATAGAGCTTTCTTTTGGTGGTATTTAATCATGGGTTTTTATTTTTGCTATAAAGACCGAAAATTTTGTAGAAAAAAAAAAGGCATTTTTCTTAATTTCGGTTATAAAATTTAGCTAATGAGTAATTTTTCTTCAAAAATTTTGCCCAAAATTTATACTGCCCAAAATTTATACTGCTACATATCTTTGGTAAAAATAACCCAAATCAGTGCATATTTTTTGGTCTGTAAAAGTTATAGGAGCAGGATGGCGAACCTTGGCACCCCCAGATGTTTTGGAACGACATTTCCCATGATGCTCAACTACACTGCAGAGTGCATGAGCATCGTGGAAAATGTAGTTCCAAAAAATCTGGGGTGCCAAGGTTCACCATCACTGTTTGACCCCTATTTTTAGCGTCGTTTTAACCCCCGCTAGTGGCCGAAAAGGGGTTAAATCCGCCCACAAAACGCTGCTGTATGACAGCGCTGCCCCATTGATTTCAATGGAAAGGAGCGGTGAGTTCACCGCTCCAAAGAAGCTGCTGGCAGGACTTTTTCTGACACCCTGCCAGTGCCCAAGGGCTTTCACACTGGAGTGAAGGGAGCAGCTGTTTTAGGGCGGTTTGCAGGCACTATTTTTAACGCTATAGTGCCTGCAAAACACCCTCAGTGTCAAAGGGGTCTTACAGAGTCTACAAGCTATGGGGCCAATCATTGAAAATTGATCACCTGATGTATCAATGGCCTATCTTATTTCTTGAGACCCTAACAAGCCAGGAAAGTACAAATATCCCCCAAATGACACCTTTTTGGAAAGTAGACATTCCAAGGTATTTAGTAAGAGGCATGGTGAGTTTTTTGAAGTTGTAATTTTTTCCCACAATTCTTTGCAAAATGAAGATTTAAATTTTTTTCACAAAATTGTCATAACCACTGAGCCTTTGAGATTTGGTGTTTACATGTTAAAAACATTTTTTTTTGCTAGAAAATTACTTAGAACCCCCAAACATTATACATATATTTTTTTCGAACACCCTAGAGAATAATATGGCGGTCGTTACAATACTTTCTGTCACACCGTATTTGCGCAGCAGTTCTTAAAAGCGCACTTTTTTTGGAAAAAATACACTTTTTTGAATTAAAAAATAAGACAACAGTAAAGTTAGCCCAAATTTTTTTAACATTGTGTAAGATAATGTTACGCCGAGTAAATTGATACCAAACATGTCACGCATAAAAAATTGTGTCCGCTCGTGGAATGGCGACAAAGCTTTATCCTTTAAAATTTCCATAGGTGACGTTTAAAAAAATCTACAGGTTGCATGTTTTGAGTTACAGAGGAGGTCTAGGGCTAGATTTATTGCTTGCACTCTAACGATCACGGCGATATCTCACCCGTGTGGTTCAAACACTGTTTTCATATGCGGGCGCTATTCACGTATGGGTTCGCTTCTGCACGCAAGCTCAGCGGGACGGGGCGCGTTTAAACATTTTTTTTTCTTATTTATTTTACCATTTATTTTTAATTTTTACACTGTTCTTTTAAAAAAAAAATTGAGTCACTTTTATTCCTATTACAAGGAATGTAAACATCCCTTGTAATAGAAAAAAAAGCATGACAGGACCTCTTAAATATGAGATCTGGGGTCAAAAAGACCTCAGATCTCATATTTACACTAAAATGCAATAAACAAAAAAAAAAATTTAAAGCGGGGGTTCACCCACACCGCCAAAAAAAAAAAAAATATTAAAAGCCAGCAGCTACAAATACTGCAGCTGCTGACTTTTTAATACATGGCCACTTACCTGTCCCAGGGTCCAGCGATGTCGGCTGGGGACGCCGAGAACCTGCTCGGTTCTTGGCAGCTGCCGCCGCCATCCTAGGTGAGGGAATCAGGGAGTGAAGCGTTGCGGCTTTACTTCCCGGTTCCCTACTGCGCATGCGCGAGTCGCGCTGTGCGTCCCAAGTGGTCCCCGCTCTCTCCTGGGAGCTGTGTGTTCCCAGCAGACAGCGCGGTCGGGACAGGAAGAGGCATAGACTCCCATGGGAGTCTATGCCGGAAGTGGGTGCAAATACCTGTCTTAGACAGGTATCTGCACCCCCCTCCCCCCTGAAAGGTGCCAAATGTGACACCAGAGGGGGGGAGGGTTCCGAAAAGCGGAAGTTCCATTTTTGTGTGGAACTCCGCTTTAAATTTCATTTGAAAAAAAAAAAAAAAAAAAGTCTCTTTAAGAGCTATGGGTGGAAGAGACGTTTTGACGTTGCTTCCGCCCTGCAATGGTATGGAGACAGGTGGGGGCCATCTTCCCCTCACTCATCTCCATACCACAGACGTGACAGGACCCGATTGCCTCCGTCGCTACCGACGGCTCCGGTAAGCGGCGGAGGGCACCAGAGTGCAGCGGGAGGGGGGGCTCTCTTCCGTCGCTAAAAGTGATCTCGCACAGAGACCACTTTTATCTGAAAGCGGACCGCCCGCTGAAGATGAGGATACCGGGGTTATGGCAGCAAGCTGCTGCCATAGCAACGATATAACTCTTCAAAATACCGACGTATAATGACAGTGGGCGATCAGTAAGTGGTTAACAGGTTTTTTTCTCACACACACAGCATATGCATACATGCAATTACACCCCAAAACACATTCTGCTACTCCTCCTGATACCACGTGCGAGATTCTAGGGACATAGATTACATATATAATTTCTACACTACCTCTTACACTTTTGAAGGTCCTGGAGCACCAGGACAATGGAAATGTCCAAAAAATTACCCAATTTTGGAAAGTAAACACCTCAACGTATATTCTATGAGGCACAATGAGAAATGAGGAGCTAAAAAGAATTAGAAATTAGAAGTGTTATCATTACAATTGACATTTCCAATTCTGCGTTGGATTTCATAGAAGAGTGATGGCAGAAAAAGACCAACTAGCCTGTTGAGTCTGCCCCAATTCTATCTATCTATCTATCTATCTATCTATCTATCTATCTATCTATCTATCTATCTATCTATCTATCTATCTATCTATCTATCTATCTATCTATCCACACACACATACATTTTTTTTTTAAACAGTGCTTTACGAAAGGAAAATAAAAGTTATGGTTTACATGTGCTTTAATAATAGCCCCTCCTGTTAAACACATAGCAAAATATGAAAACCAAAGGGCATCTTTACTTTGAATGAAGCAAGGTAAAATTACAGTGAAAATCATCCAGATTTGAACTCAGTGCTCTAGGATTTTCATAGGAAAAAGTTTGTTATCTATATAGACCCCATATTTCTAAGTAAAGAGCAATTTATACTGAATGCAAGCCATTGTCTAATGTACAGGAGGCTTGGATGCATTTTCCAGAATACTTACATGTAAACCTGTCACTATGTATAGGATTTTGCTGTGACCCTGCAGGGGAATGATAAGGCAGGCAACAAATAACAGGAACAGGAAGATCCTGCTAAGCTGGTCAGCTAATATTTGGTTCGTGATGAAAACAAGCACATGAAGGCAAGACAATCCTGTCTGACTCAGCTTATTGTGAAGTGTTAATTGCTAAATTTTCATATCATTCATTATTAATCTAACAGACCTACAGTGCCTTGCGCAAAAGTATTCACCCCCCTTGGCTTTTTACCTATTTTGTTACATTACAGCCTTTAGTTCAATATTTTTTTTAATCTGAATTATATGTGAGGGATCAGAACACAATAGTCTAAGTTGATGAAGTAAAATTAGAAAAATATATACATAAAACTATTTTTCAGAAATAAAAAATTTATAGTATTTGGCATGTGCGTATGTATTCACCCCCTTTGTTATGAAGCCCATAAAAAGCTCTGGTGCAACCAATTGCCTTCAGAAATCACATAATTAGTGAAATGATGTCCACCTGTGTGCAATCTAAGTGTCACATGATCTGTCATTACATATACACACCTTTTTGAAAGGCCCCAGAGGCTGCAACACCTAAGCAAGAGGCACCACTAACCAAACACTGCCATGAAGATCAAGGAACTCTCCAAACAAGTAATGTTGTTGGGACAATGTTGTTGAGAAGTAAAAGTCAGGGTTAGGTTATAAAAAAAATATCCAAATATTTTAGGATCCCTAGGAGCACCATCAAATCTATCATAACCAAATGGAAAGAACATGGCACAACAGCAAACCTGCCAAGAGACGGCCGCACACCAAAACTCCCGGACCGGGCAAGGAGGGCATTAAACAGAGAGGAGCACAGGGACCTAAGGTAACCCTGGAGGAGCTGCAGAGTTCCACAGCAGAGACTGGAGTATCTGTACATAGGACAACAATAAGCCATATGCTCCATAGGGTTGGGCTTTATGGCAGAGTGGCCAAAAGAAAGCCATTACTTTCAGCAAAAAACAAAATGGCACGTTTTGAGTTTGCGAAAAGGCATGTGGGAGACTCCCAAAATGTATGGAGGAAGGTGCTCTGGTCTGATGAGACTAAAATTGAACTTTTTGGCTAACAAAGAAAACGCTATGTCTGGAGCAAACCCAACACATCACATCACCCAAAGAACACCATCCTCACAGTGAAACATGGTGGTGGCAGCATCATGCTGTGGGGATGTTTTTCAGCAGTTGGGACTGGGAAACTGGTCAGAGTTGAGGGAAAGATGCATGGTGCTAAATACAGGTATATACTTGAGCAAAACCTGTACCATTCTGTGTGTGATTTGAGGCTAGGACAGAGGTTCACCTAGTCAAAGCCCGGACCTCATTTCAAAAGTAAATCTGTGGTCAGACTTAAAGATTGCTGTTCACAAACGCAAATCATCCAAGGAGCTGGAGCAGTTTTTCAAGGAGGAATAGGCAAAAATCCCAGTGGTAAGATGTGGCAAGCTCATAGAGACTTATCCAAAGCGACTTGGAGCTGTGATAGCCGCGAAAGGTGGCTCCACAAAGTATTGACTTTAGGGGGGTGAATAGTTCTGCACAGTGACTTTATCTGTTACTTTGTCCTATTTGTTGTTTGCTTCACAATAAAAAAAAACATCTTCAAAGTTGTGGGCGTGTTCTGTAAATTAAATGATGCAAATCCTCAATCCTTCATGTTAATTCCAGGTAGGCAACAAAACATGAATAATCCGAAGGGGGGGGGGGGGTGAATGCTTTTGCAAGGCACTGTATACTTTGTACATGCTGACTGACAGATAAACAATGACCAATTAGGGTTACAATAAGAACATTTTTTTTATTGGCCTGTCAAAGATTCAAGGCAATACTATGGTGAAGAAGAAAGAAAAAAGAAAAACGAAACTAGTGTGCTGCCACCTAATATTTATATATCAACTCAGCTTGCTGCTATCACCAATTGTGTTCCACATAAATACGTGTAATGGTTTTGCACAGAGCAGCCCTAATCCTCCTCTTCTCGGGTCCCCTGCCAGCACTCTTGGCTCCTCTTCTTCATCCAGTGCCCCATAGGATAAAATACCCCGCTGCCTGCGTCCATAGACCCCTGCTCCCTCATCACAGAGTTTGATTGGCCAATGGCTCCCCCTGTTATGGATCTGCCCTGTGGGGAGGAACAGAGCAGAGAGCCTCTGCTCTCATACACAACGCTGGATCGCGATGGGGCTCAGGTATGCATTAGAGGGGGCTTTAGGGGGGAACTGTATACATAAGTTTTATTTCTTTTTAAACTTCAGCCTTTACAACCACATTAAGGGTGAATTCACACACAGTGCAGTGTCCCTGCAGTGCAACACCTGTCACTGCAAGGACACACAGAAAACAAATGTTTTCTGTGTGTCCCAAACACACTACACTGCAGCCTGGAACTGCATTACAGTGTGCTGCGATAAAATGCAGACATGCTGCATTTTAAACACAATGCGCTGTACAGAATCACACAGCACTGTAAGGCATCACAGCACATCGCTCTGCTGTACAGCGACATATATGCAGTGTACTTTTGTATGCTTCAAATAAAGTTTGGAATAAAACAAACAAAAAAAAATAGCTGTATGCGACCACACTCCCCCCTACCGCAGTCAGGAATAGACAGCTGCTGGAGAGATAAAGCACTCTGGCAGCTGTCCATTCTTGTGTGAATTCTACCTCAAGCCCAACTCCAAGATATTAGCAACCTCCTTCCCACCCCCTTCTAACTAACTGCTGGTATGAACAAAAAAAAAAACACAAAACAACTATCTCATGCCTACTTTACTTACCTAAATTCACAGTCATGTGATCATCCTTCTCTCCTTCTGTTTACTTCCTGGGGTCCTTCTTTGAGTGTCCACATCACTGCCTGCATGATATGGACATCTTCTATTGGAGGACACTTCCATGAGGGTGGAGGCAGGAGAACTCACAGGTGAGAGGACCGGTGACCAAGAAATTAGCTTGGTTCAGGGAGGAAACTATGACTTTAATTCATTTACACTGCGGGATGGCTAAAGACTGGTACACAAATGCCAATTACCGGCTGGTTCAACAGAAACATGCCGACATTTGGCCTGTATGTACACCAGCCTGTCTGACTGAAGCCAGCCGAATGTCCAGCTTCTGTCAAACAGAAAACTAGTATCTGATCCAATGGCTGCGAGCCCTGACCAGTGTGTTCTGGCAAGGGGGGGCGGTCCTCCTGTAAGAACACAATAGCTCAGCGGGGAGAACGCTGTACTAACCAGCTGGGTTGAACGCGATAGTGTGTACCAGGCTTTAGGATGAGGTGGTAAACCATACATAAAATGATATTCGACTGGTTCAGCAGGGACTGGCCAAGTTTCTACCCATGTATTAGCAGGCTGATTGTAGTTGATCGACTTGCGTACAATCAACTCGTTGGAAAATTTTCTCTTGATCAGCACCGCCAGCTATAGCCTGCAATGCTGATCAGTGTATTCTGAAGGTGAGGAAGTCTGCCCCCTGTCAGAATACAATAGGGCAGCAGAAGGGATTCCACTATCCACACATTTTAAGTGGATGGGGGAAATCCCCCCTCTGCGCTATTAATCAAGTCTTTTTCTTTTGTTCAACCCGCAGGTTGAAGGTAAAAAAACGCAAAAAATAAAAACCACAGAGGTGATCAAATACCACCAAAAGAAAGCTCTATTTGTGGGGAAAAAAGGACATCAATTTTGTTTGGGTACAGTGTGGCACAACCGCGCAATTGTCAGTTAAAGCGACGCAGTGCTGTATCGCCAAAAAATGGCCTGATCATTAAGGGGGGAAATTCTACCGGTCCTTAAGTGGTTAAATCATAATTTTTAGAGCGCAATGGTCATGTCTGTCCCGCAGCGGCTCCTCCTCTGACACGCTGTTGGCTCACCAACAGTCCCATTCTCTTTAATGGGATGGCCGGTGATGTGGCAGTGACACAACAAGTAGATGCCCGCTAACAGGCGCTGCCATGATGGATCTGAAATGACAGTTGCTCTTTAAATGTAAGGACTCATTCTTGCAGGTAGTTAGAATCTTTAAAATTTGCAAACAAAATGTAGGTTTCCTATTTAGAATAATAAGCTGTCAGGTTAGTAAAATAGCAAAATCAGAACCAATTCAATCGTACAGTTTGTAATGTACATACATTTGCAAAACAATGGCATAAAGGAATATTCCTGAACTTTGTTTTATCCCATGGTTACTGTGAAATTTTGTGAATGCATCAATGCAATGCATGTTATCTCAGCTTGTAGAGCTTGGATTAATTAAATGAGTTTACCAAAAATAAAAATAATGCAGAATATACAGCCTCATGCTACATAACTAAGCTCCATTTCATGCGGAATAAACTAAATTATTAATGTATCTTAAATAGAAAAACAAACTTTAGATAGGTCTTTACCCCAAAATTCATTTTATTAAAATAAATGATAAAAATTAAAAAAATAAGATTTAAATAACAAAAATCTTATTTATTTTTAAAAATTGTTGATTTTTCTCCACCCTGGGAGGTGCGGGGGTCAACAGAGGAGGAAGATGAACTAGGAGATAGAAGGGTCACATCACACTGAATTTTAGTAATGTCCCTTGTGCTTATTTTGCATTTAGGTAATCTTAACTAGGAGCACCCAACACACAGGCAAAAGGGGCGCTAGGATCAACAGATCAAAATACAGTAAAGGCACAAGCAGCCTACAGCAAATCCTCAAGAATGCTAGCCTGCCTTACATACATACATTTCAAAACTAGCTGTATTCCAATCTGACATCCTACCCTCAGCTAGAGAAGTCTATATTTAAAGCTAGAGAGGTCTGCAAGTCACAAGGAATATGATCCTTATGACCATCAGCTATTAACCAAACCACACAATTACATGGCTACATTTTCCATCTGCACTAAGAAATGCGGATCTTAACAGGAAACTATTACTGTAGGCAAAACTGGCAAAAAGTACATCAAAACTGCAATTAAAAAATGCAGCCAGCGTCTTCAAAATGTATGGCTTGTTTAAAGAAGCATCGAAGAAGAAGATTGTTTTCAAGAATAATGTCACATTGAAATGAGAATCCAGGACTTCAAGGATGAAGGTTTTTTACCTTCATGTATTCTATGCAAAACTTTCATTATGCAGCTCCCCCCCCCCCCCCCCCCGTAGTCCCCCAATACTTACCTGAGCCTGATCTAGATCCAGCAACGTGCACAAGAGTGGCTGCTCTCCCGCGTCTTTGCTTCCTCATTGGCTGAAAGAAAGCAGCAGGAGCCATTGGTTTAGCTGCTGTCAATCACAGCCAATGAGGAGGGAGCGGGCCAAGCCCTGTTCTGTTTGTCTTATGGACACACATATCCGTGTTTGAGAACATGCATGCATCAGTGCCCCCCCATAGCAAGCGGCTTGCTATGGGGGCACTCGGAGGAGAGGAGGAGCCAGGAGTGCCAGCGAGGGACCTAAGAAGAGAAGGAGCGAGGCTGCTCTGTACAAAACCTCTGCACAGAGCAGGTAAGTATAACATGTTTGTTATTTTTTGCTTTTTTAAATGACCTTTACTATCACCTCTATAACTTCTACTGGAGCTTCATTCTGACTTGCATAGTACAAACATCAGCCACTTAGGATTAACCCCTTAGGTTCCACAGTGAGTATAACAAGCATGCCTTACTGCATATGCAGTCTGATTTTACTGTTGTGGATTTAGTAACACTTTAACTAGTTCCTGTTCAGCCTATAACAAAATGATGACTGGATGTCATATGACGTACTCCCAGATTGCGGGGCTACGCTGTGACACGATCTGTCACCAGCTGTCAAGGACTGATCGGTGTATCGACTCGCTGCCGGTACCATGTGACTGCTGTGACCAATCACAGCAGGTCACATGACAGTTGTAAACAGCTGATGAATTCCTTTCATACTATCCATTGTGTACAATTGTGTTGCTAGCTGTGATTGGTCAGTGTGATCACATGGTGCAGACAGGGCCAATCACAGCTCATTTGTACCATGTGATTAGCTCTGGCCAATCACAGCTAATCTAAACAAACTGAATGAATCAGTTTCATTCAGTAAAATGCTTGCTTATAGCAATGAAATACACTGCTATAAGCAATCATAATGCGTAAAAACCAAGAAAAAAAAAATCTTGATCACTTCCCCAGAGTAGTACAATGTTACTATGGTAACATTATATTGCTTTGGTCACAGTGTGTTAAAAAACAAACATATATATATGATGACACTGTACTGCACTGGTGATAGTGCAGGAAAAAAAATAGTGAAAATGTTTTTTAATTTCTTAATTTTCCAAAAAATTGTGACAAAAAATTACAACTTTAAAAAAAAAATAAAAAAAAAAATAAAAAAACACCTGCCATGCCTCTTACTAAATACATTGGACTGTCTATTTTCCAAAAAGGGTTAATTCGTGGGGTATTTGTACTGTCCTGGCGTTTTTGGGCCTCAAGAAATTAGATAGGCCGTCAGTATTGATCGATTTTCAGATATATACACAGTTTATGGACTCTATAACTTTCACACAGACTAAATAATATACACGTTTGTGTAATTTTCACCAAAGAAATGTAGCAGAATACACTTTGACCTAAATTTCTGAAGAACAAATTTTTTAATTCGCAAAGCTTTATAACAGAAAAGAAGAAAAATGTGGGGGGGGGGTTCCAAATTTTGTCTTTTTTTTTGTTTATTTAGTAAAAAATAAAAAACCCAGGGGTGATTAAATACCACCAAAAGAAAGCTCTATTTGTGGTGAAAAAATGATAAAAATTTCATTTGGGTACAATGTTATCTGACCGTGCAATTGTCATTCAAAGTGTGACAGCGCTGAAAGCTAAAAATTGGCCTGGGCAGGAAGGGGGTAAAAGTACCCGGTATTGAAGTGGTTAAAGTAGTTGTATAGGTTGAAGATTTTTTTTTTCCTTCATGCATTCTATGCAGGAAGCTAAATAAAAACCTTCTGTGTGCAGCCTCCTCAATACTCACGAGCCCCCTCTCGATCTAGCGATGTTCACGAGAGCCTTGGCTGTCCCGGGACTCCCTCTCCTCACTGGCTGAGACAGCAGTAGGAGCCACTGGCTCCCGCTGCTGTCAATGGCAGCCAGTGAGCCAATGAGGAGAGAGCGGGGCCCAGCCATGGCTCTGTGTGTCTTATAGATGCAAAGAGTGGGGCTCAGGAGCGAGCACACACAAGTTTGGTGCACTTTCAGGAAACAAACCAAAACCGCCTAGTCTAATGGAAGTCTATGACAAAGTGCAGATAACCCGCATGAAAACTGTGGATTCACCGCGCTGCACTTGTACCGCGGGGAAACCGCAGTGGATCAGTGTGTAAGCAGCATACTGCACAGACCTGGAAGGCAAACACAAAGCACACCAATATTTAAGTAGGTATACACATGACTCTTGTATTTAAACAATAGTTGCTTATCCCAAGAGCAGCTTCATTAACCAAAGATGACAGTTAAAGTGTAACTAAAGGCAAAACCATTTTCTTTGTTTTGAATAGAGAGGAGAGAGATTAGAAAACCTGTCAGTTTTTATTGCTGTCTGTGTCCCCGATAGGGAGATTCACCCTTTCTATTTGTCCTGTTTGCTGTTATCAATGAAAGTCAGAGGAAATTAAAATCCCAAATTTTGGGTTGTTCCCCAGAAATCTTCCAATGAGGACACTAATTCTGGATGCCTGGAGGGCCCCAAGGAATTCCCTTAAAGGGGTTGTAAAGTCTCATGGTGAAAAACTTTCTGTGCTGCAGCACCCCTCCAGAGCCACCCCCTTTTTTTTACCTGAACACCGATCGTTCGAGTGACGAGCATGAGCCCAGCGGCTGCAGCCGCTGTTTTGGGTCCTCATTAGATAGATTAATAGCAGCGGGAGCCATTGGCTCCCGCTGCTGTCAATCAAATCCAATGACATGGGAGCGGGGCCGAGTCCTGCTGTCTGTGTCAATAGACGCAGCGGCAGGACTCATGAGCGCGCCCGCACAGGTGCCCCCAGGGAAAGCGGTCCTCTGTAGGGGCACTCGAAAAGAGGAGGAGTCAGGAGCGTCACGGGGGCACCCCAGAAGAGGAGGATCGGGCAGCTCTGTGCAAAACCCTTGCACAGAGCTGGTAAGTATAACATGTTTGTTATTTAAAAAAAATTAAATTAAATTTAAAAAAAACAACCTTTACATTCACTTTAATTTGCAGCGATTTCCTCTCTCTTCCTGTCTTGGATAGGGGACAGGAAGTGAAGGGAAATCTCCGCAATGGGTCACAGATGACAAAAAAAAAAAAAATCTGACAGGGGTTATAACCCTCCCTTGCTCTATCCAAAATGAAAAAAAACATTGCCTATAGTTATACTTTAAGCAGGACTTTGTAATGGGCAAAGCCCCAAGAGTTTTTGTAGTTAAAATATAAAAGCTGGGACAAAGTAAAAACTTTAACAGGTGCTCTAGTATAATTCCCCCCATAGCACAAAAAAAAGAAAAAAAAAAGAAAGAAAAGTGCAATTTCTTGATTATTTCTGCATATATCAATATACTCCGTTACTTGGAGCATAAAAGACGTGAATTATACTGCTATTCACAGGCCACCTTTGTCCACCTAATCAATGATTTGTTGTAAGACATTAAACACTAAACCCTGACCCGTGTTCACAAAGCATGCACTTTGCACAGGTTTATGATTGCACAGGCCGGCTGACAAAGAAGACGGCCATCAAGTCAAGGCAACAAATAAATGATATTCTGCTCAGAAGCAGCATTGTTATGGGCTGCACTTCACACACTCTCCCTAATGAGCACAATCTCTAGATCTCCCATAATACTGTCTCAGTCTGTGCTCCATAACCCCTACAAAGGCTCACAATCAATAAATACAATCATCTGCCAGCACGTTTAGCTGAAGGGAGCAAAGGGTCAAACCATTTCCATCTACTATCACTGGAGAAAATAAACTGTAATACATAATTTGTCGTTAGCTAGTCCAATATTAATTACGATTCTAATGTTGTTGATCTTCACACCAAACAGGCTTTAAAAGGTCTCTTGCAATATTTATTAAGTGTACTGAAAGGGAAATACGTGTTTCTGCACCATTCTAAATTTTAGTATAAAAAAAAAAAAGTCTTAATTCTAGCCTTCACATAGGTTGCAAGATTAGATCCGCCTGTCAGTTTTTCAGGCGGACCTGATCAGACCCTCCAGTCTCTCTATGGAGCGACGGATGTCAGCGGACACATGTCCACTGACATCTGCTGCCCTCTGATCTGATCCTGCCCGCCAAAAACAGACAGATGGTAGTCCTATACCCCATCCATCTGGCAGATCAGATGGAAATGGACAGTCGGTCTGCTTCCATCTGATTGCCCCATAGAGGAGAGTGGGACTGTGTCTGCTCTGCATAGTAGAGCTGACACGGACCTGTCATCTGCCTGCTCAGCAGGGATCAGTTGAGAGATCCCCATCCGTGTGAAATTGGACTTAGACCCCATACACACTATAAACTTTTGTTGTCTGATTTCCTTTAGATTTACCAAAACCATGGTTTTGGTAAATGTATGCCTGATTGCATACAAATTGAAACTCTTAAGGTTTGACCTAATATTATATGGTTTTGGTAAACCTGAAGAAAAAAAAAAATCTACAGAAAATTGTATAGTGTGTATCCAGATTTACACTAATTCAGGTATGTATTTATGTATTATTTAAGGTACTTACATAGCACTGTCAATTTACGCAGAGCTTTATACATATACATTGTGCACTCACATCAGTCCCAACCCTCAGGGAGCTTACAATCTAAGATCCCACTCACATCAGACATTTACATAATAGGGCCAATTAAGGCTTCATGTACACGGGACGTTTTTTTTTCAACCTCTCCTGAACGATTTAACTTGACAGATAGTAACCCACGTTTAAAACGTCAGTTTTGCTGCGTTTACATGCCGTGTTTAGCAACGTTTTGTCGCGTTTGCGTTTGAAATGTTTTAAAAATATATATATATTTGAACCCATTTTTTTATATTCCAAAAAAAAGCCTCTAAACTCAACTGCCTAGAAACGACTATAAACGACCCTGTGTACATGTAATGATGAGATAACAGAGGAGAGTTCAGGGGCAGTTGAAAAAAATGCCCAACTGCTCCTAAACGTTCGTTTACCAGCAGCAGTGTACATGAGGCCTTAGACAGGAGCCAATTAACCTACAAGCATGTCTTTAGAGTGTGGGAAGAAACCGGAGTACCTGAAGGAAACCCACGCAGGCACAGGGAGAACATGCCAATTCTCAGCAGGTAGTGCCATGGTTGGGATTCGAACCAACAACCCCAGTGCTGCTAGGCGGAAGTGCTAACCATTTAGCCACTGTGCTGCCAGTATTTGGATATTCAGACAGCCACCAGCGTCATGTATCAGAGTACAATAGCCAGCACCACAGATTCGTCCATCTGTGCTGTTAGCGTGGATGGAGAAATCTGCTGGTTTGTTTTTTTTTCTTTCAGCTTGCAGGCTGAATAAAAATATCCATCAGTGTATGGCCAGCTATAGGCTAGGTTTAGACATGCGGCAAGATTGCAGCACCCCTCAAAAAACAAGTCGGATCACTTTTCACAGACATATCGCTGCCTCATCACCTGGTTTTAATATATGGCGCAACCACATGCATTGAGGGGAACTTGTGGCACAGCCCCATTCACTTGAATGGGTCACGTATGGCAGCAGTACCACCCGCCGAACCTGGCAGGTCAAAGCATGGAAGACACAGCACGTGTATAACCCATTTGTTGCCCTTGGGCTGTAAAGAGGGAGTGTAAAAATGTGGCTCACTCGTATGTTTTTACTCCCCCCCCCCCAAACTGCTAGTCTAAACAAGCCAGTTTAAGACAGTTTAAAACAGCAAAGGCACCTATAGATAATTGATGACAAACTCATGCTGCCAATAGGGACATCAATCAGATACTCCTGGCCATTTGTTTTCATGGAATTAGTCAGCTGGAAGGGCTGGATTCTTTCAACTGACCACTATTGTTCTTTTGAGACATAGTAAGCAGACACAATCTGATTACCACCATATGGCCACCACCAGCTCAGAATGGCATGCAGCTTTACAGTCAACTATTGTTTATAATGAACCCTCAGCAAATGATGGAGGTATAAGGTTTTTACTATTTGATGTTAGAAAATCTCTGTACTATATAAAGCCCAAATATACCTTTCTTATGAAAGTGATGGTGGAAAGCAGAGCCAAAACAATGGGCTACTTTGCACTAGTTCCTTATACTTAAAGAGGCTTACAGCAGCTGTGTTTACATACACACATTATATATATATATATATATATATATATATATATATATATATATATATATATATATATACATATACATATATATATATACATACACAGCGAGAGAGAGAAAACCGGACAGAGAATTTAAGAGGCCTCCTGGTCAGCTAGCATAATGTCATTGTTTTAACTGGGCACAATATTTTCTTCTTCAAAGCCTGTACAAGCAAGAGGAAACTAGATGTTGAATGGCAATATAATTACAATATCAAACTTGCCAAGAGGGAGGAGTTACTATTTTTACCCCCTTTTAATTTTAAGCCTAAAGATTACTTAACCACTTAAGGACCAGCTTCATTTTGGATTTTTTTTGGAAAAAATTAACTTTTTTTGAATAAAAAAAATAAGACAACAGTAAAGTTAGCCCAATTTTTTTTTATACTGTGAAAGATAATGTTACGCCAAGTAAATTGATACCCAACATGTCACGCTTGAAAAAAATACCCACAAAAATCCCCATAGGCTATACGTTCTACAGGTTGCATATTTTGCGGTACAGAGATGGTCCAGGGCTAGAATTATTGCTCTCGCTCTGCCGGTCGCAGCGATACCTCACATGTGTGGTTTGACCACCGTTTTCATATGCGGGCGCTACTTGCGTATGCGTTCGCTTCTGCACACGAGCTCGTCAGGATGGGGGGTTTTTAAAAAAAATTTATTTTTATTATTTATTTTACAATATTTTATTTATTTTTACACTGTTTAAAAAAAAAAAGTGTCACTTTTATTCCTATTACAAGGAATGTAAACATCCCTTGCAATAGAAAAAAGCATGACAGGATCTCCTAAATATGAGATCTGGGGTCAAAAGACCTCAGATCTCATATTTCCGCTTAAATGCAATAAAAAAAAAAAAAAAAATGACATTCGAAAAAATGTGCGAATCCACCGAAGGGACCACTTTTATCTGAAAGCCGGCCGCCGCACGAAAACTGCTAACATAACAACGATATCCCAGTTCAAAGTTTGGACGTACATCGTTGTGCGGCGGTCGGTAAGTGGTTAAAACCCTAAACATTATATATTTTCTGAAAGCAGAGACCCTGGAGAATAAAATGTTGGTAGTTCCAAATTTGTATGTCACATGATACAGTGCAACAATTTATCAAGGGCAAATTTTCATTAAAAAATAAATGAAAAATAAAAAAACACACTAATGTTAAAGTGGTATGAAATCCAAAACCTAAAATATAATATATTGCAGTTTACTGATCCTTAGGTTTTTTTTGTTTTTTGTTTTCGCCTGGGTTCACACTAATGAAATGCGAGAAACGCAGCGAATCCTGTGCGTTTCCCACACCGCATTGAAATCATACGGCATTCATGCAATCTGCTTCAGGTGTCAATGTTAAATTATCGACACCCCAAAACACCTCGCAAAATGCAGTGTGATTGCCGGAATCAGATTGCATGGGGGTGAACCGGTGTGGCAAAAAAAAGAAGGGTCCTGCACCATTTTGTTGCAAATGTGGTGCGATTTGAGCCATACACTATGAATTAGGGGGGGGGTCGACTGATTATCGGCGGCCAACAGAGCTGCACGATTAATTGGTAAGAATCGAAATCGCAATCTTTTTCTCTTCCCGATCTTCAAAACGGCATGTCACAATTCTGTCTAAACAAGTGCAGAGAGTTCTCATAGCTGGGAAAGAAAAAAAAAAATCCAGCCAGCCTGCAAAGTTTAAAGCGGTTGTATAGTCTTTTTTTAACTTTTACCTACAGGTAAGCCTATAATAGGGCTTACCTGTAGGTTAAAAAAATATCTCCTAAACGGTTTAGGAGATATTCCCCTTGCTATGAGCCGCTGACTGCAGCGGTGCATGCGCACAGGGGATTCTCGGCTGAAGGCCCGGCAACTGCCAGACCTTTCCGGGTAAGAAATCTCCCGCGCGCATGCGCGGGAATGATGACATAGCGGCTCCAGCCACTCACAGCGCTGGAACCGCGATACCCGGAAGACACGCCGAGGCAACATGTCAGCTACCTCGGCGTGGACCAGGTAAGATACCGACGCCTTGTTCTAAGGTAAGTATTTCATAATGAGCTAGTATGAGGTGCATACTAGCTCATTATGCCTTTTGCTTTACAGGGGTAAAAAAAAAAAAAAAAAAAAAAAAAATTCTGCGGGTATACAACCGCTTTAATCACAACACACAAAGAATAACTAGAAACAACGTATCTTTTCGCTTTTTTAGCAAAGGAAAGAACTCTAGCGTGTAGATGAGGGAAGTTTAACCATTTAAAGACCAAATCTTTTCTGACATTTGTTGATTACAAGTAAAAATCATTATTTTCTGCTAAAAATTACTTGGAACACCCAAACATGATATATTTTTTATAGCAGAGACCCTATAGAATAAATAAATAAAGAATTTTTGTATAATGTGAAAGATGTTACACAGTGAGAATCTAAGGGAAAAAAAATTGTGATTCTCATTTTAGCTGAAATCGTGCTGCTCTAGCGGCCGATTTTTTACTTTTTTTGAAGAATCGGTAACAAACGTATCGATATTGCTCAAGGCATCACCCCGGTACCATTCTTTAGAGCGGACGGTAGGCTTTCTTGTAATTACAATCGATGCGGCTAACCATCACAAATTATCCAAAATAGAGGGGGGAGGGGAACTCCCCCTGGACTGTCCGCTGCCTTCCAAGGCTCAGCCTGGGTCTCCCGTCCCACCGGGAGGCCTGAATGACCAGACGGCACGCCTGCCGGCTGGCCAGTCTCCCGAACAAAGCCGATCGGGTCTCAGATCTAGTATCCCGGAATCACTTCCGCATTACTCTCATCCTAAAGGCGCCAGTTAAAAAAAAAAAAAAAAAAGAAATCAAAAACGCAGATCTTGACGTTTTGAATACTTTCAAGTGCAGGAGGAGAGGTTTGGGGACCCCAGATCACTCCATAAAGAGTACCTGTCACTGCCTAGTACTGTCACAAGGGATGTTTAAAAAAAAAAAACATTAAATCTACAGAATATCGGCACCCAATATCAGCTAAAAAAAAAACAAATACGGAAAAATCTGTATCGGCAGTGAAAAAAACGATATCGGCCGACCCTTACAACGAATGGCTCAAATCGCACCTCATAGACATCGCATGTGATTTGCACAGGAATGCAGGGGGTTTTCTGTGCGAATCGCATGCAGTATCCTGCACCACACTAGGCTGAATTCACACTGAATGGACAGCGCCAGAAACTTAAACCGCAGCAGTTTATCTCTCCGGCAGCTGTCTGTTCGGACTGCGTTAGGGGGTGGTTTAGCGCATTCAGCGCATCACAAAGCTCTTTTTTTTTTTATAGGAACTTTATCTGAAGCATAAAAGTGACCCTTCATTTATGCCACTGTACAGCAGTGTGATGCATTGCGCTGCTTTACAGTGATCTGTGATAGAATGCAACATGTTTGCATCACATCGAATGTGGACTTTTTTGTATGTTTTTCTGATCGTGTGTATGAGGCTTTAGGATAGCGTATGATGAGAGAGGCTAACAAAATGAGTAGGTCTTTCTACTCCTTGACATAAACACATAGAAAGGAAACAAACCAGCCTGAATGGCTTTATAATGTGTCACAGATAATCTTAAAACTTGATTAACTGGTCAACACCATCAATGAAATTCTTGTGATTTTATCTACTTAGCAGTGTACCAAGTACGTATCTTAAGTCCCCCTATAGATGGTTTACAATTTACTCAATTCCTGTTAAACCAGCTACTGCGGGTGGTGCTGGATGCAACGCCCAGCTCAACAAAACGCAATTAAAATTAGGCTGAAAATGATTGTCTATCAGATGTGGTCACCGTACAGCAGCAATGGCTGACTGAACAAAAAAGATCCCCCCATACCGTGGATGGGGGATCGCAGTCATTTTCTCTGTCTCTCACATGCTGAATTACTGCAATTTTTAGCCATCTATGCCCAGCCTTATGCCTGGTACACGCAATGAGATTATTGGACGAACGATCGTCCGTTTTTGTTTTGTTTTTTTACATGCCAATCTCATATTGAAAATAAAGAGGTACTAAAGAATAAAAAATAAATAAATCGGAAATGATGTCACATTTTGTATTGTCTTTTCAGATGACATCTGTACTGATTAAATGAAAATCGTACAATCTGGTATCACAGGAGGAAAATTTTCGTGCTTGCACCATTGGATATATCGGATGAACTGTCATGATCAAAAGCAGCGCACTAATGATCAAATTATCGTATGATCGATTTGAAATTGGTATTTTTTGTATGCTTTTTGGATCATGTGTACAGGCCATAAGGTTTACTAAAGACAGAAGGAGATAATGACAGAGAACCAATCAGCACCATAATGCATTGGTCTCAGTGTCAGAACCCTACAATTAAAGGGCAACTTGAAGAAACAAGTCCTATGAGCCCCCCCCTGGAGTCAGGGCCCCCCGGGCTGGTGTCCTATTATACCACCCCGCCCCGTTAAGGGCTCATTCAAATGGATGACAGCACACCCTTTACCCTTAGGCTGTGATCACACCGTACAGACACTCTGGTATATGTGTGCTCATTCATGGTGACCGGTGTCTTGTCGAATACTGTCCCCCATCGGATAGTGTCCACCCTGTACTGCGTGGGCGCAGTACGGAGGACAAACGAGACGCCGTAAGTCTGAGAAGTTCAACAGCTGATCATCAGCTGTACACGGAGCCTGCGCTTTTATTCTCACCCTGTGTCCAGGTTCATTCCCCACTATCCAAGTGGACATAGAGTTAGAATAAATAGATGCCGAGCGCAGCAAGGCCGTGCCCGAAGTGTGGCGAGCGGCCCTCTTACAAAACTTTCACTATTAAGTGCCCAAGCGCCGTGTACAGCTGATGGTCAGCTGATCAGCTTCGGACACTTTCGGCATCTCCTTCTCCTCCGTACTGCGCAAGCGCTGCGCCTGCGCAGTACGGGGTGGACACTATCCGATAGGAGGACACTTCTCATCAGAACACCAGCACCCTAATGCACATACATAGGGGGGTCATATTGCACGGATGTGAACACTCTATGATAAGCTGCGTTGGTGGAAACCGTACAGGTGAGTATTTTCATGTACCGTGATGTGATGACAGCTCATTCAACACGAGTGCCATCATAACCATACATGCCACAATGTGCAGAAACAGGTGAGGAATGTGAATGGGCCCTTAGACAGTGTGCAGAGAAGAAACTCCTATATGACATCAGGATTTCTGGGCAATCGAGCCATAACAAAGTGTGTCTATACTCTAGGGTTGGAGATGTCCAGCCGATCCCCCATTATACACAGACCCAGTGTCTGATGGTCAGTGTAGGTGGTGTCGGGCATCTCCCCCCATCATGTGATGTCTATGGACAATGGTGATGAATGGCCATCCTTATCCTGATCGCAGTGCTCAGAGGACGAGCGATGATAATAATCACACATGTAGACAGAGGTGACATCTGAATGACGCAGCCCCAATAGTCATCCTTGTCATACACAGAGGGTCCCTGCTGACCCCCCACCATGGCAGACATGTCCCCACACATCCCGATCCCCCGATCCGCACTCACCTCTCACTCTCGATCTGTCACACTCACCGGGTCACTCCACCGGAACTATCGTCAGCGCTGTCACTACACCTCCCCGATGATGTCATCAGCGGCCGACACTCATTCACCGGCCTGGCTCGGAGTGCACGGAATCACCCTGAGTGCTACCTGAATACCCGAGCGGTGTCCGTGCTGTACGGAGCAGAGAGCAGCGATAGACGGCCGAGCAGTGCCAGGGAAGGAGACAAAGCGAGGGCGATGAGCGGGCGTGACGTCATTGGAAGGCGACGGAGTACCAGGAAGCTGCGAGAGGAGAACAACGTGTGTTCGGATACCGGTGAGTCAGTGTATCTTCCCAACACCGTCTGTCCCTGTCTGGTATAGTCCGCCGTACTTTATTGTATGCATCCCATTGGGAGGTCATATATAGATACGTTATGGAACAATAGGACAGCCTAGCCTCTCAGTGGGGCTATTTGTCCTGTTAGTTACTTGTATGCTCTTCCTGTCACCGATGAAGGGTCAGGCTAAAAGGCCGGAGGATGTGCTAGTTCATGTGTCAGCTAAGACCTTATCATTCACATTCAGTCTTTACCTGACAGCTGCTGGGATTATAGGGGAGAAAATCAAAGGCTTCTCCTCTATAATAGACCTAACATCAGTATTGTAATAACAATACAGTATTTGGCAATCCAATAGTCTAAATCCCCTTCATTTTATTGTGAGTGCTGGTCATCTATTTCCACAACTTCCTGGATTCCCGGCATGCTTTGCAGTTTCTCCTCTGCAATTTACTTTCTATTTCTAAGGACTACATGTCCCATGGTACCTTGCTGCCTTCAAACTGTAAATCCTGTACTGACTGTGCCTCCTTAAACTCCTCCTCCTCAGCACTGCAGCAGTTCAGAAGGCAGGTGTTCCATCAGATTTTGTAATGGAAGTGATATTCCGTCACAGCCATCTTGGTAGACCCCTCACTTATTTTTTTACCAGTAAACGGAGCTTATATAGTGAAATCGAGTATTTAGAAATCCATCAAACTGTTTTGATGTTGGATTTTAAAATCAGCGCTGTTCTGTCAGATTAGCAAACAGGCTTGCCGCTGCTTTTAAAATTCAACATCAAAACAGTGTCACAGAGTTCTAAATACTTGATTTCACTATATAAGCTGAGTTTACTGATAAAAAGTAGTGTGCAATGCAAGACTTCAGCGGGTGTAAAAAGATGTCCGCTTGCCACCTTCTGACTGTAGGATTAGTGTGCCCGAGTGTGGGCACACTTAGATGGCCATGACGGTACGTCACTTCCGTTACAAAATCAGACGGGTCGCCTAATCTGACAGAACACAGGCTCTGTGAAATGTGTGACACAGCAGACATACTCACTTTTGGCCCCCAAAAGGTTGCAGAAAAAAAGATCTCTAAGGATGAGGACAAGTCAGTATAAGACATGGGGGCTTGCTGCAGGGCTGGGGTCATTTTAAGGATAACTGTAACTAAAGCCAAAGCTTTTTTTTTTTAAGTTTTGATAGAGTATTAGAACACCTGTCCGTTTTTATTGCTGTCTGTGTCCCCCATTAAGGAAATTCAACCTTTCTATTTGTCCTATTTAACATTATTAAAAGGAAATACCAAACTTTTGCATTGTCCCTAGAAAAGTAATAGGAGGGAAAATGTTCCCAATTGGACACTAGTTCTGGTGACCTGGGGGTCCCCAAGGAATTCCCTTAATCTGCAGGGATTTTCTCTCACTTCCTGTTTGGCTGTGGGACAGGAAGTAAACAGAAATCTCCCCAATGGGACACAATGGGTTACTACCCTCCCTTGCGCTATCCAAAATGGAAAAAAAAAATACCTATAGTTCTACTTTAACCGCTTCTCACCAGCCCACAATACATATATGGTAGGGTGGGAGCTTTGTCATTCTGAGCCAATGTACCCAAATGTGGCCTCAATCACAGGACACGGCCAAGATCAGGATATGGGTGCTGTGATTGGCCCTCCCGCTCACGTGATGGCTGGGTCCAATCACAGCCTTCACAGTGTAAAGAGAGACACGTGTCTCAGTAAGGGATGATTTTTCACACAGAGCTGTCATACATCCCCATGCACAGTACACCAAGCACCACTGTCTCATGAACACCTGTCAGTGTGCCATCACATCTGTCATAGTGTTCCATTGTGACATTAACATCTGTCAGTGTCCGCCGGTGCATGATCAACATCTGTCAGTGTACCAGTGTCCCACCAATAAATAAATAAAACATCTAAAGCTTTTTTAAAGGTAGATTTAGGCATGCGTCTAGTAGCCCAGAGGCTACTAACAGATGGTGAGGAAGGGATGTGACGCCTCCTCGCCGCCTGTTTTAACCCAATTTTTGTCGACAAATGTGATTGCAGGGTGTTTGTGACACTTTGACATTTAATTGAATGTGATCGCTACATGTTTAGAGATCCTACTGCGTATGCAAATCATTTCAGCCATGGCATGTAAACTGCCCTGTCCGCTGTTTATTGTAGTTTTAGGGGGGCAGTTGGTGGGCGACAAAAATGCCTGATTGACACATAGTCTAAAAAAGTGGACTATGTGTTTAAACCGTCCCTGTCATTTTGTCCTGAATGGCCAAAGTGAAAGGGTCTCTTTAGGGTTATTGCACTTTTTACTAAATATAAAACTTTACATATCTACTCTATTAATAGCCATGTTTATATAAACCATTTGTTCTACAAAAAATTGTGTGTTGTTTGCTTTGCAAAACTGTCTGTTTTAATATTATGACGTAGATAAAGATCACATCGCATTTTAGACCAATTAAGCCAAAATTTCCGAAACCTTCTCAAGATTTCTAAGCTTTTCAGTAATACATTTTGTGTGCTTTGTTGTAGGTGATTAAAGATGGATTACATCACTAACCCTGGAACTCTGTCACTGACAGCGGGAATAGCCTGTGGTGTTTTACTAGGTTGGAGCCTGCGTGGTCGAATTGGGCATTTAAAGAATGTAACAAAATTATCAGGAAGTGATGCAGAAAGTGAAGCAAGTGTGATGGGAGAAAGCGGAGCGTTCAAGATGGTACTAGTTGTCCGAAATGATTTGAAAATGGGAAAGGGAAAAGTTTCTGCACAGTGCTCACATGCCGCAGTATCCGCCTACAAGCAGCTCCTTAAGAGAAATCCTGAATTACTTAAGCAATGGGAATATTGTGGACAACCCAAGGTGGTACTGAAAGCTCCAGATGAAGAAACTTTGTTTGAGCTTCTCACCCAGGCAAAACAGCTGGGACTGGCTGTCAGTCTGATTCAGGATGCAGGTCGCACACAAATAGCACCAGGATCTAGAACTGTCCTTGGTGTGGGACCTGGTCCTAGTGATTTAGTTGATAAAGTGACTGGACATTTAAAGCTCTATTGAGGTTTCTGTCACTTAACAAAATAGTAAATGACGACCAAATTCATCTTATTTTACCATTCTGTTTAGTGTTTTCTAATACATAAAGATGATAAACTTTACATATTTTGACACTGTAATTTTTACAAAGTCACTTTATAACTGAAAAGGGTTGTGAGACCCACAGCCCATACTTTTGTCTTTGACACAAGCATGTCAAGTATGATATTGAGCTTTTAGATTGGAGAAAAATGAGAAAAGTTGCATTTGTATGGGTTACTGCAGTTTGCACAATTGTTGAAGAATGGGTTGCACCGATACCAAATATTTGCCTGAGTACTTGTAGTACCACCTGTCGGAGCCAGCATATCAGTGCCCATCAGTCAGTTCCACCTATCAGAGCCAATATATCAGTGCCCATCAGTCAGTGCCAGCCATCAGCTCCCATAAGTGCCACCTATCAGAGCCAGCATATCGGTGCCTATCAGTCAGTGCCAGCTATCAGTGGTGCAAATCAGTGTCACCTATGAGTGTCCATCAGTGCTACTGTCACATGACATTAAAAAAAGTAAATCGGTATCAGTACCAGAAATGGAACTTCCGCTTATCCGGTTCCTCCCCCCCTCCGGGGGGAGAGCAGATTCCTGTCTAATCCAAGTATTTGCTCCCACTTCCAGCGAAAGAGCGCCGCGGCGAACTACGCCGTGTCCGGCCCCTCTTCCTTCCCCCCGCTGTCTTCTGGGAGATACACAGGTCCCAGAAGACAGCAGGGACCATACAGAACGTGCAGCGAGATTCGTGCATGTGCAGTAGGAAACAAACTGTGAAGCCACAAGGCTTCACTTCCTGATTCCCTTAGGGCCAGTTCACACCAGATGCAGTTCCGTGCTCTTTTTTTTCTGCGCTAGAAATGCATGCACAGTGTTTTCCATGTATTCCAATGGCTCTAGTTCACACCATGCAGACAGTTTCCGGTGCAGAAAGTGACTGCATGGTGTGAACTAGAGCCATTGGAATACATGGAAAACACTGTGCATGCATTTTGTGCAGAAAAAAAGCACATGGAACTGCATCTGGTAGCACTTACTAAAGATGCCGGCGCTAAGGGTAGGGTAGCATTCGGGTGAGGACATCGCGGGCGCCCTGGACAGATTAGTGTCCTTATTTAAAAGTCAGCAGCAGTATTTCTAGCTGCTGACTTTTACATTTTTTTTTTTTTTTTTTGCAGCCAGAACTCCGCTTTAAAAGATTCTTGTATTCCTCTTAATACAGTGCCTGTCCAATAGAACCTTAAAGCTGAACTCTGTAATAAACACATACTGGGGAATTAACTAAACTTCCTGACCCAGAAAACTAGTTCCAGAATCTGTCTGAAATGGCGTGTGCCACCCATGCCAGTTTCTTTTTCAGGGTAAAATAGAAACTGGTGTGGGTTCTGAGACTAATTAACAAAGAGAACCCTGTATATAAAACAGCCAATAGAGCCCTGATAAAAAACAAGGAAAATGGGGCGCCTCTGAGTATGTATCAATAAACATTTATTATAAAAAATAATATCCACTCACATGGAAGATAGCATATCTGCATTCAGGCATGTCTCTGGATGAGAGGAGAGGGACTACAAGCTTCAGCATGTCCACAAACGGCTGGCGAATCCACATAGGGTGATGTGGGGTGGTGGGGCACAGCGGTTCTTCTCCTTGGCACACAGAACTGAGATGTGATGGTATGTAGAAGCATCCAGGCATGTGTGGGTTCCAGTGGAGGGGGAAGGAGGATGCCGGGTCCTGTCACAAACAGTGCCGTGATGTTGTCAGTCTCCTCTGGTAGTCTCCTCCACGACCGTGCTACCAGAGGAGACTGACAACATCACGGCACTGTTTGTGACAGGACCCGGCGTCCTCCTTCCCCCTCCACTGGAACCCACACATGCCTGGATGCTTCTACATACCATCACATCTCAGTTCTGTGTGCCAAGGAGAAGAACCGCTGTGCCCCACCACCCCACATCATCCTATGTGGATTTGCCAGCCGTTTGTGGACATGCTGAAGCTTGCAGTCCCTCTCCTCTCATCCAGAGACATGGCTGAATGCAGATATGCTATCTTCCATGTGAGTGGATATTATTTTTTAAATTAAATGCTTATTGATACATACTCAGAGGCGCCCCATTTTCCTTGTTTTTTCTCAGCCTGTTTGGACCTTGCTTCTGGTCCTATCGTTGGCAGCCCTGACAGACCAGATTATATATATATATATATATATATATATATATATATATATATATATATAATCATATATAGTTTCCGACCCCCCTGGACTATCAAGGTATACTCTAAAGAGGTACTGTTGCACTGCGCCTGTTTTACTTGTAAATAGAGCCCCGATAGCTGCAGAGCTGGTATATGGAATGTGAGCTGTCAGCAGACAGCTCACAAACCTCTCTCTGCTCCTATGAGCAGAGCCTGCACAGCCTTCCTCCTCCCTCCCACACTCGGTTAAGTGGAGGGCGGGGACGAACAGATGAACCTGAAGCATACAGAGCAGATCAGTCCTAATCAACAAAGGGGCTTGATACACCAATCAACTATAACATTATGACAACCCACCGAGACATGGACTCCACTAGACCTCTAAAGGTATGCTGTGTTATCTTGCACCAAGCCATCAGTAGCATATTCTTTAAGTTGCGAGGTGGGGCCACCATGGATCAGATTTTTTCCAGCACATCTTACAGTTGCTTGACTGAATTGAGATCTGAAGAATTTGGAGGCTATGTCAACACCTTGGACTCGTCTTCGTGTTCCTCAGAATTCCTCTGACTAGGCCACCTTCTTCCAGTGCTCCGTGGCCAAGTTCTGATGCTCAATTGCTCATTGCAGGTGCTTTTTATCATGGATACAGATCAGCACGGGCACCCTGACCGGTCTGCCACTATGCAGCCCCATACACAACAAACTGTGATGCACTGTATGTTTTGATAACTATTGGAAACCAGACATAACTTTTTCAGCAATTTGAGCTGCCATAGCTCTTTTGGATCGGACTACATGGGCCAGCCTTCACTCCCTATGTGCATCAATAGGCCACCCATTTCGTTGGTTTACTGGTTTACCTTCCTTGGACCACTTTTAGTAGGTCCTGACCACTGCAGAGCAGGAGCTGCAATTTTGGAGATGCTCTAACCCTTGCCCAAGCCACTCAAATCTTTCCACTTACCCATTTTTTTTCTGCTTTGAACACATCAACTTGAGGGACATGTTCACCTGCTGCCAAATATATCCCACCCATTTTCAGATGCCATTGTAAAAAGATATTCAATGTTATTCTCCTTACCTGTCAGTGGACATAATGTTATGGCTGATCAGTGTAAATCAAGTGCACCTATAAACCCTAAAAAAGTGTTCAGAAAGAGCTGGGTTCTATAAATAAAACACAAAATATAGGCAAGCTACCATAATCCTAATACTGATAATGACCACAAAAATAACCAACTACAAATGTTTATTAACCAGCTCTCTCCCGGCCTATAGACAAATGACGGCCAGGCGGGAGCACTGTAGCAGAGTGTCTCAGAGGGAGCTTGGAAAAGTCTTGTTCTGGGTTTATACATCTCCCAGGCACCTCTTGTACAATTTTAGATCTCTAATCCTCGGTCCAGTTTGGGTTTTGCTCCTCTCTGCTGTCTCCTTGCCATGCTTATCACCCACTTGCAGTCTTACCTGTTGCCCGGGGAGACCAAGGCTTTGGGGTGGAAAGTCTGTGAGGCTGTAGAGGTGGCGACCAGGCTCTCAGCATCAAAGTACCTCTCATTGAGCTCCACTAGATTATTAGCTGACTTGGAGTTCCCTTGGCTCACCCACTTCTGCAGTGGAATAGGTAAAGATCTCTGGTAACGGTCTTCGACCACATCCTCTACTATTTTTGCCCCCCGGCAGAGACTCTGGTTGTAGCCACTTTTTCACCAGGTGGATAAGGTTGAACATCTGTGATTGTGGAGGCCTCTCAACTTAGAAGGACCAGCTGCTGACCCGCTGTGCTTGTACCACCAAGGTTAAGTAGCAAATTTTACCAGCGCTAAACTGTGGTCATATGTGTATGTGAAAGGAATCACAGTTGGTGCAGATGGAACTGAGCCCAGTGCAGCTGGACAATGACCATAACTGGAAGATATGAATGATGACAATACACAACAAAAGATTCCAGCGCTCAATGGGTTAGAAAGGAGTCTCTCAGTAGCAGTAATGCAATAACATAAACAGTGTTATAAGGTTTATGCCGCGTACACACGGTCGGACTTTCTGGCCTACTTGGCCCGGCACACTTTGACGGACTTTGTCCGCCAGGTGCCCCGGACTTTAAAACGGACAGACTTGCCCACACACGACCGGACTTTGCGGCGGGGTAAGTCCGCCCGGCTTTCCGACGGACTTTCGCCGGAGTTATGGCGGACTTTCATTTTGAACGTGACTCAGGTGCGACGGGACTAGAAAAGGATGTCGATCTTGCCGCTTTTATCGGCGAGATTGACACCTTGCGAGCCCCGTCGCGGGTCATACCAGGCCCTTAGGTCTGGTATGGATTATAAAGGGAGCCCCACCTACGCCAAAAAAACGGCATGGGGTCCCCCCTAAAATCCAGACCCCGATCCGAGCACGCAGCCTGGCCGGTCAGGAAAGGGGTTGGGGACGAGCGAGCGCCCCCCCCCCTCCTGAACCGTACCAGGCCGCATGCCCTCAACATGGGGGGTGGGTGCTTTGGGGGAGAGGGGCGCCCTGCGGGGCCCCCCCACCCCAAAGCACCTTGTCCCCATGTTGATGAGGACAAGGGCCTCTTCCCGACAACCCTGGCCGTTGGTTGTCGGGGTCTGCGGGCTTATCGGAATCCGGGAGCCCCCTATAAGAGGGCCCCCCCACCCTATGTGAATGAGTATGGGGTACATGGTATCCCTACCCATTCACCTAGGGAAAAAGTGTAAATAATAAAACACTACACAGATTTTTAAAATATTTTATTAAACAGCTCCGGGGGGGGGGGGATCTTCCTCCGGCTTCGGGGGTCTTCTTCCGGCTTCGGGGGTCCCTCCGGTTCATCTTCTCCGGTTGGTTCTTCTCCGCTCTCTTCTCCCGGTGTTCCAGTTCTTCGGCCGGCTCCTCCGCTGTCTTCAGGTAGCTCTCTTGCCAGCAGAGGTCAGGACTTCTGGGCTTCTTGTCTTTTCTTCTCTTCTCCAGATGTTGACACAACGCTCTCTCCGGCTGGACTGCTCTCTGAGGGCTGCGTTGTGACTTATATAGGCGGAGACCCCGCCCCCTTTTGATGTCACAGTCCCTGGGCATGCTGGGACTGTGACGTTTTAGGGGGCGTAGTCAACATCACCCAGTGACCACGCCCCCTAAAACGTATGCCCCGCGCTCGCCGCAATAGGAAAATTTGTTTTTCCTATTGCAGCGAGCGCGAACTGCAATACCCTGCCCTCGTGTCGTATCTGGTCCATTGGACCAGCATACACACGAGCGGGCTTTCCGTCGGACCAGCACACAGACGAGCGGACTTTCCGCCCGAAACTGAGTCCGACGGAAAGATTTAAAACATGTTTCAAATCTAGGTCCGGTGGGCTTTTGTGAAAAAGTCCGCCGGAGCCTACACACGGGCGGATTGTCCGGCACAAGTATGCCGGAAAGTCCAACCGTGTGTACGCGGCATTACGGTATCACTGAAGGTCCCCAGAGCAGCAGGGAGCTAATGGCATCCACGGATGGAAGGAACCTGACAGTAAGTGAGGCGCCAATATCCCTGCTGTGCTAAACTGGATGAGGGGCCCGCTCATCGGCGTGCTGAGGGTAGCTAGACATGCTGTTTATGGAGGAGAGGGAGGCAGCAGTCCGCGGAAAGATAGAACTCCGTTCTCCACGTTTCAGGGCGCCGAGCCGGCTGGTGTGCTGACGGGGGGTGGTGTCAAGCCGCTCTCTCTTGATGGTACCAGGCAGGCGTGTGGGTAGGAGTACCCTGTGCCAGGTGTGGAAGCTGAGAGGAGGGAACCAAAGCCCGGCTTTGGTTCCCTCCTCTCAGCTTCCACACCTGGCACAGGGTACTCCTACCCACAGCTGGGAGCAGCCACACGCCTGCCTGGTACCATCAGGAAAGAGCAGCTTGACATCCATTTGCGGACTGCGGCTTCACCCTGTCCCCGTCAGCACGCCAGCCAGGCAAGACAGAGAAAATGAATCACCGCTAAGGTAGACCTGATTCCAGGTGTATGTTAGTAAATCCTTCAGAGGAGGGGAGTCCCAGATGCTGGATAAATGCAAATTGAAGCAAGGTTTGGAACAGGAAAATCTGGATGCCGCACACCGGATAAAGTTGAAAAATCTTCTTTATTGTGAAACTTGGATCATCAAAAATACAGGACAATCAGGCAGATAGTACAGACACAGCAGCTGTGTCTGTACTATCTGCCTGATTGTCCTGTATTTTTGATGATCCAAGTTTCACAATAAAGAAGATTTTTCAACTTTATCCGGTGTGCGGCATCCAGATTTTCCTGTTCCAAACCTAGCTTGCCAGCCAGCTCGACGCCCTGACACGTGGAGAATGGACTTCCATCTTTCTGGGGACTGCTGCCTCCCCCTCCACCATCAGCAGCATGCCCAGCTACCCGGTGAGCGGGCCCCTCATCCGGTTTAAGGCCAGTACACACGTTACAAAAATCGGAAGGAAAAATTTGTACGATGAGCTGTCCGATGATTTTCGAATCGTTAGTACGGTGCTTTCGACAGCTGATTTCGCTTTTTCGCCAGACAAAAGCTGGATGTGCAGACTATAAAATGTTTGTTGTATGTGAACTCAATGTCTGATTTTTGTTTCATTAGTACAGTTTTTGTACGAAAAAAAAAATCAGAAGAGCAAGACTACGCATGCTCAGAAATGAAAAAATACATACAAACCTATTCAACACATTATGTCACTTCTGACGTTGTATTCTGTCGTACAAAAATTTTCGTATTGTGAGTAACCTCTTCACTTTGACATGAGGCTAGCGTACCACAAAAAACTGACGTTCGATTGTCCGCAAATCTTAGCGTGCGTGTGTACGAGGCTTTAGCACAGCAGGGATATTGGCGCCTCCCTTACTGCCAGGTTCCTTCCATCCAGGGATGCCATTAGCTCCCTGCTGCTCTGGGGACCTTCAGCGATACCGTAAGGCTCGGTTCACACTGCTGCGCTGTGAATATGTTTCGTTTTTTATCCTGTGTGAGGTGCGAATTTCAGGAGTTGATATCTAGCCAATGGAATCATAATGTAAAAAAAAAAAAAAAGTGTTAACTTCCTGTGTACTTCCTGGTTTTTGTGGAGAGTAGTGTGGTGGAATTCGCACATATCTGAACCATCAATGCGATTCAAGAACGATTTACATTGATGTCTATGGAGACCAAATTCACAACGCAGTAAACTCGCACAAGACCCTTTTTTTTTTTTATTGCATCGCATTCGTAGAGGAATCGCAACGCATGTATGTGAACGACTGTCATTGAAAACAATTAGGGATGACATGCGAATTTAAAGTGATTTTGACGCATCACATTCGTTATGAACTCACATCAGTGTGAACCGGGCCTAAGCCTTTTTTAAATTCATCTCCCATCCCACCCATTATCCTTATTGCATTGACATTAGGATTGTTGATTCCACGTAAACAACATTGAGTAAACTACATTATTGCATTACTGCTACTGAGAGACTTTTTTCTAAGGTAACACCTAGTCGTGCCAGAATTTCCTACTTGACTTTTTTTATAATCCTGTGCGCCTGTAGCTTCCAAATCAGAATAGGCCTTCTGTGATTCTCCAGTCAGTAAGGGGGAGACCAGTCCTGCTCACTGGGTTTTAGGCCAGCCTTCCCTCTCAGCGGTTCTTTCGAGGCTAACCAGAAAGGCCTCTGGGTCATCATCAGCAGTCATCTAGGACAGTGTTTCTCAACTCCAGTCCTCAAGGCGCACCAACAGGTCATGTTTTCAAGATTTCCCTCAGATGAAATGGCTGTGGTAATTACTAAGGGAATGAAACTGATCAAATCACCTGTGCAAAATAGTGGAAATCCTGAAAACATGACCTGTTGGTGCGCCTTGAGGACTGGAGTTGAGAAACACTGATCTAGGATAAGAAGCGACCCACATGGCTGGATGAAGAGCAGTCTAGGACACCTGTGGGCTTTATCTGGAGACCTCTGTGCAACCATTTGCACTGCCTCTGTCAATGTCTTTCAATCAGGTTCTGCAGCGGTCACTAATTTTTCAAACAGCATCTGTGGCTGTTCCCGATCAGCCTTGATCTGCTGTTGATTCTGCAAAATCAGCACCTGTGTTTGGTCCTGCACTGCACTGACTTGTACTACAGTGTTTGTTTGCTGTTGTGCAGCGTTAGACATCATCAACTGTTTTTAGGAAATCCTCCAGGTACTGGCCCTTTAAGTAGTAGCTTCTTGCTAAAGCTGCCCGCAGGCCTCCACCATATGTGAGCTTGAGATAGGTGGCCGGTACAAAGCTACCTGGGGTGAGCACACTTTCAGGCACAGATACCAGTCCAGTGAGGTAGTGACAAACAGTGCTTTGTTTATTCATGCGATTTACAAGTCTATTTACAGGTGCTGTACAGTGTTCCACAAAGTATTAGGGCAAAAGCTTAAAAACCAAAATCCTAGCCATGTCCTAGCACTAACTCCACAAACCGGAATCCTGACTATTATAATGCTTGTCAGTCTCCACAGACGCAGTATTACAGCTTACACCAACCTTTCAGCTCTCCCAGACACGACTTGTCTGTTTGCCAGGTTTGAGAGCACTGACTGCAGGTTCCAGGTGAGTGTAAATTGCCCCAGGGGAGAGGAGCAAAACCCGAACTGGATTGTGGATTAAGGATTTCTAAATGTGTATGAGAGGAGCCTGGAAGAAGTGTAAACCCTGAACAGGACTTTTCCAAGCTCCCTCTGCTACACATGTCATGATGTCCTCCCAAGATCGCGCCACTCTGCAGCGTGATCTGTCACCCACTGTGTCTGGTGGATAACAGATCAGTGTCCTGGGCCACCGCCAGTACCACGTGATCACTGTGACCAATCAGAGCAGATCATATGGCAATTGTACACAATGAATGGATTACATTCATACCCTTCATTTTGTAGTATTGTGTTGATCTCTGTGATTGGTCACCCACATCAACAAAAGAGCTTGTTCTTTTGAAAAACAGCTTTCTTGGCAGGATCACCAAATGAAAATAAAGGAAAGAAAGCCTAAAAAAGAAAACTAATGCAGCCATCACACCTGCGAACTGGTATGCTGCAGTACAATAAAAAGAACTTTAGTTATCTGAAATGATGCTGGGCTTGTGCTGAGACTCCAGAAAATGGATTACTATACAAACTTTACCCAAAACAGAGTAGCTTGGTGAATCAGTAATTTGCTGTTGTTGCCAACGCCACATGCAGGAAGCAGAGTCCTCTTCAAGCGAGCACTCCTGCAACTTCCCTTTGTGAAGACTTTCTCTGGTTGGCCGAGGCAGAGACCATGATGTCATCCGCTGGCCTCTATAGCTCAGCCAATCAGAGGAATCCTTGCATCCATTGAAACAATCCAAGGTGGAGGTGCAAGTGATGCTCTTTATCTATTACTGCACAAAGGGAAGCCGCAGGAACACCTGCCAGAAAAGGACATTGCTGCAAAAGGAAAAGGAAATCATATGGAATAATAAAAAGCAAGAGCTAAATCTGCACAACTTAAAGTAGTTGTAAAGGCCAAAGTTTCTTTTTTATCTTCATGCATTCTATGTATGAAGGTAAAAAACCTTCAGTGTGCAGCCCCCACCCCCTCCAATACTTACCTTGGCCTGATCTTGATCCAGCGATGTGCATGGTACCCGAGGCTCTCCCAGATCTCTCCCTCCTGTTTGGCTGAGATGCAGCTGCAAGAGCCATTGGCTCCCGCTGCTGGCAATCACAACCAGTAAGGCGGGGCTGAGCAGAGAGCCAGCTCGGGAGCGAGCACGCACAAGTGCCCCTACAGCAAGTGTTTTGCTTTAGGGGCACTCGGCAAGGAGGAGGGGCCCGAGAAGAGGAGGATCAGTGCTGCTCTGTGCAAAACCACTGCACAGAGCAGGTAAGTATGACATGTTTGTTATTTTTTTATAAAATATTCTCATTTACAATCACTTTAAAAAAAATCACATCAAGATGATAAAAGAAAAATGAACAGATCCTAAAACAGCTCTAAATAAGCTACAGAGCTACAGGCAAGAGAGAAAAGCTTTGACGTGGAGGGCTAATGCAACCAACAAGCCCTTTGAGGATAGGGACAGATTTCAGTGGGATAAAGAAAGGCTACCATAGTACAGCATTGATTGATGAGCATGGTAAAACATAGGTGTTCCTAAAAAGACATGATTTATTGTGACATGCTTTTTCTTCCAACATCTGCTTCCTTTGTATTTCTTAGTAATCCATTTCATCTCAGAGGTGCAAAGGAAGTGTTTGAGAACTTCTCTTTGCCAGTTGATGTGATTGTAGGTATGAAGGAGGAACAGATACTGTAACTATATAATTCCCAGGACATATAACTGACTGCAGGTCCCACTATTTTCACTAAGGGCTACTAGCCAATAAAGAATAAAGTTTTATTGCATTTTCAAACAGAAAAAAAAGACATCAATACAGTGTGCTAGCGAAGTCATGAAACCTCATACATTGTATCAATAATACAGAACATGTTCCATGGCTCCGAACACAGCAAACAGATTATCATCATTTTACTCCCATGCACAAAAACTAAGAATTATAGTTAGGTCAGAGACCCAAGCCAACCATGTGATTAAAATGTTACTAAACCCAATAATATCAGTCTGTATATGCACTAAAGCATGCTTGTTATACTTGCTGTGCAACCTAAGTGGTTCATCTTCTGCATTGTGTTTGATCCTACCTGATCTGATCCCCCTTCTTCCACTGTCCTCAATCCATCTCCTGATAGCACAGAGCCTTGGGCGGGACTCTGCACATGCTCAGTTTGGTGTATATTGCTAGAGAGTTTTTTTATTTTTCTTGGGAGGGTGAATGTGATTAGCACAGTTCCAATCAGCACTGTCCAGATAGAGGGTCATGGGTCATGCAGCCTCATAGGACAGTCACAGGAGAAAGAAAATTCCCCCTACAAGCTTTAAGCAGACAATTATAGAAGTCACAAGACTGCTATATACTGCATTTCCATGTTCTATTTACTGTGGGAGACCAGATATAGTGAATGCAGGGTCCTGGGTTTAGTAACACTTTAAGAAGGTACATTTTACCATGTAAGGAATCAACCTGGAAACCAAGACCATAACAGCATTTTTTTTTTTTTTAATCTGTCTCGTCAGATTGGATTATAATATGTCATGAGTCGAGCACAACAACAAACGCACACCGTAAGGAGTACAGAAAAAAGGAAAAAGATCCAGAGAAGGAGCAAAATAAATAAAGCCAGGAGAAGAATAGTAGTAAAAGGGTGATACCACCCAGCTGGCAAATAGGTTGCACTTTTTACCAAATATTATAAAGGTATTGACATAAGTCACAGAAACAATGTAGTTTAGGGGATGAGAAGTTGATCCAAGCATATCATAGCACCATAAACTTTGCATGAGTATTATGAATGCAAGCAGTTGATTCCATTAGCCTCATGATAGCGTTCAGCTCTGTCACCCACTCTCTAATGGTGAGGAGATTGGGCAATTTCCAATGCCTGGATATCAGCAAACAGTCAAAATTGCAGTGAGCCTTTTTTGTTCTTAGAAACTGATCCTGGAATGATGGCTAAGAGGGCAACCTCTGAAGTTTCGGCCAAGAGCGACCGGTAATGAGGCGGTAAAGGTGGAACACAGAGCAACCAGAAGGGACATGACCACCAGATGTAAAGAAGGGTGCCATTCTGAGCATTACAGTGCCAACAACAATCAGGGATTGACAGAATTAATGTATGCAGTAATTCTGGACTTCTGTACTACCTTGTCATTCAGCCCTGTCCTCTGGCCCAGTTGTACCCTGCAGAGCAATTACATTATTTGACCTTATTGCTTAAAACACTTTTACTTTAGTATCAACATGAGCAGTATAATCCATAGGTTCCCTCAACCCAAGTTCTATTCATCAAGATGTTTTGTTGAGAATTTTTATTGCATTAAAGTTGAGCACCTTGACTCTCCCTCCACTATTCAGAACACCCTCCCCTAGGGTACCCCACATGTATCTTTTGCCTAATTTAATTTTTTTATACATTTTCCAGAAATATTTTGCCTGGTCACATAAAGAGCAGGCTCTTCACAGCAGCATTTGCAAGTCTGTTTTAATTAATTTGTATCAATTGTAATAACTAATGGTGACTTAGCTGCACTACTCTCTTGACTTGCTTTCTTCTGATTTTTCTCCAGTGTGCATTCTCCATGCAGCTATTTCATGAAGTTATAGAAAATGAATAAGCTATTGCGCTGACTAGACTCCAAGTGTCATTTAATGGTGCACATAAAGAGGGCCAGGAGAGTGGTAGGGAACACCAGGTGAAGTAGATGCTGCTCCTCAGATTAAATCTTGAGATCCTAATGTACGTATATAAAACAATGGTTTCGCTGAGGTTTGATAAAAGGGCAGTTCTGTTGCCCTGAAACATGTAGCCACTCCCCCTCCACTTCCTGTCACCATCACCCAACCGAGAGAGGTGCTGATTGGAGCCGCAGACATCTTGCTACACCCTAAAGGCGCTGCTGCCTATGTTCAAGCCTGAAGCCTGAAAGCTGTACTTGAATCAAGAACTCTACTTCAGTTAGCCGCTTGCCTGCCCAGCTCTGCACGGTGATCCTGAGGAGGTCTATATGGGTTTATGACAAGCCTTGATCTTCTTAAAGCAGTTGTATGCCCAAAAAAAACCCCCGAAACTGTAAGACATCTTTGAGAGGGCCGACATGTTCCCCCGCCGTTACTTCCTGGTCTGTGGGCTACGGCGCTGTGAGTAGCCAGAGCCGTGATGACATCACTCTTGTACATGGGCACAGGAGCCTGCGGTTCCGGCGAGAAGCTCTGAAGTTCTGGCACGATACGCGAGATCTTCAGAGCACATGCGCCACTGATGTCAGCTGCTGCATGCAGGGTGGATATCTCCTAAATGGTGAACGTTTGTGATTTTTTAAAAAATGAATATCTCCTAAAGTGGAGCATACAACCGCTTTAAAGTGATTGTAAAGGCAGAAGTTTTTTTTATCCTAATACATTGAGATAAAAAGTCTTGTGTGTGTAGCAACCCCCCTCAGCCCCTCTAACACTTACCAGAGTTACCTCTCTATTCAGCAAAGTTGCAGGAGTGTCTAGACTGCCTGGGACTCCCCTCCTCATTGGCTGAGACAGCAGTGCAGCGCCATTAGCTCCCGCTGCTGTCAATCAAAGTCAGTCATCTAATGAGGAGAGAAAGGGGGTGAGGCTGGGCCGCAGCTCTGTGTCTGAATGAACACAGGGTGCTGTGACTTGGCTCAGGTGCCCCCATAGCAAGCTACTTGCTATGAGGGCACTCAACAGGAGTGATTGACCAGGATCACAGAAGAGGGACCCGAGAAGAGGAGGTCGCCTCTTCGCCACTCTGTGCAAAACCAACTGCACAGAGGAGGTAAGTATAACATGTTTGTTATTTTTAACAAAAAAAAAAAAAACGAGACTTTACAATCACTTTAACTAGTGAGTGGTACACTGGTGAATTGCTATACCTAGATGGAGGCACCCTCTTGTATTTATTTTGTTTACTCAAGTCATGTTTTCATCCTTTAAGGAAACTACAAGGAAAAACATGTGTTTATGTGTATAAGATTTACCCACAATCCCATGTTTTTCTCATACAGTTGAGAGGGAGAATGAGAATCTGCTGCTGTTGAAAAGGTACTGTTATAATCATGCTAAATCATATATTTATATGCTTTATATTATAAGATAATAATTTATTATTTATCTATTTACTGTGAAATTACTGGTTGGAAGTTATAACTTCAAACTTCAGTAATTTGTCCATTAAGCCACCTGCTTAAGTACAGATTTTTAAAATATAGTAAATGACCTTAACCACTTCAATACCAGGCACTTAGACACCTTCCCGCCCAAGCCAATTTTCAGCTTTCAGCGCTGTCGCAATTTGAATGACAATTGCGCGGTCATGCAACACTGTACCCAAACAAATTCTTTATCATTTTGTTCCCACAAATAGAGCTTTCTTTTGGTGGTATTTGATCACCTCTGCGGTTTTTATTTTTTGCGCAACAAATAAAAAAAGACCGAAAATTTTGAAAAAAAAAAAAGTTTTTCTTTGTTTCTGTTAAAATTTTTTGTAAATAAGTATGTTTTCTTCTTCAATGATGGGCACTGATATGGCTGCACTGACGGGCACTGATACGGCGGCAGAGATGGGCAACGATGAGGTGGCATCAATGAGGTGGCACTGACGGGCACTGATGATGGGCACTGATAAGTGGCACTGGTATGCAGCACTGATGGGCACTCATAGGTGGCACCGATGGGCACTCGTAGGCGGCATTGATGGGCACTCGTAGGTGGCATTGATGGGTACTTATGGGTGGCACTGATAGTTGGCACAGATGGGCATGGATGGGCACTGATAGGTGGGCACTGATGGACACAGATGGGCACTGACAGGTGGCACCGATGGACACTGATGGGTGGCACTGATGACACTGATTGTTTGCACTGATGCCCCTAAGGGTGGCATTGCTGGGCATCACTGCAACATAATGGTGCCAATCAGTGCCATTTGTGGGCACTGATTGGCACAGATTGGGCACTGACTGGGCACACTGGGCACATGTGGATGGCCATGGGGTACATACCTGGCCATCCACATGTTGCCCCTTCCCTGGTGGTCCAGTGTGGTGATCTGAGAGGGGGCTGCGCTGACCTCCCCTGTCAGGAGAGCCGCCGATCGACTCTTCCTATTGACATCGTGATCAGCCGTGATTGGACACGGCTGATCACGTGGTAAAGAGCCTCCGCCGGAGGCTCTTTACCAAGATCGGTGTAGCGGTGTGTCACACTGACATGCCGATCCACCGATCGCCGCAATGCGCGCCCCCATCAGGATCATATGACGCCCAGTCAGGATAACTGAACCACTGCCCGGCCGCCATCTGCTATGGGCCGGGCGGGAAGTGGTTAAAAACAATATATAATAATTGTATATTACTTTTGGTAATTAACCCCTTGCCACCCAGGCCATTTCTGACACTTTTCTCCTACATGTAAAAATCATAATTTTTTTGCTAGAAAATTACTCAGAACCCCCAAATATTATATAAATTGTTTTAGCAGACACCCTATGGAATAATAAACAGAAAACCGCGCTAAGATGATATAAACACTAAAGAAAATGTGTAATCCTTAGTACAGTCCGTGTAGTCCCATATGAATGTCCACAACAAATGAAGGAGGTAGACCTATCATAAGTGAATAACGTGAAAGTTCATCCAATGTGATAAGTGATGAAACAGCAATGGAACTGGAAAAACACCAAGATATTGTGCTTACCAGAAGTAAGCCAAATAGGGGCAAGTGGCTTAAACCCAGCCTGGGCCTTTAGATGGGCGATCCGGGTGAAGCAGGATGAACGCACTCGTCCCGTGTATCCAGTCCATAGAGGTTTTATCCAAAAATATATGGCAAAAACATAGCGTAATACTGATAATCCAAATACAAATAATAAGTGCAACACTCAACAAAAACTAATCATGTGTGATCATATATCATCCAATGTCAGCGCAACAACTAAGGATGTTAGATGAGTGTCATGCAATCATGCAAAGATGTATCATAGGGTAAGTAGGTAGAGAAACAAAAAAACAGCACCCAGAATCTGCTTACCAGATTAGATAAAAAGCAAATATGCACCAAATCACCCAGATATAGACATAGAAAAAAGAACCCTCTAGGTGCAACACATCGCATGCACAAACTGCTTACCAGATGGCAAATTCATATGAGCAAAATTCCACACAGCCAAACGTGTAAAACAAAGAATAAAACTGCAGCAGCGAACCTAGGGGAAATCCTGCTTACCAGACATCCAGATAAGGTGGGCAGATGTAATGGAGCACAGACAGGCTCCTAACAGGAACGGCGTAGACACGTCCTGGCCAATCAAGCCCGAGCTCAGCAGTGCATATAAGGTAAAAACAGCCAATAGTGTAATACTGTATAAATCTGGTTTATTAAAATAGAGTAACACTTACACTAGATGAAGATAAAAGGCAAAGAAATAGAGCCGGCCGGCACTCAAACACACTCCCGTCCTCATAGGGCAAACGTGGTGACGTCAGCACGTCCCTCTCAGACGCGTTTCGTCACACGCTGACGTTTTCAATGGGGAACGGGCAGCATGCTGAGCCACCACGTTATATACGCACACCAAGCCTCGCTCTGAGTCCCGTTAAGGGAAACATACAGCGCCATCTTAGATGTGGGCATCTGCATTACATAATGCAAGGAATGGGGCCAAGTCGACAACCGGAGGTGCCACAAGACCAACATCCCTTGAATTTGAATGATAACATGTCAAAAATATCACAACGATATAAATCAATAACATTCGAAGAACATAATTGATGCATAAAATAATCAAAAAATATCAAAAAATATTAAAATTAACAATAAATGAATGCCTAAGATAATCAAATCCCCTATGCTTGATAGGTATCTATATGATATGGCAAATAGGTATTATATACATAACCACTACCGGATTCTATAGATCCAAAACAGTGTACTTCCATCAGCACTAACATATGATACATAGATCAAAATAAATCATACAAATATCTATACACATATAGTTAAAAAATTATTAAAAACATGAAAATTAAAATGAAAAGCTGTATCTAAAGAAAAATTATTTTCCCCATGGGGCTTTAAAACAGCAATGCACATGATGAAAGGAAGTTCTTAATGGATGTATAAAAAGTTTTATCCAATATCATGGTTTGAAGTACAGTATAGAGAATCATCTGGTACAGTAACACACATCTTATTCCCCAGTGCAGTAACAAACACATATTAATACACATAGTTAGGTTACATAATGTTACATAAATAGCAAGCCCCGACGCGTTTCGACCTGTATATGGTCTCTTCAGGGGGACAGTTGGATCTAAAAAAGAATTACATAAATTAAATTCAATTAGGTAAATATATATATATTATTGTGCATCACTTGGATTAAACCAAGATAATGAGTCTTTACCGCTAAGTGGTGGAATGGGTGTTCTCTAGTCCAGGATATGTGCTGAGGGCCAATGGAAACACCGGAGGGCTCGGGGGGCCACCCTCACTCTCCTAGGAGAGCCAGCCTCAGGGGGCTTACAAGGAGCCACACTTAGCGCGCCCCCCGGGAGGGGGGGGGAGGGGAGATGAGGGGGAGGAGCCCACACCTGCAACAGAAACCCAAGAATAGCCATGTATTAGTTAAAGGAAGTTTAATAATTAACTTGGTAATGTACTGAGTGTTTCCAATTTGTCTATGTGGAGACTGGCGTTGGATAGAATTTTTACTATGTAAATATATTGAGATGTTAATTCCATCCCATAAATGTAATCGACAAAATTTAATGATCGTGTGATCCAACAATGCAGTGGTATGGTAGGTCTATTATAATGGATAGGTAAATAAGAAGGATGAAATGGGTGAAAAAGAGGGGGAAACGTGTGTGTGTAAAAAAAAAAAAAAAAAAAAAAAAAAGAAAAAACAACAACAACGATGGCCTAAATGGAGAGGAGTGCATTATGTGGTGGAGGATAGTGTAAATGAGGTGGTGCATGATGTGGTAACATGACATGGTGCTTGCTTGGTGCCTACTGTGTGAAAACAAAAATGAAAAGTAAACTAAAAAGTAAAAAAAAGTCTAAAATAGGTGAAAAGCCAATCAAAATGTGAAAATGTGTATGTGGGGTGGTGGAAAGTGCTGTGTGGAATAAAGGTGAAATAACAAGAAGTTTACCTTATCAGTTGTATAAATCGTGTAGGCTGGAGGTAATGCTGGACTTGTTGAAAAGTTCAATGTGATAAGCTTGGTGGCGATCATGCAAAAATAGGGGCTCTAGTGTAGAAAGAACCTGGCAGCAGTAGCATTCATCCTGGCCTGCAGGAGATCATGATCTGATTGTCAGGCCTCCAGTCTCCCTTTATATCCAAATTCAGGCAAATGGGATAATCATGTGCAGGTGCAAACCCCCCACCCACACCGCCCACAAGAAAAAAAAAAAAAACCCGGAAGGATTGGCGCTGGAACCGCTGATGGAGCGGCCCCTGTGTGGCTCCCTCGGCATCCCGGAAGGCCAACAGGCCCCGACCACTGTCGTCATCTCCGCCGCAATGCGCGTGACGTCATGACGTTGTGCGCAAGCTGGGCCCTTACAGGCATGCGCACTCCGCCAAACGTCCGGAGATGAACACGGGACGCCGCCGGCAGGATAGAGCTCACCTTAACTGCAGCGATGAGCAAAAAAGGGGGCACGCAAAGGAATTCGCATGCCCCCCCCTTTTCCTGCCGGGAAGCCGCGAGGGGTCAGACTCATCCCAAGAAGGGAGAGGGGGCACCACCAACACCCGCCAGTCCAAAAAACGGCCCTCAAAACAAAAACAAAATACTAGGGATGGTGTCAGTAGGACATGAATGATTGACTTTATGGGATCACCAACATAGCACACAGCAAATGTTGATGGTCTGGTATGTTTTTTGTTTATTTTTACATTTTTTACATTTTTTATTTTTTACATGGGCTGTGTGTTGGTTCCAGGTCCCCACGTTCCTGCATCGAATGTCAGTATGAGATAGGTAGAATATAAATAGAGTTTGTCAGCAATTGCCATATAAGGCAATTGAATATCATGCAGTGTGGGGGTCTAAGTTAGATTCCCCCTCATGCATGGGGTTGTTAAAAATTGACCGAGTGGGAACAATTGATTAACAATGTGCAGGATACGTGAAGAGAAGGAAACACACAGCCCATGTCTTATCTCTAATGTGTCAAGGTGGGGTGGGGTGTTTAACCACCCAAAATTGAAATATGAAAAAAGGAAGACACATATAAAAAGAGACAAGAAAGGCTGCACACCCCGAAATTGGATTAAAGAAAAATTATTTTCCCCATGGGGCTTTAAAACAGCAATGCACATGATGAAAGGAAGTTCTTAATGGATGTATAAAAAGTTTTATCCAATATCATGGTTTGAAGTACAGTATAGAGAATCATCTGGTACAGTAACACACATCTTATTCCCCAGTGCAGTAACAAACACATATTAATACACATAGTTAGGTTACATAATGTTACATAAATAGCAAGCCCCGACGCGTTTCGACCTGTATATGGTCTCTTCAGGGGGACAGTTGGATCTAAAAAAGAATTACATAAATTAAATTCAATTAGGTAAATATATATATATTATTGTGCATCACTTGGATTAAACCAAGATAATGAGTCTTTACCGCTAAGTGGTGGAATGGGTGTTCTCTAGTCCAGGATATGTGCTGAGGGCCAATGGAAACACCGGAGGGCTCGGGGGGCCACCCTCACTCTCCCAGGAGAGCCAGCCTCAGGGGGCTTACAAGGAGCCACACTTAGCGCGCCCCCCGGGAGGGGGGGGGAGGGGAGATGAGGGGGAGGAGCCCACACCTGCAACAGAAACCCAAGAATAGCCATGTATTAGTTAAAGGAAGTTTAATAATTAACATGGTAATGTACTGAGTGTTTCCAATTTGTCTATGTGGAGACTGGCCTTGGATAGGATTTTTACTATGTAAATATATTGAGATGTTAATTCCATCCCATAAATGTAATCAACAAAATTTAATGATCGTGTGATCCAACAATGCAGTGGTATGGTAGGTCTATTATAATGGATAGGTAAATAAGAAGGATAAAATGGGTGAAAAACAGGGGGAAACGTGTGTGTGTAAAAAAAAAAAAAAACAACAACAACGATGGCCTAAATGGAGAGGAGTGCATTATGTGGTGGAGGATAGTGTGAATCAGGTGGTGCATGATGTGGTAACATGACATGGTGCTTGCTTGGTGCCTACTGTGTGAAAACAAAAATGAAAAGTAAACTAAAAAGTAAAAAAAGTCTAAAATAGGTGAAAAGCCAATCAAAATGTGAAAATGTGTATGTGGGGTGGTGGAAAGTGCTGTGTGGAATAAAGGTGAAATAACAAGAAGTTTACCTTATCAGTTGTATAAATCGTGTAGGCTGGAGGTAATGCTGGACTTGTTGAAAAGTTCAATGTGATAAGCTTGGTGGCGATCATGCAAAAATAGGGGCTCTAGTGTAGAAAGAACCTGGCAGCAGTAGCATTCATCCTGGCCTGCAGGAGATCATGATCTGATTGTCAGGCCTCCAGTCTCCCTTTATATCCAAATTCAGGCAAATGGGATAATCATGTGCAGGTGCAAAGCTGTATCTAAATAAACTGAAACAGACAAAACCTCCTCAAATGGACAGGCAGCATAGTCAGACTCAGCTCAGGAAGTATGTAAATCATATTGATATTGAAGCCCATATGATACAAAAAAAGGGATTCCAAATAAAAAACAGATCATGTCAAAAGGTCAAAGGTATATTTGGCGTTCCCTAATTCAGATGTATTCTATTCACCCCTTGCATATGCCATAATCATGTCTCAGGAATTGTCAATAAAAGCATTAACGTCCACATCTATATTTAATCCATGGGGTGTATAGCTTTTAATTCTATGGACCCAAGACATCTCTAATTTAGAGATGTCCCGTACCATAGAGCTCCCTCGCCAGTGGGGTTGATAGCGGTCAATACCCAAAAAAAGAGTATTGGCAGGATTCCTATCATGTACTAGGCGGTAATGTTTGGAAACTGAGTGATTCTTAAAACCCGTCAGGATATTAGTGATGTGCTCGTTAAGCCTCACTTGGAGGGGGCGTTTGGTCCGTCCCACATATTGCAAGCCACAAGGGCATTGCAACATGTAAACTACCCCTAAGGTGGAACAAGTAATAAATGGGGTGATAGGGTGGGTTCTCCCAGTTATTGTGGACACAAAAGACTGAGTCCTCCTGTGTGAACAGGAATTAAAAGAACATACCCGACACTTATTGCATTTGTAGAAGCCCGTCAGTTGATCAAAAAAGGTGGTTCTAGTAATTGGAGGATCCAATATACCAGGGGCCAACTTGTTCTTAAATGAAGGAGCCCCTCTAAAAACAATTTTGGGTTTTGATGGTAAAGCTTCCCTCAACACTCTATCATCGGTGATGATATGCCAATGTCTAGAAACTAATTGTTTTATTTCCTTGTGTTGAAGGGAATAGGTGGTAATAAAGGGTACTCCCAGATTGTGATCTAGACCCCTGGGCCTGGGTTTGTCACACAATAGGAGCTCTCTATCCATATCCTGCACATCTTTCAAAACAGGTAAAAGGCTCTCTCTGGTGTAACCTTTTTCAAGGAACCTTTCCGTGAGAGTGTCGCTCTGCATTAGAAATTTGTCAGGGTCTGAACAGTTCCTACGTATTCTCATATATTGGCTTTTAGGTATTGCGTTAAGCCAAGGTCTGTAATGACAGCTTTCCAAAGAGATGTAGGAATTACGGTCACTCTCCTTGAAAAAAGTAGATGTGGACAAACGATTACGTTGGTCAGGGTCAAGGTAAGATCCAAAAAATGGATCTGGGTTTGACTCAACTCAAAATTGAGATGGATACCCCGATCGTTTACATTAAGAGAGGATAGGAACTGTTGGAGCTCCTGGCCATCACCGTCCCATAGGAGGAGGATGTCATCTATATATCTTGCCCACAGAACAAAATGAGGACTGCGGTGGGCATAGATGACATCCTCCTCCCACTTGGCCATTAAAAGATTCGCCAAGCTGGGGGCGTACTTGGCCCCCATAGCAACACCACGACTTTGACGGTAAAATTTGTTGGCAAACCAAAAGTAAGTATGGGAGGCCGCGAAAACAAGCAGCTCCATAATAAAAGAAACTTGATCTGAGGGAAGACCCGAATCCTTCACCAAAGCATCCTTAACCGCTTTCAAACCCATATCATGGGGAATGATGGTATATAGGGAGGTGACGTCGGCACTAACCATCCACATACCTGGTTTAATGATAATATTGGAAAGAAGGTTAAGCACATGACGTGTGTCCTTGATGTACGAGGGCATTTTTTGGACAAGGGGCTGGAGAAAAAAATCAATATATCTGCCCACCCGGGACGTGATTGAATCAATGCCACTCACAATGGGGCATCCGGGGGGCAGATGGGATTTTTGTGAACCTTGGGTAGATAATATATAATGGGAGTCTTAGGGGCTTTCGGAATTAGATATAAACTTTCTTTGTCCCCCAAAATACCCAATGAAGAACCCTTAGAGATGATCTTACGGAGTTCTTTTGTATAACCCTTAATGGGATCAGAAGGTAGAGGAGTATAGGTGTCCACATCACCAAGGATCCTAGCCATTTCAGCCAGGTAATCCTTCCGGTCGAGTACCACTATCCCTCCCCCCTTATCCCTATTCTTACATAAAGATTCTAAACCCTCCTGCATAATTTTCGAATTTCTGGCATTCTTTATCTCCAACCTCTCCAAATCCCTAAGGACTACATCCCTGAACACTTTCAGTGTGGGAGCAAGTGTTCCAGGCGGGTTGAAGAGGGATGCATTAGCCAAGCCAGAATGAACAAATTGGCCCATGGGTTGGGAATTCTTGATAATGGGATTTCCAATTATGTACCTTTTAATGTTGAGTTTGCGAACAAACTTGTGAACATCCATATAGGTTTGGAACCTTTTAAGGCTCCTAGGGGGGGCAAAGTTGAGGCCCTTGTCCAAAACTACTTTCTCAGAATGGGATAACTCTTTAGTGCTTAGGTTGAAAATACCCTGTCCAATTACATTCTGGTTCTTTTTTGTTCGCAATCTCCTCCCCCCTCTAGTTCCTCGCTTCTTTCTACTGGTCTTTTCAGGCCTTGGCCTGGCTTGGAAAAACCCCAAGGTCCAGGGCCACCAGTAGGTGGGACATTATAACCAGAAGAAGGCAGGTTTTGAGAGGAATAGGACATAGAGGGATCACGATTATCCTGTTGCTGTTCATATGGTCCATGAGGGTCTGACCCCCCTTCATATGGATTCATATCACTCATAGGGAAAAACCTATTTTGTGTAGGAAGGTTGTATTCCCAATGAGAGACATAAGGGTCCTGATAGGGTGGTTTTTAATTGAGTTATAATTCTGATTGGACCTCCACCATTCTTGGTAACCAGTATTGAAACCCCGGCCTCTATTGGAATTAGGTAAACCACGCCCTCCCCCACCGTTTAAGTGGCTTCCCCTCCATGGGGGTGGTGGCATATGTCGTGTCCCTCCCCCTCTTTGGCCATAATTGGACCTAGGAGGCCCTGAGTTATAAGGGTATTGAGGGGGGATGTTGTTGGGTTTGGTGGACCCCACTGGTCTCTGAGGGGACTGATATCTCTGGGGACCTTTTTGGATTTTGCCAAGGGGACCTTTTTTGATGTTTTTTATAGGTTAACTATATGTGTATAGATATTTGTATGATTTATTTTGATCTATGTATCATATGTTAGTGCTGATGGAAGTACACTGTTTTGGATCTATAGAATCCGGTAGTGGTTATGTATATAATACCTATTTGCCATATCATATAGATACCCATCAAGCATAGGGGATTTGATTATCTTAGGCATTCATTTATTGTTAATTTTAATATTTTTTGATTATTTTATGCATCAATTATGTTCTTCGAATGTTATTGATTTATATCGTTGTGATATTTTTGACATGTTATCATTCAAATTCAAGGGATGTTGGTCTTGTGGCACCTCCGGTTGTCGACTTGGCCCCATTCCTTGCAATTATGTAATGCAGATGCCCACATCTAAAATGGCGCTGTATGTTTCCCTTAACGGGACTCAGAGCGAGGCTTGGTGTGCGTATATAACGTGGTGGCTCAGCATGCTGCCCGTTCCCCATTGAAAACGTCAGCGTGTGACGAAACGTGTCTGGGAGGGACGTGCTGACGTCACCACGTTTGCCCTGTGAGGACGGGAGTGTGTTTGAGTGCCAGCCGGCTCTATTTCTTTGCCTTTTATCTTCATCTAGTGTAAGTGTTACTCTATTTTAATAAACCAGATTTATACAGTATTACACTATTGGCTGTTTTTACCTTATATGCACTGCTGAGCTCGGGCTTGATTGGCCAGGACGTGTCTACGCCATTCCTGTTAGGAGCCTGTCTGTGCTCCATTACATCTGCCCACCTTATCTGGATGTCTGGTAAGCAGGATTTCCCCTAGGTTCGCTGCTGCAGTTTTATTCTTTGTTTTACACATTTGGCTGTGTGGAATTTTGCTCATATGAATTTGCCATCTGGTAAGCAGTTTGTGCATGCGATGTGTTGCACCTAGAGGGTTCTTTTTTCTATGTCTATATCTGGGTGATTTGGTGCATATTTGCTTTTTATCTAATCTGGTAAGCAGATTCTGGGTGCTGTTTTTTTGTTTTTTTGTTTCTCTACCTACTCACCCTACGATACATCTTTGCATGATTGCATGACACTCATCTACCATCCTTAGTTGTTGCGCTGACATTGGATGATATATGATCACACATGATTAGTTTTTGTTGAGTGTTGCACTTATTATTTGTATTTGGATTATCAGTATTACGCTATGTTTTTGCCATATATTTTTGGATAAAACCTCTATGGACTGGATACATGGGACGAGTGCGTTCATCCTGCTTCACCCGGATCGCCCATCTAAAGGCCCAGGCTGGGTTTAAGCCACTTGCCCCTATTTGGCTTACTTCTGGTAAGCACAATATCTTGGTGTTTTTCCAGTTCCATTGCTGTTTCATCACTTATCACATTGGATGAACTTTCACGTTATTCACTTATGATAGGTCTACCTCCTTCATTTGTTGTGGACATTCATATGGGACTACACGGACTGTACTAAGGATTACACATTTTCTTTAGTGTTTATATCATCTTAGTGCGGTTTTCTGTTTATTATTGTCTTTGGTGTGCCACACTTATAACTGCAGCTTTCACAATTTTTTTCTAAGCGCAGTTTTTTTCTTTTCTATTTTACCCTATGGAATAAAATGGGGGTCATTGCAACTTTTTATATCGCACTGTATTTGCGCAGCAATTTTTTTAAATGTGTTTTTTTGGGGGAAAAAACAGTTTCATGAATTAAAAAAAACAACTCTAACGTTAGCCCAATTTTTCTGTATAATGTGAAAGATGATGTTATGCAGAGTAAATAGATACCTAATATGTCACACTTTAACCACTTACGGACCGCCCACCATCATTATACGGCGGCTCTTTGAAGTGGAGTATGGCAGAAGCTAGCTGCCATAACCCCGGTATCAACTTCCTCAGTGGGCGGTCTGCATTCAGATAAAAGTGGTCTCAGCGGCAGGTAAAATAAATAAGAAAAAATATATATTTTTTTAATGCGCCCCGTCCCGACCAGCTCGTGTGCAGAAGTGAATGCATACATGAGTAGCGCCTGCATATGAAAACGATGTTCAAACCACACATATTAGGTATCACCGCGATCGTTAGAGCATGAGCAATAATTCTAGCCCTAGACCTCCTCTGTAACTCAAAACATGCAACCTGTAGAATTTTTTAAACATTGCCTATGGAGATTTTTAAGGGTAAAAGTTTGTCACCATTCCACGAGCGGGCGCAATTTTGAAGTGTGACATGTTGGGTACCAATTTACTAGGCGTAACATCATCTTTCACAATATAAAAAAAATGGGCTAACTTTACTGTTTTTTAATTTAAAAAAGTGTACTTATTCCAAAAATAGTGCGCTTGTAAGAACGCTGCACAAATAAAGTGTGACAGAAAGTATTGCAATGACCGCCATTTTATTCTCTAGGGTGATAGAAAAAAAATATATGTTTGGGGGTTCTAAGTAATTTTCTAGCAAAAAAAAAATGGATTTTAACTAAACAAGTTTGAAAAATAGGCCCGGTCCTTTAGGGGTTAAAAAAATTGCGTACACTTGTGAAATGGCAGTGAAAATTCAGTACTTATAAATCTCCATTGGAGATACTTTAAAAATGTTTACAGGTTACATGTTTAGAGTTACAGAGGAGGTCTAGTGGAGTGTGGATTAGAGATCTAAACAAAGTGGCACCTCCATTGCAGTTAGCTGTATCTGATATGATCTCTATCATTGAGAAAAGTGCAAAAGAGTCAAGAGAATATTATGCTGTAATAGATCTTAATGATTTATTTTCAATCTCAGTTGACCAGTATACCTTTGTGTGGAATGGCCACTAGTACACTTTCACCATGTTTCCTCAAGAGCACCTTCAAGAAACAGGGGATGTTGCAGCCTGGGATGTCAGAGACAAATCAAAGAAGTCGGCAGGGCTTGTCAATTTAACCAGCACCCACCCAGATGAAGAAATTCCTGTGCTGCAGCCATCCCACATTCAGGAGGCTTCACCCTTTCAGCATCTATCAGAAGACATGAAAGAGTCAGCATGGGTCACTGACAGTTTAGTCATAATCACCTCATATGAGCTTTAGTGGACAGTGGCATCCTACAACCCAAGTACAGATACAGTTCTGCAGGAGACCAGAATTGGAGGGACCAGTCAGTATGCAGAGTTGAAAGACTCTTCAGGACTTTTCTTTTTCCCATGTCACTATATACACTGAAAGCTGGGCGGTCTTTAGAGGACTGACAACTTTGATGCCCAAGTGAAGGTCCAATGACTGGATGATTCATGGAAAGGTGGTGTGGGAAGGCAAGGAAGTCTGGGACTACATCTGGAAAGAAGCATACTCCTGCACTGTAAAAGTGGGGCACGTTGATGCACATGTGCCCCTAGACACAGACTTCGAGAACTATAACAGAGTGGCAGACGAAATCGCCAAGGTGAATGCAGTTCTGCCAATTGATCATGTCTTGATGAACTTGGCCAACTGGGCCCACAAGCAATAAGGACGTTTGGGGCAGAAAGTATCATATGATTGGGCACAGAAGAGAAGATTGCCTATATTCAGGGACATGATAAACACTGCAACAGGGAATTGTACAGTGTGTGAAGTGCAACAATGGCCAAAGCAAAAGTACTCTACTGGATTAAGAGGGGTGAGAGGCCTGTAGAGATTTGGCAGATTGACTTCATCATCTCTGGACTGGGGTATTGTTGCACTGCAGTGGATACCCATTCAGGATTTTTATTTGTCTATCCTTGTAAATGTGCAGATCAAGTCGCAACTCTTCAATGGCTTCAAAAACCCATATTTGATTATGGCTGTCCCAAACAGGTCCAAAGTGATAACAGCTCACACTTCACAGGATTAACAGTGCAACAGTGGGCCAAAGATTCGGGAGTGTACTGGTTGTGCCATGTCCCATACCATCCACAGGCAGCTGGTTTGATTGAAAGATATAACAGGCTATTAAAGGACCAGATACACAAGCTTACATGCATCCACACATACACTAAGGGGGTAGGATTGAATCCTTACACAGGTAGTTCTGTTTAATAGGCTAGTAGCCAAAAGTACACCATATGAAAGAATGTTTGGGACAAGGAGACAGCTTCCACAGCTGGAGTGTAGATTCCAGTATTTCCGTAAGGGTCCCAAAATAACTGGGCTTAACAGGAACAAAGTCACTGCTTCCCATGACATAGAAACAAAAAGTGACATATCTGAAGCCTATGAATGAAAGGGAATCTGGCAGGAAGGTTTGAGGTTATATTTGCATTGGCAGATGAGCTTCAAGACAGTGGATGGGACTCTGGTTAGTTGACACTTCTCAGCCTGGGTGGAAAGTAAGGTTACATAACATCAAACCTTTCTAGATAAACAGCAGTGCTCCTCTGAGAAATATCAATACATTTCTTCTCTGTATCGATGTTCTTTGGGAGGATCATAAATGGATACAGGCAGGTGGCAAAGTGTTGGTCAGAGATCCAGGCAAGAAGTTAATTGTAGGAGAGATTGTAGCTAAAGGGCCAGGGTTTACAGTTTATGTATTATTGGAAGGAAGAAATGATCCACTTTGTTTTCCACTCCACAGGCGCTCTCTGATTTGATCCATAGGAAAATCTGAGAACGTGGCTTCATGATGAATAGAATAATGTAAGCCCACAAGAGCTGTTGAGAGCAAGGCCTTTGATGTGTTACAAGCCTGGACTTTTTTCAAATGAATGTTAAAGACTAAAACACTTTCTCAGTGGTAGACATTTGGGAGGGGGTTGCATTCATGGCAAATTAATGTTTAGCATGAGTGTTGTTAGAAATGAGGCCATTTTCTATGTGGAGTCTGAAAAATCAAGGGTGGAATGTGTTACATCTGATAGATAGATATATATGTTTTGTGATTTTTCTCTAACTTACATATAAAATCTGTTTGCTGTTTCAGAACCAAATCTCAGCTTTCTTTGAGTGGACATTTTTCAGACAAATGTCACTGGAACATTTGCACAAGGCGTCCTCTATCACAATGCTATAATTGATACTATTGATAAATAGTGGGCTAATGTCAACAAGTCGATGGTCATGTAAACATTGTTTAGTTTTAGAGGTGTTTATGTCAAAGCTGTGTAAATTAGGGTCAGCATTAGCATGACCTTTTGACATATTTGACCTATGGCATGTATGATACAACAGTGCCACCTAGAGTTTGATTTGGGAAATGCTCACTCATAAAAATCAAGGCAGAAAAGTATATGCCTATGTGGGAATGGCTTTCTAAACTTTCCAAATAAAAGGCCAGCAGCATAAGCAGAAAGGAAGGCTCCATAACAGCTAAGGAAGATCTATGGCATAAGGGTTTCCATAAGACCAAGGAAAGTCTGTGTCAGAAGGTACTTTAACTGGGTATGACACTAGCGGTAGTTTTCCAACAATCACTTGTAGATTAAAGCATGTAGGCTTGGCTGCCTACGGCGATCGTGAAGCCCTTATAAACCAAACTGACTTTGAGCATATTCCTATAGTACATAGATGAATGTTCATGCTCATTCTCTAGGAAGGGTAGGTAGTGTGTGCAGGTATTTTATTTTTATATATCTGTAAAAAAGAAAACTACTAGTGTGTACTAGGCTTAACCTTTGCCAAGCCCTAGCTGGACTGGTTATTGCTCTCAGACCCCCCTTCTCAGGCTCACAGTCTGTTCCCTTACAGACTACTTCTGCCTCAATATCCAATAATGGTCATTCATATCAGACAACAGTCTAAAGCTGGATACACACTATAAAATTTTCTGTAGATTTTTTCCTTCAGATTTACCAAAACCATATAATATAAGGTGAAACCTTCAGAGTTTCAATTTGTATGCAATCAGTCAGGCCCCTGCACTACATGGTTTTGGTAAATCTAAACGAAATCAGACAACAAAAGTTATATAGTGTGTATGGGGGTCTAACTCAAGTCTCTGTATTGTAGCAGACAGATCTGGCTCATTCCACATGTCCAAAATAACAGCTGCTATAGTAATGACTTATGATAAGCTGGTCCAAACAAACGATTTACTTCACTAAGGCCCCTTTCACACAAAGGGTCTGTATAGGACCGCCTATAATTTTTTTCAGACAGACCTGATCGGACAGTATATTAACCCCTATGGACCAATGGGTGTAATCTGACTTGTGTGCATCTACACCTGGCTACCTCCGATACGATCCATCTGCTTTTAAAAATAAAAAGGTGGAGGATCATATCAGAGGGCAGTCAGGTATAAATGAACAGCGGAGTCAGTTAACACCCAGCTGCCCATAGAGCAAAGCGGGCTCTGTGTCCACTCTGCAGATACTGAGCAGACACAGACCTGTCATCTGCCCGCTCTGCTCTGATCAGTGGACAGATTCCCTGCTGAACAAAACAGAGTTCGCCCCATGAGAAAGGGGCCTAACTGTTGCAGTGGCTGGGAGTGCTGTATAAACAGTATGCCGCTTCAGCAGCATACAGTATACAGCGCTTTGTTCAGGCTGCAGGACAAGAACTTCCTGCCCTGCTCCTGGAATTAAATCAAGTTGGGCTGAGCATTGCTCAGCCACTCACAGGAAGCTTTGAATTCTATGAATGAATACAAAGCTTCCCCTGATTGGCTGGGAAGGAGAGGTGTGTGATGACATCACAATCAGAGGAAGCTTTGTATTAATTTATAAAATACTCAGGTCGACTAGATTACGTGTAGGAAGTGGGATGGGAAGTTCTCGTTCCATTGCTGGAACACAGTGCTGTACACTGAATGTAGCTAAGGCTACATACAGTTTATATAGAGCTTCCAGCTAGTGCAACTGTTGGTGAAGTAAATAGACCAGCTTGGTCCCCTAACCCACTACATGTACATAATCCAGCCTGCCTGTGTCGCCTCCCACAGTAAATGTACTGTGGACAGTCCGGAAGTAGTTAAACGAAAGCTGAAAATCAGATTTATCCCGCACAAACTTCCTGAGAGACAGAGGGATAGTGGCATGAGTTAAGGTAGGCCTGAGGGTTTTTGGCTAGCCAAGAGATATATGGTAGATGACAGCTCTTTCCAACACTGTAAAAGTAGTTAATGCAGAACGACCCTTAACCACTTGCCTACCAGGCCAATTCTGACATTTCTCTCCTACATGTAAAAATCATAATTTGTTTGCTAGAAAATTACATAGAACCCCCAAACATTATATATGTTTTTTTAGCAAAGACCCTAGAGAATACAATGGCGGTCATTGCAACTTTTTATCTTGCGCGGTATTTGCGCAGCAATTTTTCGAATGCGTTTTAAAAAAAAAGCAAAAAAAAAAAAAACAAAAAAAAAAAAAAAAAACAGTTTTGTGCTTTAAAAAAAAAACAAAATAGTAAAGTTAGCCCAAAGTTTTTGCATAATGTGAAAGATAAAGTTACGTCGAGTAAATAGATACCTAAAATGTCATGCTTCAAAATTGCACACGCTCGTGGAATGGCGCCAAACTTCTCTACTTAAAATTTTTTTACCGGTTACATGTTTTGAGTTACAGAGGAGGTCTAGGACCAAAATTATTGCTCTCGCTCTAACGTTCGCGGCGATACCTCACATGTGTGTTTTGAACAACGTTTTCATATGTGGGCGGGACATATGTATGCGTTCGCTTCTGCGTGTGAGCTCACAGGGACAGGGGCGCTTTAAAAATTGTTTTGTTTTTTTTATTGTTAATTTTACTTTATTTATTGTAGCTTGACACTTTTTTTCCCCCCCAAATTTTTTTTGATCACTTTTATTTCTATTACAAGGAATGTAACCATCCCTTGTAATAGGAAAATGGCATTACAGGTGCTCTTTACAGTGAGATATGGGGTCAATAAGACCCCACATCTCACCTCTAGGCTGGGAAGCCTGGGAAAAAAAAAAAAGATCACTGTGACGAAAATATAAGCGTAGGATAGTTTTGCCTTAACTAGATGTGGTGTGATCTGTAGAAGTAGTGTAATTGTAGATGTAATTTAATTCTGGATTATTAAAAATATAGTATTCTATGTCAGTCATGCACATATGTTCTTTCATTAGCATTTGAAAAGGACAGAGCCAGTTTTTCTAGGATCGTAGTGACACCTAGATGCCAATAAAAGTTCCCATTAGAGTAAACATAGATTGCCACCTTCCTGGGGCTCAAAGAAAACTGCTAGTCATCTTGGCCACACGGATCTGCAGGGGGCATTCACAAGGCTCCGGACAGTCTGTAAGCTTTGATTAATATCAAGAGATCTAAGGAACCATTTTTATCTCTCATAAAAGCTAAAATATTAACGGCAGAGAGATGAAAATAATTCCTTTTGATCGTACACCTGATGGGTTACGTTTACATGTGATTCTGTAGGTTTGGCAGGTGTGGAATCCTGGAGAACCACACAAAACCGCTATATGGCGCCTGATTGCGGCAGGCAGGCAGTGATTGGTACTGTTGCGATCGGCATGATGCGCTGGTATTGGAAATCCTATCCATGACCCAGCAATCAGCGCCGTTCTGGGCCAATTTGACTCTGGTCATTTCAGAACACAAAACATTTGTGGGCTGAGACAGGAACACCCCCCCAGGGTTGATTGGCCAAGGGCTAAAGTCCAGCCCGCATCCATATTTCAATAAATTGGGTAGCCTGAGATAGGGACATAGTTCTTCCACGAAGCCAGTTCAAAACTGGGGAGTTCCCACATGTTCCAGTATGCTTCTACTAACGGATAGATTTACTTGGTAAAGTTTATTTCTGTTTTTATGTCTTATTATTTTCATAGCAAATTGCCAATTGTGTGTCTTTCTGCATTTTTTGTATCTTTTTTGGTAAATCCTTTTTCTTTGTATATCTTATATGCACTGCCCACTTTCGGGATATTAAATGATAAAATTAATAAGTGACTTCTGTGTACTAAGCTAGGACTCATATCTCTGGAGAGGTTGTTGTATTTTAGTGCCTAAGTACTCGGTTTAATTTACATGCCAATCGGTATGCAATTGCACTGTGTGTTGGCAGATTGCATGCAGATTGTAAGCTAACAGATCTGCCAGACAGAGATCTGTGTGTGTGGTGGCTCAGCAGACCAGTCTGCGGACAAACTGTTGGGTGGTGGCAGGCTATTGTTTATTGTGTGTCTGGTGTGTGGGGACAGTGGGAAGAGTAATTAACACCGGGGTTCAAGCTTGCAGGATAGCTGGAGGAACCCTAGAAGTGTGTAGTAATTGCTAGACTGCTCCCCAACCCTTAGAGTGCACCAGATTGTATGTAAGATTCGTATCTGCCTGTGTGTGGTCAGCTAGCTGGATTGGAGTGCAGTCTCCCTCTAGTGGTGGCCAAAGGTAGTGCAGGCTGTGAAAATACTACAGCCAGTCTTACATGCGCAGTATAAGTTCCCCCTTATTCCCTTAGTTCCTCATATACCCCGGTCACGGAACGCACGTCGCGGTTAGTTAGTCGCCGTGGGCGTGTGAATCCGTGACAGATTGGCGGCAGCGAGCGGGATTTGCTTAGTACATTAGTACATGGTTTATTCATTTAACCTGTGTACTAAAGGTTGGAAGCTTGTTAGAAGCAACTGACCTACAGAAGCTCACTCAGTGCATAATTTTTGTTTTGTAGAAGACATACTTGGCTATTTGCTCCCCACCCCCTCTTGTTTTTTCTTTTCTATCTTTTATTTGGGCAAAAAACTTGGAGATGGTAACCCACGAGATGATATGCTGGTACAAGAGGCAATCCGAAGAGACCGCGATTGACCTCTGTGAGCTAAGAGGCATCAGTACAGTCGGCAAGACGAGGACCCAGCTTTTATGTGCGTTGATAGAGGATGACCATGAACAGTTCACCATGGCATCTAAACCCAGAGACTGTGCCATTCCAGATGACTGTGTGAGACAGCATGACTCTGTTCTCAAACCCTCTCAGTGGAAGAAATCACTACAGCAGATGAAGCAAAGAGAGAGAGAGCACAAACTGAACAGTACCCAAATCCAGCATGGAAATGCAACATCACCTCCATCTGCATCAAGAACTACAAGAGCCAGACCTACATCTGTGGAAACCTTGAAGTGTTTTGTCTGTAACCAAGGTGGACATTACTCGAGCCTTTGTCCAAAGAGGAGGAGGCCTAGCCCACCAGCAACTGTGAAAAGTGCACCCCCTACTGTGTTGCTTGTTGGGGAAAATGTAGGAGACCGAGCGGATAACCTGCAGCCAGTTACCGCAAGTGACAGCATTACAGTCGGACTCCGAGGTATGGGATCAGTGGATGTCTTAGCTCTTCCAGGATCGAAGAGCTGTGAGGATGTGATCCCAGGGGAAGCCATGGTCGTCACTGGAGGTGGAGGAGCCATCCCTGCCGTGCCTATGGCTTGTATTTCGTTGAACCTGGACTCTGAAAGCCAAATGAAAGAAGTGGGCAGAGCAGATCCCACGTATGTAGGAGGCCATGCAGATAGCCTGCAGCTGGTTACCGCAGGTAACAGTGTTACAGTTGGACTCCAAGTTATGGGATCAGGGGATGTCCTAGCTCTTTCAGGATTGAGGAGCTGTGAGGATGTGATCCCAGGGGAAGCCATGGTTGGCACAGGAGGTGGAGGAGCCATCCCTGTCATGCTTATGGCTTGTGTTTTTCGTTGAACCAGGAATCTGAAAGCCAAGTGAAAGAAGTGGGCAGAGCAGATCCCACAAATGTAGGAGGCCGTGCGGATACCCTGCAGCTGATTACCGCAGGTAATAATGTTTCAGTCGGACTCCGAGATACGGGATCCACGGATGTCCTAGCTCTTTCAGGATCGAGGGGCCACGAGGATGTGGTCCCAAAGAAAGCCACAGTTATCACAGGGGTTGGAGGAGTCATCCCTGTGTTACCAACAGCTTGTGTTGCTTTGCTCAGAGGATCAAAAAGCAAAGTGAGAGAAGTAGGCATAACAGATGCCAATAACGTACTATCGGACACTGACCGGGTGCAGTTGGTAGCTCGCTATGAGCCAAATTCAGCCCCCCTGGAACCTGCATCTCCACCTGAAGCCCCGGATTCACGTAAAGTACTGTTGGGTGACTCAGTGCACGTTGGGAACTCTGGGGAGGGTCAAGGGACTAGTGACTGTGTGCCAGGTCCAGGCCCTAATGGGTTTCTGGAGCCAAGGCCCAGAGAGGAAACTAAAGTCAGAATGAACTCTGAAATTGATAATGTTTTGTGTGATGTAAAAAGTAATGATACAATATATCTCATCTATTGCCCATATTAAAAAGAAACAATTAAAGGAGACCCAATTACTGCAACAGTCGGTGACAAATCACACCTCTACTTATAGTTCAGACCCCACACCATCTCATTTTGACTCACTTATGGCAGCTCAGAGAGAACTCAATCTTCACTTGACAGAGGTTACACGACTAGAAACTCATAGGGGCAGACAAAGAACTTTTGAACAAGGTGACAAAAATGGTCGCCTGCTGGCCCTACTGGCGCAGAATGACCAACCACATACACTTGTCTCCACACTGCGGACTGCTGATGGGGACATGGTGACTTCACCCTCAGAGATTTTGCAAACGTTTACTGCTTTTTACGAAAAATTGTATACCTCCACCCTGCCCTCCGACTTTCAGCCTGGGCGGCTACGGGACCTATTAGACCCCTTGGCGCTGGGCTGGCTGTCGGATCAAGAGCGTGAGACACTAGTTAGGCCATTTACGGCCCTAGAAGTTTTAAATGCCATCCAATCCTTCCCCACGGGTAAGGCGCCGGGGCCGGATGGCCTTCCAGTTGACTTTTATAAGTCGCATGGAGACCTTCTGGCACCCCTGTTGGCCCAGCTATATAATAAATGCCTGAAGGATGGCAAACTGCCCGACTCAATGTATCTTGCATATCTGACTCTAATACACAAACCCTCTAAAGACCCAACCTCCTGCGCCTCGTACCGGCCAATTGCATTGTTAAATAATGACTTTAAAATTTTGGCCAAACTACTTGCTCTACGACTATATCCCCTACTGCCTTCGGTCGTTGACTCGGACCAAACTGGCTTTATGCCCCGTAGATCCACTGATGTCAACCTCAGAAGGTTATACACCAACATACATGCCCAACATCACAACACGGGTACGAGAACTATAGCCTCACTTGACATAGAAAAGGCTTTTGACACCGTAGAGTGGCCTTTTCTTTGGGAAACATTACGTAGAATGGGGTTCCCCTTGTTGTTTATTCAATGGCTCCAGATATTGTATAAATGCCCCACTTCATCGATAAGATTGGGGGGTGGACTATCGGCCCCTTTTAGGCTCACCAGGGGGACCCGGCAGGGCTGCCCTCTCTCTCCGGCTTTATTTGCCTTAGCTATTGAACCAGTGGCGGAGGCGCTCCGTACGTCCCCGCATATTAAAGGTCTCCGTATTGGCTTGCTGGAGGAGAGGCTGGCCCTGTACGCGGATGACATGCTACTGTTCCTAAATGATGCTGGCCCGTCCCTGCAGGGTGTTCTGAATGTGTTAGACACCTTTGCAGGAGTCACCGGACTGAAGGTCAACTGGTCCAAATCCATACTTTTTCCGATAGACCAGGCGGCCAAAACTACTTCCTCCCCAGACTGTTCACTAGAATGGGTGGAAACTTTTAAGTACCTGGGGGTCCATATATCCACACAAGCAGCAGACTTCATCTCACTTAACCTTACCCCTATACTCGTAGACACTAAGGCAAAACTTAAAACATGGAGTAATCTACCTTTATCAGTTTGGGGGCGAGTAAATCTCCTCAAAATGAAAATTATCCCCAAATTCACGTACTTGTTCCGCCACTCCCCTCAATGGATACCTAAATCGTTTTTTAATACAATGAATCAATTGTTCTCATCCTTTATCTGGGGCTCCTCGCCACCCAGGTATCGGCTGTCGACTTTGATGCGGCCGACAACGCAGGGTGGTATGGCATTTCCTGATTGTTACAAATATTTTCTAGCCACCCAACTGGTGACAGTGGCCTGGTGGCTGCACCCTGACAAAACTAATTCTTCCACAGCCCTGGAAGCCACGATAGTGGGCTCTTTCGAAGCCTTGCAATTTCTGATATTCAGAGGCCCTCGAGCCCCATATCATTTGACACCCTCTATGCGTACCACCCTGCGGGCCTGGCGGGCGGGTCTAGATATAGAAAAATACAAATCAACCGAGATCTCTCCTAACACCCCGATCTGGCTGAACCCTACTTTGTCGCACATTTACAAACTTCCGGACCCCTTTGCATGGACTAAGTATGGTATAAAAATGATTTCTCACATAGTGTCACAAATGTCATTATCTCCCTTTTCACACCTTTCGTCCATGTATAACTTACCTCATCACTACCAATTCCGCTATCTCCAATTGTCACATGCTTTTGCTGCGCAGTTTCCACGTGCCTCCTGCATCGTTGTCCAGTCAGGACTTGAGAAGACACTTAGAACTAAGTGTGCTGAGAAACCTACCTCACAGCTTTATGAGCATTTGGTCTATGTGTCTCTCCCACCTCTAGATAAGCTCTGGTCTCGCTGGCAGCTTGATATACCCTCGCTGGACAATGATGATTGGGATGATGTATGGGATCTCCCCTTCCGCTCCTTAGTTTCCATGCGGGATCGGCTGATCCAATTTAAAATAGTGCATAGAGCGTACTTTACTCCGCATAGACTCCATCAAATGAACCCTACATGTCCATCGGAGTGTTGGAGATGTGGAATCTCCCCAGGAGATTTTTCTCATATTTTCTGGCACTGCCCCAAAATCCAGCAATATTGGAGTGAGGTACTTGACACAGTAAATAGAGTCGCATCGACTACATTGCCACGTGCCATGGAAATCTGTCTATTGGGGTTAATTGAAACACTTGTACCGACAGTGGCAAAACGTACACTGGTCGGGTTATTGCTATTTTATGCCCGGAAAAACATTGCCATGCAGTGGAAAAAGCCCACCCCCCCTTCATTGACACAATGGAAAAGTCTGGTCAATAATAACCTTCCTTTATATAAAGACACATACTTCAACAGAGGATGCCCGATGAAGTACGATAGAGTCTGGCGTACATGGTTGGAAGATGTGGAAACAGCTGTTTGAGACTTCAAATAATATGATAGACGGGGAACAGTGAGAATTTATTGGTTACGATTGGAGAGAGGACCTGACGTCTTAAGTAACCTCTAAATAAACACAAGAAGAAGCGAGCCATAGGTTAACTCATCATAGGATAATAGCACAAATTATAATAGCTTGTCATGCGATGTGTAGGAGATTCTGTATAAGCACCACAAATTTTTCTTCTCTTTTAGTAGTTAAGTTGTAACTGTATTGTCTGTCTTGAAAAAGCAATAAAAAGATTTATAAAAAAAAAAAAAAAGTAATGATCTGTGCTGTCCAAACATTCCCTCTGCTGCAGTGGTGACTCCCGGGGCCCACCGGGCTGCCCTGAACTGGGTATTGCCCACTGCTACAGAGGGACTGTCTGTGAAAGGGCCCAATCCAACTGGGTCGGACCCTTGTAAACTTGGCCAAGCAGGCCTGTGGTCCCCTCACACTGTTGTCTCCCTGGCGTCTGTGGCAGATCGCTCTGAGTCCCCTGAGGCTGTTAAAATTGACATCAGCCTGGAGGAGTACAGAGGTCTGGCTGACGGGCGGTCAGTTGGGGATGGCGGGATGAGGGTGTACGGAGAACAGGACTGTGACTCTGTAACCACTTGTAAAGAAAAGGAATGTTTTGAAGTACCTGCTGAAAAGACAAATTGTGTTTTAGTAGATCCTGGTAAGGACAAGCAAGGTGTGCTTGTAACCTTATGTGAGGCAAAGTCTTCTGTAGTCTGCTCCTCTGCCATCACAGCTACCAGTACTTCCATTGTGGATTCTGGGCTGTGCATCACAGAGGAAAGACCACAGGGTGAGGGGGCAAATCTGATCCAATCTGACTCTACTCCCTTGGCAGTTGCAGCTGACAGCACTGAGTTCTTAGGGGATGATACATTTGTTGCCAGCCCAGAAGAACTCAGGTGTTGTGCCAACAGATGCTCTGCTGAGGATGGAGTAGGAGTATGGGATGTGGGTCAAAGGACAACCCCCGGTGGAATTCAGTCTTCTGTGATCTTCTCCTCTGTCACCACAGTTGCGAGTACTGCTATTGCGGATTCATTGCTGTGTGTCACTGAGGGAATATTACAGGGTGACAGGGCAAATTTGGCCCCATCAGGGCCTACCATCTCAGCAGCTGCAGCTGACAACACCGGGTACTTTCTGGCTGATAAGTCTGATGTTAGCCCAGAGGAACTGAGGTGTTGTGCTGGCAGGCCTTCTGCTGAGGAGGGCAGAGTAGGAGAGTATGACACGGGTCAGAGCATGACCCCTGGCAGAATAAAGTCTTTTGTGGCTTTATCCTCTGTACCCACAGCTATGAGTATCATGATTGAGGATTCGTTGCTATGCATAACAGGGGAAGAACCACAGAATTATGGGGGAAAACTGACCCCATCTGAATCTGCTCTCTCAGAGGCTGCAGCTGATGGCACTGCGTTCCTACAGGCTGATATGTTTGGTGTCAGCGTAGAGGAATTCAGGGGTTGTGCTGGCAGGCCTTCTGTTGAGGCAGAACGAGAAAAAGTGTGGGAGACAGGCCAAAGAGTGGAGGCCCTGGTACCCAGGTCATGGAACCAGGCCCAGATCACCCAGGGATGGCCTTATGCCAGGCTCAAACATCTGGGTGTGGTAGCTCATAGAGTACCACCAGATGGCCAGGGCCAATGGCTGAGAATGCAGACAACACACAATGACAAATTGGCCTGTACCCTTTCAGTAGGTAGTCAGTGGCCAGTGGATGAAGTGGATCCGCAGAGCAATCTGCTGGCCAATCCTGATCCAGACCCCTTAGGATCAGTCAGAGAGGGGTGCGGTCGCCCTCTCCTATCTGCAAAGGGACAGGCTGAAATGTCAGTGGTGCCAAGCTTCAGTTGGGGGAACCTTCACCCCAACCTAGGGAGTCTTCCATGCAGACGCGTTAGCTGACCCATTTAGGCTCAGCTGTGCGTCATCTGGAAGGGGGAGATGTGACGAAAATATAAGCGTAGGATAGTTTTGCCTTAACTAGATGTGGTGTGATCTGTAGAAGTAGTGTAATTGTAGATGTAGTTTAATTCTGGATTATTAAAAATATAGTATTCTATGTCAGTCATGCACATATGTTCTTTCATTAGCATTTGAAAAGGACAGAGCCAGTTTTTCTAGGATCGTAGTGACACCTAGATGCCAATAAAAGTTCCCATTAGAGTAAACATAGATTGCCACCTTCCTGGGGCTCAAAGAAAACTGCTAGTCATCTTGGCCACACGGATCTGCAGGGGGCATTCACAAGGCTCCGGACAGTCTGTAAGCTTTGATTAATATCAAGAGATCTAAGGAACCATTTTTATCTCTCATAAAAGCTAAAATATTAATGGCAGAGAGATGAAAATAATTCCTTTTGATCGTACACCTGATGGGTTACGTTTACATGTGATTCTGTAGGTTTAGCAGGTGTGGAATCCTGGAGAACCACACAAAACCGCTATATGGCGCCTGATTGCGGCAGGCAGGCAGTGATTGGTACTGTTGCGATCGGCATGATGCGCTGGTATCGGAAATCCTATCCATGACCCAGCAATCAGCGCCGTTCTGGGCCAATTTGACTCTGGTCATTTCAGAACACAAAACATTTGTGGGCTGAGACAGGAACACCCCCCCAGGGTTGATTGGCCAAGGGCTAAAGTCCAGCCCGCATCCATATTTCAATAAATTGGGTAGCCTGAGATATGGACATAGTTCTTCCACGAAGCCAGTTCGAAACTGGGGAGTTCCCACATATTCCAGTATGCTTCTACTAACGGATAGATTTACTTGGTAAAGTTTATTTCTGTTTTTATGTCTTATTATTTTCATAGCAAATTGCCAATTGTGTGTCTTTCTGCATTTTTTGTATCTTTTTTGGTAAATCCTTTTTCTTTGTATATCTTATATGCACTGCCCACTTTCGGGATATTAAATGATAAAATTAATAAGTGACTTCTGTGTACTAAGCTAGGACTCATATCTCTGGAGAGGTTGTTGTATTTTAGTGCCTAAGTACTCGGTTTAATTTACATGCCAATCGGTATGCAATTGCACTGTGTGTTGGCAGATTGCATGCAGATTGTAAGCTAACAGATCTGCTAGACAGAGATCTGTGTGTGTGGTGGCTCAGCAGACCAGTCTGCGGACAAACTGTTGGGTGGTGGCAGGCTATCGTTTATTGTGTGTCTGGTGTGTGGGTGTGGGGACAGTGGGAAGAGTAATTAACACCGGGGTTCAAGCTTGCAGGATAGCTGGAGGAACCCTAGAAGTGTGTAGTAATTGCTAGACTGCTCCCCAACCCTTAGAGTGCACCAGATTGTATGTAAGATTCGTATCTGCCTGTGTGTGGTCAGCTAGCTGGATTGGAGTGGAATCTCCCTCTAGTGGTGGCCAAAGGTAGTGCAGGCTGTGAATATACTACAGCCAGTCTTACATGCACAGTATAACTTCCCCCTTATTCCCTTAGTTCCTCATATACCCCGGTCACGGAACGCACGTCGCGGTTAGTTAGTTGCCGTGGGCGTGTGAATCCGTGACAATCACCGCTTCCCAGCCAAAGCGGCGCCGTTTTTTTTAATACAGAGGCCGGGCGTGACGTCATAACATCGCGCCCGGCCTCCAAACGATCATAGAGACTCCGGTGACCATCTGGTTCAGAAATCTCTTTTTCTGAACATCCGGGGCCGGCAGTCTTCCAGCATTCACACCATCTTCCTTAGAAGACTTGGTCAAAAGAGGCACCAGCAGGTCCTGCCCACTTTCCCTTGCAAAACTCCAGAATCAGAAGTTACAGCGCAAATAGCCCATCTGGAATTAGTGCCTGGCACCACTGGTCACATGAACTCAGTTAACCCATACCCAGAAAGGAACCACACGAGGCCCAGGCCAGTCCCCCAAGGAGGTAACCTCAGCTCCCAGTAGTGAATGGTCTTCTCCATGCACTAAAAAGGGAGCAAGTCAAGACCTTTTCTGTCCTAAAAGGGGAGGGAACTGGGAGGTGAGGATGACTAAAAGCCCACCATTAAGGATGATAAGGCAAGGAGGGGGCACAATAGTAAACACTGAATTAATTTATTTTATTCAGTAAAAATAGTTGCTTATAACAGTAAAATTCACTGGTATAAGCAATCAGTGTGTATATGAAAAAAAAAATCCTGATCACCTCCTCAGAGTAGTGCAATTTTACTATGGTAACACTGTATTGCTCTGATCACAGTAGGTTTTAAAAAAAATGTAATAAGAAAAAAAATGTAAAAATTAAAAAAACGTTTTGTTTTTGTTTTTTTAACATGCTGTCTCAAGCAGTTGGCGGGGGGAGACGGGGTAGCCCAGAGTGCTGGCGGGGGATCTGAGAAGGAGGATCAGGGCTGCTCGGTTCAAAACCACTGTGCAGAGCAGGTAAGTATAACAGGTTATCTTTACAAAATAAAAATTGTACAGTATGTTTAATATCACTTTAAATACAGTAGCGCTAGGCAACTGCTGTTCAGATGTAAACTGGAGATATACAACTTATCTCTTCTGTATCTACATTTTTCTTACATTTACAGATCAAATGAGTGAGTTGCAATCTGCAGATGTCAGTTAAAGCAACCTGGCAATTACCATGGTATGAAACTCAAAATCAAAAATTATTATATTGCAGTTTACCAATCGTTATATGTGGTGGCTGCATTTGTTTTCTTTTGCCTTTTTCCCCTGGTGATCTAGCCAGTAACACACCTCCTGTATTAGAGTGGCCACGCTCTAGATGAAGAAACACAGGGGGCACACCTTTGGACAGCAGAATTTTCAGTCTGGGGGGAGGGGAATGTTAGATGTACTAGCCGAATTAAATACACTAATAAAATGAAGCCAAACTCCAGCTGCAGGTACAGCAACCATTTTTTTTTTTTTTTGGGATAAAGGTTTTACAAAAATACAGTAAATAAAAGCTGATCATTGTAAGCACCCGTGACAATAATAAACGGTTTGTCTCATCCCTGTAGCTGCCATATCTTCATGAGGACTTGGTCTATTGAAAAACACACTTACTGGCTGGATCATAAGGTGAAAACAAAAGAAAGTCTACAAAAAGGAAACTAATGCAGCCATCATATCTAAGAATTAGTAAGTTGCAATATAATAGATGTCTGTTACTGGGTTTAATTGCGCTTTAAAAAGTAATTTTTTAAAAATTTGTCTTATTAACCCGTTCCCACCCCGGCCTATGGTAGAACTGGTAGAATGACACTGGCCTCTCATCAATCCAGGTGGACGACATACAACTGTGCAGCGTGATCTGTCACCAACTTGACTGATCAGTGTATCAGCTCGTTGCCAGTACCATGTGATGGCAGTGACGAATCACAGCAGGTCACATGACAGTTGTACACAATGTATGGCTTTCTTTCATGTCATCCAATGTTTACAATTGTTGCTAGCTGTGATTGGTCAATTTGATCACATGGTATAGACTGGTCCAATCACAGCCCATCTGTCATGTGATTAGCTTTGACCAATCAAAACAAAACAGACTGAATGAATGAGTTTCATTCAGTAAAAAGCGTGCTTTATAGCAATGTAATTCCCTGCTATAAGCAAACATAAATGTGTGACACAGCAGATGATTGATCAGTGTACTGGTCGCTGCTGGTACCATGTGATCACTCTGACCAGTCGCAGCAGATTACGTGACGCATGTACACAATGAATGGCTTTGATTTAATGTTGTGTTATTGTGTACTATTCTGTTGATCTCTGAGATTGGTCACAGTGATCATATGGTACAGATAGGGCCAATCACAGCCCATCTGTACTATGTGATTAGCTGTGGCCAATCACAGCTAACCACAATAGTAAATACTGAATAAATGAAATTCATTCAGTAAAAATGGTTGCTTAGAACAGTGAAATTCACTTGTATAAGCAATCATGATATGTATAAAAAAAAAAAAAAAAAAAATCCTGATCACTTCACCAGTGATATGATATGGTAACATTTGCTCTGGTCAGTGTGTGTTAAAAAGAATATATATCTATATATAACTCTTGTGGCGGTGATCAGTGACACTGATTTTTTTTTTTTCATTTTCCAAAGGTTATATATATATATATATATATATATATATATATATATATATATATATATATATATATATATATATATATATATAAATACTTTTGGAAAATGAAAAAAAAAAAAATCAGTGTCACTGATCACCGCCACAACAGTTATATGATGATGCTTGTACTGCACTGGTGACAGTATGAAAAAAAATTTCCAAAGAATTACAACTTCGAAAAACTCACCATGCCTCCCAACTAAATACCTTGGACTGTCTACTTTCCAAAAAAGGGTCATTTTGGTGGCATTTCTACTGTCCTGGCATTTTAGGGCCTCAAGAAATGAGACAGGCCATCAGTACATCAGGATTGATCAATTTTCAGATACAGTTCGGTCCATATATATTTGGACACAGGCACAATTTTAATACATGCTCTGTATGTCACCAGAATAAAATTAAAACAAAACAATCCAAATGAATTTGAAGTACAGACTTTCACCTTTAATTCAAGGGGTTGAAAATAAATATCAACTACAAATTTTAGGAACGACAACCATTTTTGTACAGTCCCCCCATTTTCAGGGGCTCAAATGAAAATAATCATAAATAAAATGATAATTTTTAATATTTCGTTGAGAATCCTTTACTGGCAATGACTGCCTGAAATCTGGAACCCATGGACATTACCAAAGACTGGGTTTCCTTGTTTCTGATGCTTTGCTCTAACTGCAGCGGTCTTCAGTTGTTCTTTGTTTGCGGGTCTTTCTGCCTTTAGATTTGCCTTCAGAAAGTGGAATGCATGCCGAATTGGGTTGAGATCAGGTGATTGACTCGGTCATTGTAGAATTTTCCACTTCTTTTCCTTCAAAAAGCTACTGGGTTTCTTTTGTAGTGTTTTGGATCATTATCCATCTGTACTGTGAAGCGCCGCCCAATTAACTTTGCTGCATTTGGCTCAATCTGGGCTGACAGTATATCTCTAAACACATTCATCCGGCTGCTTCTGTCTTCGGTCACATCATCAATAAACACCAATGACCCAGTGGCACTGGAAGCCATGCATGCCCATGCCATCACACTGCCTCCATCATGTTTTACAGATGATGTTGTGTGCTTTGGATCATGAGCTGTTCCAAGCCTACTCCACACTTTTTTCTTCCCTCCATTCTGGTACAGATTAATCTTAGTTTCATCCGTCCAAAGAATGCTTTTCCAGAACTGGTCTGGCTTTTTTAGATGTTTTTTGGCAAAGTATAATCTGACTTTTCTATTCTTCAGGCTTATGAATGGTTTGCACCTTGTGGTGAACCCTCTGTATTTACTCTTGTGAAGTCTTCTCTTGATTGTAGACTTTGACAATGATACGCCCACCTCCTGGAGAATGTCCTTCACTTATCTGGATGTTGTGAATGGGTTTTCCTTTACCATAGAGAGGATCCTGCGATCATCCACCACTATTGTCTTCTGTAGACTTCCAGGCCTTTTTATGTTGCTGAGCTCACTAGTGCGTTTTTCTTTCCTCAGAAATTACCAAACTGTTGATTTGGCCACTCCTAATGTTGCTGCTATCTCTCTGATGGGTTGTTTTTGAAGCCTTACAATGGCCTGTTTCACTTGCATGGCCAGCTCCATTGCATGCTGTAGGTTCACAGCAATAGATTCCAAATGCAAATACCACACTTAGGCCTCGTACACACGATTTGAATGTTGTACGACTGAGTTGTCCTGCGTGTGAGCAGGATTTTGTCTAGCATACTAACTATACTAAACGTAGTGACGTACTATGAGGAGTATAACGAGGAAGTTAATTGCTCAAGCGCCACCCTTTGGGCTCCTTCTGCTAATTTCATGCCAGTAGAAGTTTGGTGAGCGTTGATTCACAATTTTCAGATCGAACAAAACAAATGCCTTTTAAAATACATTTGGCATAACTACATCAGTATCACCAGCAAAGCAGCTTCATTATTAACCCATTAAAGAAGATGAGAATGTGCGCTGCATAGAGCTATAATTTCTAAACCCTTCCTCCGATTTGGATGTACATACCCTCAAAATAAACCTGAGTATGCACTCTCAGCCCATATCCATTATATAGCTTGAATGTTTTGGTAAATACCTAAAAAAAAAAAAACTAAAATTGTGCCCGTGTCCAAATATATATGGGCCTAACTGTATACCATAGTTTGTTGACTCCATAACTTTCACTTAGACTAAATAACCACTTACTTGCTTACTGGGCCACTAAATCCTGCTCCTGCCTAGACCATCTTTCAGCTTTTAGCACTGTCACTCTTTGAACGACAATTGCAGTCATACAACACTGTACCCAAATGAAATTTTTATCATTTATTTCCCACAAATAGAGCTTTCTTTTGGTGGTATTTGATCACCTCTGGGTTTTTTATTTTTGCTAAATAAACGGAAAAAAAATATTTTTTGTTATAAAGTTTTACCAATAAATGTTCTTCATAAATTTGTCCCAAAATGTATTCTGCTATTATCTTTGGTGAAAATAATCCAAATTGGTGTATATTATCTTCTTCAGATCCCCGCTCTACTTTGCCTGGAGGCCGTCAATAGACGTCCTGTCCTTTGCATGCTCCCCGCGCGCTGTGATCACCGAGACTTGGATGATCACAAATCAGAGTAAGGGGCCGGATCCTGGCCCTTTACCACATGATCAGCTGTCAGCCAATGACAGCTGATCACGTGATGTAAAAAGAAGATCGGTAATCGGTCAGCGTGAGGGAAAAAAAAAAGTTGATCACCGGCTTCAGTCCAAGGGACATCGGTCCTGAAGAGGAAGAGGCGAAGCTGCCTCATCTGTGCCCACCAATACTGCCTTCCAGTGCCATGAATCGGTGCATAAGTGCCAGCAATCAGTGCCACCTATCAATACCCACCAGTGGTGCCAATCACTACCACCCTTCAGTGTCACCTATCGATGCCCTTCAGTGCCACCTATTAGTGCTCATCAGCGTACATCAATTAAGGAGAAAAACGACCTGTTTGCAAAATTTATTAACAAAATATAAAACTATTTTGTATTTTTTTTTTTTTTTTAAATCGGTCTTTTTAAATTTTTTTTAACAAAAAATAAAAAACCCAGAGGTGATCAAATACCACCAAAAAAAAGCTCTATTTGTGGGAAATAAATGATAAAAATTTCATTTGGGTACAGTGTTGTATGACCGCGCAATTGTCGTTCAAAGAGTGACATACAACACTGTACCCAAATGAAATTTTTATCATTTATTTCCCACAAATAGAGCTTTCTTTGGTGGTATTTGATCACCTCCAGGGTTTTTTATTTGTTGTTAAAAAAATGTAAAAAGAACGATTAAAAAAAAAAAAAAAAAATACAAAATAGTTTTATATTTTGTTAATAAATTAACCACTTCACTCCATTTGGCTGCTCAATGACCAGGCCATTTTTTACAATATGGCACTGCGTCGCTTTAACTGACAATTGCGCAGTCGTGCACTGTTGTAGCCAAACAAAATTGACGTCTTTTTTCCCCACAAATAGAACTTTCTTTTGGTGGTATTTAATCATCTGCGGTTTTTTTTTGACTGACTGGGTGAGGAGAGCAATCGTTGTTCATACTTAGTATGAACAGATCGCTCTCCTCACCCCTGACAGCACGGAGATCTGTTTGTTTACATTGACAGATCTCCGCTCTGTCTCTGTGTGGAGCGATTGCGGGTGGCCAGCGGTCATCACGACCGCCTGGCATGCAAATCGCCTCCGGCGGCAGGCACGCAACCCCTAGTGGTCAAAAGGCGAACCAACGTACAGTTACGTCGGTTCGCCCAGCGGAGCCAACCTGCCGCAGTACAACAGCGGCGGCTGGTCTGGAAGGGGTTAAATACCACCAAAAGAAAACTAGAGTTAGACTTATGGCTAAGTCTTTTCCTACTGCCGTGTACACACGGGCGGACATTTCGAAACCAGACTGGTCCGATGGAACAAACCTGTCGGACAATCCGACCGTGTGTGGGCTTTATCGGACCTGCAGCGGACTTTTTCGGTCGAAAATCAGACTGACTTTAGATTTGGAACATGTTTCAAATCTTAACTAAACTCGAGTCCGGTCAAAAAATCCGCTCGTCTGTATGCTAGTCCGACGGACGAAAACCTACGCTAGGGCAGCTATTGGCTACTGGCTATCAACTTCCTTATTTTAGTCCGGTCCTACATCATCACGTACGAATCTGTTGAACTTTGGTGTGATCGTGTGTAGGCAAGTCCGTTCGTTCGCAAGTCCGTCGCAAGTCCGTCGGAAGTCCATCAAACGTCCATCGAAAGTCCGTCTGACCTTTGATGCTGAAAAGTCCGCCCATGTGTACACGGCTTAAGAGTCTTCCAGGACAGCCTCTGGAGACATAGGGCTCCTCCCTCCGGTGCAGGAAACATGTACACCCACAATTGTTTAAAGGTTGTCCTTTAGGACTCCCTCTTCAGTTTACACAAGAAATACGGGAAGGCTCTGCAAGACATAAACTAACACAACGTCACTAAATACTTCCAACACCAGTCAAGGGAAAAAAACACTGGGTAGGAACCAAGCTGTCCTGGAAGACTCCTAGAAAAAGAGTTACTGGTAAGTCTAATGCCGCGTACACACGAGCGGACTTTCCGTCAGACCGGACTCCGTTGGACAATTCGATCGTGTGTGGGCTCCAGCGTATTTTTTTTTCCAAAAAGTCAGACGGACCTAGAAATAAAACATGTTTCAAATCTTTCCGACGGATTCCAGTCCGGTCAAAAAATCCGCTCGTCTGTATGCTAGTCCGACTGGCTATCAACATCCTTATCTTAGTCCAGTCGTACGTCATCACGCCGAATCCATCGGACTTTGGTGTAATCATGTGTAGGCAAGTCCAATCGTTAGGAAAGTCAGTCAGATAGACCGTCGGACCAGTCCCGTTGAAAAGTCCGCTCGTGTGTACGCGGCATAACTCCAGTTTTCTCCTTTTGTCTTTCAGAACAGCCTCTGAGATAAGCAAGAAACTTACTGTCAGGGCGGGACCACTGCCTGGAGGACCTTACGTCCGAATGTCTGCTCCTTATCAGACAATAAGTCCAGACGATAATTCCTTGCAAATGTGGAGTAGTTGGACCACGTTGCTGCTTTGCAGATATCCTCCAGAGAGGCACTGGCCCTCTCTACCCAAGAAACCGAGACTGTCCTGGTCAAATGTGCCTTAACTAGGGGTGCTTGCTTCCCTTCTAAAGCATATGCTTCCATAATCGCCATTCTGATCCATCTTGCAATGGAAGATTTAGATGTCTTACATCCTTTGCAAGCCCCCGCAAAGTTAACAAATAAAGAATCTGACTTTCTGAAGGTCTTGGTGACCTTCAGATAAGCCAAAAGGCTTCTCCTAACAGCTAATAAACTAAAGGTTCCTTCATCAAACTCTGAGGTAGAAAAAAATGTCAGCAAAATTATGTCCTGCGTTCTATGAAACGCAGATGATACTTTAGGGAGGAAACTAGGATGTGTTTTAAGCACAACCCTATCATCGAAAACTAACAAAAATGGCTCTCGAATCGAGAGTGCCTGTAAATCACTCACCCTTCTGGCTGAAGTGATAGCCATCAAAAAAACTGCTTTAAATACTACCACTTAATCTCTGATTTCTCCAGGGGTTCGAAGGGACTAACTGTAAGTGCCCTGAGAACCAAGGTCAGATCCCAGGTGGGGCAGGCCCCAACACTTACCGGCCTGGACCTAGAAGAAATTTTTAACAAATCGATCATGCTGTAGTGAGACTTGAAGAAAAACACAATAACATGCTAATGGATAGGCCTAGCTCTGCTCCTGGCTGGAAAAAGTCCAGGACTGCCGGAATCCCGAGTTGTTCCAGCCCGTTCTTCCAACCAGGAATTAAACCTTCTCCACACCTTGGTATAAATCGCCCTGGTTACTGGCTTGCGGCAGATTAGAAGAGTCTTAATCACTCTCCCTGAAAACCCCTGAGATCTCAACAACTGTTCCTCAGATACCAGGCTGTTAGTCTGAGGCTCTCTACCTGAGGGTGCAGGATTGGACCCTGGGAGACCAGATCCTCCCTGACCAGAAGAGGTAATTGAGGATATATAGTAAACCTATTTTGGTTGGCAAACCAGGGTCTCTTCGGCTAAAATGGAGCTAATAGAATAAGGTCTGGTGATTCTGTAAAAAAAATTCTGGAGAACTGCAGCTATTAGTCTCACTGGGGGAAAGGCATAGCAAAGGCTGAATTGCCATGCATTGGCAAACGCATCTATCCCTCTGGCTTGATCCAGCTGATGGAGGGAGAAGAATCTCCTGACCTTCTTGTTGCGTTCTGAGGCAAAGAGGTCCACCTCTGGCCGTCCCCAACATTGCACAATCTCCTCGAACACGTCTATGTTGAGGGACCATTCGTCCTGTCTTATTCGTTGGCGGCTGAGAAAATCCACCAGTGAATCCTGAGATCCTTTCAGATAAATGGCTGTCAATGAGGTTAAGTTTAACTCAGCCCAACAAAAAATCTTGTCCGCTATAAACTGCAGGGCAGGACTCCTGGACCCCCCGCTTGTTTACATAAGCGACAGCCGCCGCATTGTCTGTCTGCACCTGTAGGTGGTGTTCCTTTATCCGAGACTGGAATAGCTCTATAGCCCTCTGAATCGCTAAGAGCTCTCTCTGATTTGAGGATCTTCTGGCCTCCACTGGAGACCAAGTTCCCTTAAGCTAATACTCCCTCCAGGTGGGCACCCCAACCAAAAGCACTGCCATCTGTCGTCATCACTAGAGCTGAAGGTCTGGCCCATAAAAGACCCTTGTCTAAATTGTGATGGGCCCTCCACTACACAGCGCCTTCTTGACCTTGGATGAAAGGGGCATATGCTGGTCCTAAGCTCTGTTTGCTGCCACCCCAGCAATTTAGCATGAGACCTTGTAGCGGACGCTGATAAAGTCTTGCCCAAGAGACCGCTGGGAAACAGGACGTCATCAGTCCCAGCACTCTCATCTGGGCTTGCTGATTGGTCTGAAGTTGTGCCACTGCTTGTCCAATTTTCTTGATCTTTTCCATAGGGAGAAATATCTTGATCTTTACTGAAAAGATTCTGTACCCCAAATACTGGACTTCTTGTGTAGGGGTCAATTGAGACTTGTCCCAGTTGATCAGTCAACCGAGGGGCTGCAGGAAATCCTGTAATTCCTGCAAGTCTCTCGCCAGTTGCTGGAAGGAATGGGCGACAAATAGATCATCCAAGTAGTGGGATGACAGTAATGGCCCTGATTCTTAATGGCACTAAGGCCTCTGACAGGATCTTTGTAAAGATCCTTGGCGAAGAAGACAGTCCGAAAGGTAGTGCCCGGAACTAAAAGTGACGAACCTCCGAATTCACTCTGATTGCTAGCCTGAGAAACTTTTGAATGTCTCGCTGCCATGTGGCAACCCGGAAACAGATTTGTTATTGTGAAAATAAACTCCATCCTGAAGAGTTTGTGTTTCACAAACTTGTTTAGAAGACGGAGATTTAATCAACCTGAACTTTCGAGGGCTTTTTCACCACGAACACGTGGGAATATACTCCCTGGCAGCATTCCTTCAGAGGCACCTGCATAATAGCCTTCTGATCCACCAATTCCCCTAACAGAGTGATAGCTTCTGCCTTCTCCCGATCCCTGGGCAACCTGAAAACTGGGAGAGGGATTGGAATTGAACTCCAACTTGTAGCCGTTGTCGATGATGTCTAATATGAACGGGCTTGAAGTTGTAGTGGTCCATTGTGAGAGGAAATTCCCCAGTCTCCCTCCCACCGGTACGTAGGAGTCACTGGGGCTTTGTGGTGGCCTAAGGAGGATTAAATAAGATTCCTTCTCTTCCATGCCCCTTGTGCCCTGTCCAATGCTTGTTGCGACGTCCACTTCTGTTGGGCCTGTGGCCTCGAAAAACATTTACCCTCTATAACTTTCTTCTTTTCAGGGAATGCTTTTTTTCATATCCTGAGTACGGTCCAAAGCCTCCTGGAGGCCGGGTCCAAACAGGTGATCACCTGAAAAAGGTAACCCACAAAGCTTAAGCTTTGGTCCAGGCTTTCAGCCACACAGCCCTTCTAGTGGCATTCACTAGAGCTGCAGACCTGGCTGCCAATTTTACCGATTCTGCTGAGGCATCCGCCAAAAATCCAACAGCTTTAAATAGCAACGGGAAAGATTTAAGAAGTTACCTGGACATGACGGCCGAAATGTGGGACTGCAACTGCGTTGGCCAACATTCCAGATTCCTGGCCACACAAGTAGCTGCTAAGGCTGGCTGTAAACCAATAGATGAGGCATCCCAAGCCCCTTTTAACAACACGTCCCCTCTTTTGTCCATGGGATCTCTGAGTGACCCCAGGTCATCAAAAGCCAAAGCAGTGTTTCTAGATACCTTGGCTAATGGCGCATCTAATTTTGGAATTTTATTCCAAGGGTGGGAAGCATCCTTCTCGAAAGGGAACTTACGCTTGAGGCTACCCAAGTCTTTTTTCTGGCTGCTCCCACTCAAGCAGTTTGGACTCCACCAAAGATTTATGCACGGGGAATACCCTGGCTTTCTGTGCACTAGACCCCTGGTACATCAGGTCGTGCTTAGAAAGATGAACCTGCTCATCACGGATTTCCAAGGAGTCATAGATCGCCTTGAGTAAGTCCCCCACATCGTCCAAAGACAACTTGTATCTGGACCCCCTGGAGAAATCTTCCTCAGAGTCAGACGCCAAGCCTGCTTGAGAGGAGGTGAGCGACCTAGGTTCCCTATCCCCCTTATCCTCCTGACTAGGTTCAGACAGGGAAGGCAGACTCGCTCCTCTAGATAGGGATGACGAGGGACCCTGCATCCTATCCATCATCCCCTTGAAGGATTAAAACGTGGATGCAATTTCATCTTTAACAGATGCCAGGATATTATAACAAGCAGTCACAGAATCATCCTTGACCAGACTACTGACGCATTGTAATTTAACCCACATACGGCACAATTCTTTCTAGAAGGCTGCATCTGGGTCCTGTCCTGGGTTTTAACCTGAAAGTCAAACACAGATGAAAGAGATCCATTAGTGCATGCCCTTACTCTCACCACCACTGTGCTTGGGGTCAGCCTAGAAGTGCCCAGCCCATCACCTGTGGTTCCCCACTCAGGGAGGGATCTTTTGGTCCTAGGACCCTAACCCCCCAGGGTAAGCCTCCCCCCTTACCACACTTACCTAGGAGGTGCCAATGTCAGAAGAACCGGAGTCTACTGCCTGTGCTGCCGTACCCTCCATGGTTCTCGGTGTATGCTTAGCCTCTTCACCAGCCACCGGATGCCTGTCCGTTCACCGCCGCGCCCCAGAGACCGGAACCTCGTCTCACAGCGACCCCTGATGAAGCGGTTCCGCCAGAAGTACTCGTCCCTTCCTCCCGTTGGAATGCAGAAGCCCCGCCTCCGACGCCACACATTCTTTACCGGGAACAACCCGGAGCAGTGGCCAGCAAGTGCGTCTCTCGCCCGCTGATCACAGCGGCATGGATGCAATCTCTTCCAGGTAACCCATACCGTTGGGCATGGGGGGGTGGGGTGTGCGCACAGGGATCCTACTCTCCCTGAGCAAAAAACGGCAGCGGTGGGGTCAGCAACTCTACCCTTCCCCAGCAGGACAGAGGGGTGCTTGCAGGTAGAGGAGAGATAAAACGTCAGGTGCTCGCTTCATGACAGCTCTGAGACATGGAGCTCCTTAGGTTCCTAACGTGCTCCTTCCCGTCCAACAGGAAACACAAAAACTGAAGAGGGAGGCCTGGAGGACCACCTTTAAACAATTGTGGGTGTACGCGTTTCCCGTCTCAGAGGCTGTCCTGGAAGACGAAAGGAGAAAGCTCTATTTGTGTAAATAAAATGTAGTTTGGGTGCAGTGTTGCATGACCACGCAATTGTTAAAGTGCAGCAGTGCTGAAAGCTGAAAATTGGCCTGGGTAGGAAGGGGGTAAAGTGCCCAGTATTGAAGTGGCTTACCATTTGTTAGCCCTCATTAACACCTCCCGCTTTCTATTCCCTTCCTAACATGATTAAACGTTTTTGATTTGTTTTAAGGCCCCATTCACACACATGTCCACTCACTTTGACACAATTTGAGGGTGTGTCGTGAATAGGGCAGCTCATTCACTTGAATGGGCTGCCCTATGGGTAACAGACACCAAAGAAGCTCCCATGCCTCTTCAGGAGTGCAGTGTAGCGCAACAAAATGTGTCTGCTAGCTGAGTTTGGGGTGCCATTAAAAATTAATGGCACCCCAAGTATGTAGCGTTTTGATTTTAGCACAATCCAGAATCACAATTCTGCTGCGGTGAGGTGTGAACAGGGCCTATTTTTTTTTTTTTTACTGTGATACCAAAAACAAACACAACTATATTTAATTTGTAAATAACTTTAAAATTATGATTCTGTTACAAAGAATTGCAGTGTCATTTTAAACAACAAATGCGAGGAAAAACAAAAAACAAAACTAAAAACAAACGCTTTTTTAAAAGGAGCTTTAAAAAAAAAAAAAAGTATAGGCGAGTAAATGTGTACAAGCGTATAGATGAGTAAAATTCTTCATTGTCAGTATGGCAATATGCTAACTTATACATTAAACAAGTAAACACGCACGGAATTTGCATTCAAATGTAATTTATTTTTTGTTTTACTGCTCTGTACTCAATGCTGTATTACTGATCTTTACTTAGCTGTGTGCAATGACCCATAGACAACAATGCATCCAAGTTCAGATCAATAAAAAAAACTCAGCATTTTTTTACTCCCGCAAATCCTTAAAGAAAAAAAATAACGTAACGAAAAGAAAGCCTCGTTTGCCCTTAGGCCCCTTTCACACTGGGGCGGTTTGCAGGCGTTATTGCGCTAAAAATACCGCCTGCAAACCGCCCCTAAACAGCCTCCGCTGTTTGTTCAGTGTGAAAGCCCGAGGGCTTTCACACTGAAGCGGTGCGCTGGCAGAAGAAAAAATCTCCTGCAAGCCGCATCTTTGGAGCGGTGAAGGAGCTGTGTATTCACCGCTCCTGCCCATTGAAATCAATGGGACAGCGCGGCTATAACGCGGCAATACCCGCGCTGTACGAGTGATTTTATCCCTTTTTCGGCCGCCAGCGGGGGGTTAAAACCGCACCACTAGCGGCCGAATACCGCGGTAAAACAGCGCTAAAAATAGCGCTGTTTTACCACCGACGCCCCCTACTGCCCCAGTGTGAAAGCAGCCTTAAAGTGCATCTCTGGTCAAAATGCAAAAATCATATTAATTTCCACATTGCATTTTATTCAATTCTAGTCTACTTATATTATTCTGAATGACTGAAGTTTGTAAACTTTTTAAAGAATCCCACAGGATTTACATGCTTGAATTCTAGGACACATTCACTATGCTCCGCATATAAGCTCTGCTACGTCACAAAATTCACACAGAACCTGCCTTCTGAACCACAGTAGGTGCTGAGAGTAGGCATTTCAAGAGGCACAGTCAGTACAAAGATCACTGCTTGCAGCCAGCATACTACTAGGGGATACAAAGTCCTTAAGTAAACCAGGACTGGACAGAGGGGAAGCGGCAAAGCATGCAGGCAACTGAAAAGAGAAGGCCATCAGCGCTTTCAACCTGAAAGATTTTTCAAATAAGCTGATATCAGATGCTCAAAAATATTTACTGTTTTTATTGCTATAACAATACTAATGTTATTGAAATTACTGGAACTATAAGGCCTCTTGCACACGGGCAGAATAATTTACAGATGTTAATTGTATGCAAGGAGTCAAAAACTGTGTGTAAAGATCTGAGTAATGTTGAGTTTAGACAAGTAATAGGTGCATAGGCTTATAGATGAGTATATTGCAATACTGGCAATGAAGAAGAATTACACATTTAGGCCCTTCGCACAAGGGAGTAAAAAAATGTTGCGTTTTTTATGGATCTGAAATGAGATGCATTGCTGGCTATGGGACATTGCACACAGCTGAGTAAAGATCAGTAATACAGCATTGAGTACAGAGCAGTAAAACAAAGATAGAACATTTTACATTTGAGTGCAGTAATTTACGCGCATGATTACTCGTTTAGGCCTCATGCACACTGGACATTTTTACAGCTGCCGTTTTTTGGCTTTAGGCATTTTTTTTCTGCAGCCAGTAAACTCCCCAGCATGTTACCCTATATGTCCGTGCACACATAGGCTTTTATTATTTAGGCAGGGGCGTTTTCTAGATAGGACTACTAGTGGCTTTGGAGAGGAGTTTTTCAGCTGTAAAAATGCTAGCAATAAGCATTTGTGGGAGTATAGTTTTGCTAAAAAAAATAAATAAATAAAAATAAACAAATGCTAAAAAACTCATTCTACAGCTTAAGCTACTGACATTTTTTATAACATCCAGTGTGCATGAGGCCTACATATATTACAATACTTGCAATGAAGAAGAATTTTACTAGTCTATATGCCTGCACACTTTTACTCATTATTTAGCTCTTTACACACAGTTTTTGGCACCTTGCACACAGGCGTCACAAGTTTCTGCGTAAACATCCGTAAATTATGACGTGTGCAAGGGGCCTGATACTCACATAAAACACACTTGGGCCCCTTGCACACGTGCATCATAAATTACGGATGTTTACTCAGGAACTTGTGATGCCCATGTGCAAGGGGCAAAAAACTGAGTGTAAAGACCTGAGTAATGTTGAGTATAGGCAAGTAAAAGTGTGTACGCGTACAGACGAGTAAAATTCTTCTTTATTGCCAGTTTTGTAATATACTTGCGTAAACATGCTCACAGATGAGTAAACACGTGTATGAGTAAATTACTGCATTCAAATTAAACATTTTCTATTTTTGTTTTACTGCTCTTTACTCAATGCTGCATTACTGATCTGTGTGCAATGACCCATAGACAACAATGCATCTCATTTCAGAGCAGTAAAAAAAAAAAACTCCAAATTTTTTTTACTCCCGTGTGCAAGAGGCATAAGTTGGCTTTAAAAAACAACATTATATATGTATTAGCTTGTTATGACAAAGTTTTTGCCAAATAAACAGGTTCACAGCAGGAAGGTAAAAACTGCTCCGCTCTATAGGGGTGTACAAGTGTGAGAGCTGAAGTAAAGTGCTTTTAGGCTCGGTTCACACTGCAGCGATGCAGAAACCCTGCAAATCCACTGCGGGTTCCGCATCGCATGTCTCCAGGCGGCAGTTACCCAGCAGTTCCCACTACTGTTGGGAGTGTCAATTGAAAGTTAATGACATCTCCAAATCAGTTTGCGTATCGCAGTTTGAACTGCAAATTTGGACAGGAATCGGATCGCACAGGTGTTAACACCCATGCGATCAGATTCTGCTGCGGACCAAAAAAAGGGTCTAGTTTGATCCAAATGCGATTTCAGCCATACTATCGGTAGGGCTGAAATTGCATCACACAGAGACCACATGAGATTTGCGCTGCAGTGCGAATAAAATCTGATGTCGGACATCGCACCAGTGGGAACCGACCCTTAATGTTTGTTTGGAATATGTAAAGATTTTACTTTCCATAGTCTGGGCACAGGTTCACTTTAAATATAGGCAGCAGAATGAAATAAATCCTCTGTTGCTAAATAGTCGTCACATTTATACCAATACGCGACACTGAAATGAGAGGACTATTTTGGGAGTAAAAAAAAAAAAAAAGATATTACAGTTGAAATAAATAAAAATACATTACCACTGATATTGTATAATATGTCCACAGTTCAGTATTTTTATTTCATGTTTTATTTTTATTTTTTTTTCTTTAAATCTGTCATCTCAAATTGCACAAACAAAACCGAACAGCATTTAATTTTTTTTATGTTGTTGCTTAAATTCTCTCCTCTGTACACTCAAAACAGTGACCTAAGAACACCACAATATCCAACATACATAAACCTCAGGGAATAGGAGAAGGGTAGTACACAGACTGGAATCATGGTGCCCTCTTCGTTCCTGAATGAAATGGTCCCACAAAAAAAGCACAGGATACAGCACAACATAGGGCCATCTGTTCATCATGGAGTGAGCTACACACACTAGCTTTATCTATACGCGCAAATGAATATTCCCTTACGCAACTTTTTTCTGTTTATGCAACGTTCTTTTGTATGTTGCTAAAATTAATAGTTTTATGAGCTGCACAACAAAACTGGAATAGAACATAGAGATTAGTGTTCTTTTGTCATCGGCAGTCTTGCATGTGGAAATAGAAACTTTTTTTTTTCTTCAGAATATACAAGTAGATATATGTATTTAGATAAGACAGTACATAAGCTGCTTACATACATCAATTTTGAGAGATTCAATATTAAGTTTTCTAACACTACAGAGTGCAAATCAGAGATTCTTCACATAGACTGTTAGCTTTGTTAACCCCTTTGCTGCCAGTGTTTCTACACGATATATTTTAGAATGTATTGCAGGTCCTGTGAGGGGTTCAGAGGATTGCGTTAACCTCTGCAATAGCCAAGGTTTCCAAACCTAGCCTAGACATACGCATCCCCAGTTACTGGAGAGGTTACAAGCAGTCCTCCGTAAAAGAAAGGAAAAACCACAAACACAAAAATAAAAAAAATAGAAAGCCCACTTAAAGCATTGAAGTACTATGCCCATCAAAATAATCATCATAATTTTGGAGAATATGGAATGTGAACAAATGAATTTAAAGTGGTGTGATCCATATGCTGTAGAAAATAAAACTGTCCTTCATGAAACAAAGGGATTTTGGAGCTCTTCCCTGCTATGGGTCAAGAAGGGGAAGGAGGACGGTGGAATTTCTTTAAGAAAATAGCCCAGGTTCAGAGGTTGCAGCTCTTTGTTTTACATGCTGTATCCAAATCCAGGTTGGGGCTGCGCGTATGTAGGTGGTGCAGTATAGCCGTAACCAAATGCCGCTTGGGGAGGTACTGGGACACTGGGTCCTGCGGTCAGCATTAGCTGGGGCTGGCCTGTAGGAAGAAAAACAAAATATATATTTATAATAAAAGGTCTCTAATATGTCAAGATATTAGAACTATTTCCTGAAAAAAAAATTCTGTTAGCGAAAATTTTACTTTCAGCTGTGCTTGGGGGTGGGGGACGACAAAACACTATAGCACTCTAATATTTTTCAAGATTTTGGAGAACTCTTCCAATAGGGACACTTGTTCTGGTGACAACCAGGGATTTTCCTCACTTTGGAGGGATTTTGCCTCGCTTCCTGTTTTGGCTATGGGACAGAAGAGGGCAATTTCCCAAACGGGACAAAGATGGCAAAAATAAAAACAAAGAAAAAAGTTTTGCCTTTAGTTCTGCTTTAAAGCAATATTAAACCCTTGTTTTTTTAATATCAAACATGTTATACTTACCTGCTCTGTGTAATGGTTTTGCACAGAGCAGCCTGGATCCTCCTCTTCTCTGGTCCAACACCAGGGCTTCTGGCCCCTCCCTCCTGCTAGGTGCTTGCTGTGGGGGCACCCAAGCAGGTGTGCTCCTGAGATGCAGTTCTGTGTCCATTCACACACAGAGATGCGGCTCTGGCCCGCACATTCCGATTGGCTCACTGGTTGGTCAATGGCTCCCACTGCTGCCAAAAGCCAATCAGGAATGTGAGTCCCCAAAGAGGCAAGGCTCACATGAACATCGCTGGATCGGGATGGGGCTCAGGTAAGTATTAGGGGGGTATGCTGCACACAGAAGGTTTTTTACTTTCATGGATAAAATCCATGAAGGTATAAAACCTTGTGCCTTTACAACCACTTACTGGCCTTGTGCACACAGGGCGTTTTAAAAAAACAAGCAGCAAAGCCAGTACCGACGCCAGGAAAAAAAAATGTAAAAAACACTTTTAGAAGCATTTTGCATTGACCTTAATGCACATTTAGCCACAAGTTTCTCAAGCAGTGTTTCTCTGCCCTCTATTTTCCACTCCCAAATCCAATTACTACACCTTAAATACACTTAACGGTATACAGCGTTAACACGTGTTTAGCCGTATCAGGTGCTTTTACAGCTGTAACACTGCTGTTCCAGAACGCATTGGCCCTGTTTTTTTTTTTTTTTTTGCAGCTTGAAAAATGTCTATGCCACTTACAGCTCCTAGAAGCCTATGTGTGCATAGACACATAGAACAATATGGAAAGGTATTTTTTTTTTTTTTAAACAGCTTAAAAACGCCTGACACCCTTAGGAGCAGCTGTAAAAAGTCCAGTGTGCATGAGGCCTAAAGCTTAAAGTGGTTGTAAACCCTGTACAAACACTTTTAACTACAGGCAAGCCTAGGTGCGGGAAATCTCCTAAACCTGTACGGTTTAGTAGATAGTTACCATATACGCTTGCACCTACGTCATCGCCGCATCTGCACTGAAGGGGCGCGATCGTGCAGTTTCTAAAGCGCTTGTGCCGTGACTGGCGACTCCCGCCCGCATGCACGAGAGTGATGTCACGTGACTCCGCCCAGAGAGCTAGAGTCCACGGCCCCAGAAGGAAGAGGGGTGAAGAAAAACTCTTCCACACAGCGGTGACATCGCGGGCTTCCTTTGCAGGTAAGTGCAACATAATGGGCTAGTATGTGATGCATACTAGCCCATTATGCTTTTAACTTTGCAGGGGGAAAAAAGAGAAAGTAAAACCCATCAGGGTTTACCTTCCTCTTTAAAAGAAGAAGTCCAACCAAAGCTCGTTTGGCTGAGCTTCTCTTATGGATCACAGGAGTGCAATTCTTTTTGCACTCCTGTGACCCATTTTCAGCAGAGAGCAGACTGAAGTCTGCTCTCTGCTGACGTCACAGAAATCAGTCCAGGCACTGCGTCATCCCGACAATGGGAGTCTTGATCCACCAGGTGCCTGGACTGACACGCTCCATAGCTCAGTGCTACAATGAGCGTGGAGGAGCAGAGATAAGAGCTGCTGATTGCCAGTCAGCAGCTCTCTGCTCAGGGATCTATGAGAACCGAGCCATTGGCGAATAAATATGGAAAAACCCCAAACCCATACCTCTTAAGTTTAGCATTTGTTTTATTTATTCAGCACAAGGGACAGCAATTACATTGAATGAGAAGCGTCCCTTGTGCTGGTGAATTCTCTGCTTGGTGAAATGTTCATTCCTTTGCCCCAACCCCTCTCCTTTCTCGATCTATACCCCTGCAGCTATGATCTTCTGATGCCACGGGAGTTCTTATGAGCTGAACCTGTCACAGTCACTCAAGTGCCGACTATGCCCTCAATTTCCGCGTCCTGCTCCATTCATAAAAGCTCTGTTGTAACGCAGGTCAGTGACCAGATCTAAACCTAGTAAGCTGTCCCCCACCTTGTGTCTTGATGCCCTATGTTGGCACAGTGTCCACCGTAGCATTTGCAGTGGCAAAGTAGTGTGGCAACACCCCTTTAGCACCTGATTAAATACATGTACAAGCTATTGGGATTCGCACACAGGTATATATAATTTTCTCGGCTCCATTCATAACGCTGTACCATCACTTCCCAAAATAAAAAGTGCTCTATGAATGCGAGAGGCGATAGTACAGCTTTCATGAATGTAGCAGGGGTGGAGAAAATGCAAGCAGAGCATATAGTCAGCACTTTTGATGAGTGCCTGTGACAGGTCAAGTGACTCCCACAGCACCAGAATATCACAGCTGTAGGGGTTATCTGGGGGGGGGGGGGGGGGGGGGAGACACACACACACACACACAAAGCACTCACCAATTAGGACTACAAAGCTGATTTCCCAGCATTTAGGCAGCATCCTAAATGCGTGCATCCTCATTTATAGCCTCCTGGTAGGCGTGGGCCGCTACCCCCATATAAACATACCTACTGTTTTTTTTTTTAACCCCTTTGCGCGCCGGTAGCATGCATATAAGCGGCCTCTCGGGGGGTGGGCTTCAACGCTGAGCGGCCGCATATACGCTAACCAGAATATAAACAGAGCTGTGTCAAGAGCACATGCTCCCAACACAGTTACCGGTGTCTAACAAAGCTCCAGATCTTTGAGACTGGGAACTTTCTGATCATGTGACAGCCAATGACGGAGGTCACATGATCAGAAACCCCACACCACCTTCTAACATCAGAAACATCTTAAAGGGCAGAGAGGCATCAGCGTTAAGGGGTAAAACAAAATGTGTTAGAAAATTAGGCGTTTATAGTTACGAGAAATAATTGGTCAAATGTACCCCAATAAGCCTAGATCTGTATGGGGGATTAAATCTCTGCTACCAAGAGATTCAACTATTTTGCTTACATTAAACCCTATTTGCAACAAACTAATTTAAGTCAATGCTGGACACAAAGAGCCCATAGGTCAGTGATGGTGAACCTTGGCACCCTAGATATTTTGAAACCACATTTCCCATGATGCTCATGCATTCTGCAGTATAGTTGAGCATCATGGGAAATGTAGTTCCAAAGCATCTGGCGTGCCAAGGTTCACCATGACTGCCATAGGTTATAGTTAAAAAAAAAATTTCAAGAATTACCATAAACAATTGGCTGTGTCTCTGTTGCTTGCTCCTCCTCTTTTCTGAGAGATTCAGAGGCATCCAGCTTGTCAACCTTGAAAAATAATTACAATAAAAAAATGGTTAAATTTCCAATGGCTACTAAGCCTCACTGTGACTCCTATATGAATGACCAGTAAAATGTGGAAAAGCCTTACGATTCCTCTCTCATGGAGGTTAAACAACTACTACAACATGCTGCCATACAAGGCAGTAATTGCCAGTATTTAGTAACCGCAATAAATATGTTCATGTACAATTGGGAAACTTACCAATGCAATGTAATTTACTAATAAATATAAAATAAAGTACCACCAAGAGAATGACAGAGTCCTTTGACATTCATTTAGGTCCTTAAGATTTTGGATATACAAGTCTAATGTATAAGTGCATCACTGGCTGGATTGTTATGTAACAAAATATGTAACTGAAGACCAGCAGTTGAAATTTTTCATCTGTAGTTCTGTTCTATCAACCAAAGTTATCTAATGTCAAGGTCAATCTATATATATTTCCATACACCTGCTTCTCAGTAAGGAAAATCAGAAAACTGAACTGACATGCAAGCAGTTCTCGCACACTGTATAATTTGGTTAATGGTTTCAGTCACAACAACACAATGACAAATGTTAAGATTTTACAGACAAAAATGATCTTATAAACAAGAAGGAAATTGGCAAAAAGTTCACCCTGACCTCAGTCCAAAGCCAAATTCTTCATTCTGTCTGATCATGCCTCATGTGTGCTCCACTGCGATGTTCGATATAAACCTAACTTAGCAGAATGCCCCAGAGAAGAATTCACTCTAATAGCTAGAAGCCTCATTGAGCCTCGTCCTGAGAGGTCTGCAAGAATGAGGCAGGTAAAAGGTGCCATAAATTTACGATAGTACTTTATCTTCATTTTCAGTTGACCAATGTCCACTTTGTCTCCAAAATATGAGGAGGAAGAATTCTGGAAGATGCCACCTAAACAATTTGTGTGCGTGTTCCTACAAACCTCATGCAGGCAAAGCATTCTACCAAACTGCTGACAGGTTATTCAGGTTAATGATAAATCATAAGAAATGTTCTTGATATTTTAATCACACTACAGCAGCTTATACCACTTGATCCAGTGTGGACAAAAAAGGCCCAGAAGGACAGAAGCATAAGATTATGCAGCAGAAATTCAACAAACACACAACATGCTCAAAATGCGTGACAAGCATATAGTCTCAGAAAACACTATGAAACAAGGCGTTTCCATTAGCTGGAAGGGTATAAAGAAAAGCCTGAAAAGATCTTCCATGCACACAAAAGCCAGGTTTTTTTTTGTGTGATAAAAACACACGTTTTCTTGCCACCAATGAGTTCCTCCATCACTGGGCACCTATGTTCTGGCAATCTGGCACCTGGGCCCCTTCCAAACATACGTTTGTAGTCTGCACAGTTTAAGCAAATTGCACATTGTGAGGGATATCTAACATTTTACAAGACACAGGTTTTTTTGTTTTTTTTTAAACCTAAAAAAGATTGTGTCTAGATAAAAAGAGTAAGACTAAACAGATTACAAATACTATACAAAAATGCATAGATTTACAGACTAAAATTATACTCCACTCTTTCATGAGGAATAGATACTCTTGCTAAAGAAAAAGCACCTGTGGGTTTATTTACAATTTCTATTGCAGCATCACAATCTAAACTAAAAGTACTTCCATGTCTTTGAGTGAGCCCCTTGTTTTAGTAGGCCTGGAGCCTAGCAGGTTTTCATTTGCTTTAAAGTGCAAGTTCACTTTCAGCAGGCTTTCCCCAAATTTCCCAAGCATTTATCCTCTGAACTTTACATAACAGCCCAACTGTCAGAAAGACCTATCCACAAAAAACCCCGGTCAGCTAATCCCCCTCCATCCTGATGTTTGCAGGAAAGGCTGGACATCTGAATTGTTCGTCCCATAGCAGCTGCTCCAGGATGCTCACACTGTGTTCAGTGCTCTCTCCTTCTCTAGATGAGCTCAGCAAAATCGATTTCCTTCTCATCCATTGAGGGCACAGAAAGTCTTTCACCTTTGGGATGTCCAAAAGCAGCCTGAAGAGCCTCCTGAAGCTGGCATCAATGAGGCCTCAATGTCCACCTGGTGGAACTTAGAGAATGTGTAAACAGATTACCAGGAGAAAGCCTCGCGAATCTAAAAAGCACTCAGTGTGCACTGCCAAGAAATGGTGGGACTTGATCCTTGAAACCATAAGCTTGGATGAAATGGTGAACAAGAAGCTGGAGTACTCTTCCAGGGTCCATCTGGGGTGACAAAAAGAAAATAACTACACCACTAGCTCAACAAGGTGCAGATGTGGCACTCCATAGGACAGGCTAAGGATGTCTGTGCCATTGCCCTGCAATCAAAGAGCCAAGCTCGAGCAGCAGTCATGTTTGAAGCCAAAAAAAAAAAAATGCTAGCAAAAATAAGCAAAAATTAGTTAACCAGAGCCATCCTGGGCTGGTGTACATTTTTTTTAGTTTGAGTGTGCAATCCACTTGAAGGCAAAAAAGCTTCCTATGTACCTCAATGGATGAGACAGAAATGTAATCTTAAAACGTTTAAGTTAATTGGCATTTCCCCTTTCAACCTCAAAGCGCTAACTGGCCAAATTTTCATCACTCCTCAGCAATGGACTTGTGCTGGTTAAATAGCTACTTTTTGTTCACTTTTGTAGTTGTCAACATAGCAAAAATGACCGTTACAGCTAATGCTCTAACCACAGCCAGGATCAACTTTCTCCTCAAATTGAAGGTGTTGAGCAGTGGCGTGCTGGTTTAACAAACAGGTAAAAATACTTTGCACTTGATAGCCTAGTAATAGATGTGACATGAATTCGAGACTCCTAAAGAGAAAAAGTACAGGTCTATTTAAATGTTATGATTTTCTTCCTTTCCCGAGAAACGTGGAATAATTCAGTGTTACCCATGTAAACAGATTACAAAAAGGTTAGTAGGGACACACTGTAAAAGGCTTTTCCACAGAAGCTGCAGTAAGCTGCAGATCTAAGAGACCGCCTAATGAAACATGCATTTGATGCTGTTTGTGTTATGTGTACATGAGAATAAAAAGGTAAAAAAAAAAACTAAAGCAAGAAGTGGATTCTGTCCATGGAGTTTGCCATACACGTTTCTGTGATCAAAAGCCTACACAGCAATGCTTGTTCCAAGTTGCAAAAACATGGTGATGCATTTACAAAAGCTGTCAGACATGCTCATCAGGGCAATACAAACACAGTTAAATTGCCTATATTGTTTCACACACACACACCCTCAAATTTGGAGGACCAGACACAGAAGGACATTTTCCTGATGTCTATAATTATACTACTATCTTAATATTGATCCCTTTTCAGAACAGTACACATTTGTAAGGTTGTAGGTTTTTCTACTGGGAAAATTCCAGCAAACTCTGTTTAATTACAAATGAACCAAATATGGATCGTGTAAAAAAAAAACTAAAACAAAAAACAAAAAAAAAAAAACACCTTTTTACTGTGCACTCCAAAGGTAAAAAGGGATAGGCTAACAGCTTACCACATATTTTAATTGTGAGCTTATAAAAAGCACAAGGGTTACATTTCACTGGCTAAAAGTATTGGGATCGTTTGCTTGGTACCTTTCAGTCTTGTCTGCTGCCCATAGTATCTGGCAATTAATCTAGCCAATTAATTTTAGGATAAAACTAATATTTGTAGTTTTTGACATTGACCTGAACAGGAATTGGAGGTATAGGAGAGTAGTATCTAAATACTGGACTCTTGCTGTACAGGAATTTGACTGGAATCTCCTTAAAGCTTACCTACAGTGAAAACACAACCACTTCTTTGAGCCTTCTCACTGTGCTAATATAACACAAAAAGTCCTAGGTTAGGGCATTTGATCACATGATGTCAAAATAAGTGGCCTGAGAGCGACACCAGGCAGAAGTGTCTAACTGATCTGTGCCTAGACTCTGACCCTTACCTTTAGCGGAGACCTCATGCCCAAATGCTCATCACTTGAATGGTCACCTTGTAACTGGAAGGTGTATTCTTTTTTTTTTTTCTTTTGATCATTTAACATAAAAAGGGGGGATGGAGGTCAGGATAGGGAAAGAGGGTTGTATTTTCACAATAAGTTTGCTTTAACCTGAGACTCCAAGTACTCAACAGTGAACAGAATATTTTGAGCAATTTGACCCTTGACAGTAATAAAGGAGATCATTTCTCAATAACAGCAGGAAAAAATCACTTCTGTGACTACTTTTGCCTACTGTCAGCAAATTTTAAAACATCAGAAACTGGATCACAGTTCAATGTTAGTGGCAAAATTGGCATTTCTGAAGGATATGTAAGGTTTAATGCAATTCCAAACAATATAATTAAAATATAGAAAATATAAGCCATGGGAAACTAAAGTTCTAAACACTTGGGATGTACTGTCCACAGATTTAGCCATGGGCATGTTAGGAGAAACAGGATCTGAACGTGTTTGCTCAATAGGTGCTGAGTATTTTTCACTCATGAATATGAATTCAGAGTTCAAAAGAACACACAGGATGGAAACAGAGTGGAAAAACAAGAGAAAGTGACAAGGACTGTTGAACTAGCATCTCTACAAATCCCAAGATTAGCATAACCCAAATGAACACAATTTTAACTCTAGACAATCCACCCAAAACCTAAATCAGGGATATGCACTTAGCGGACCTCCAGCCCTTGCAGAACTACAAGTCCCATGAGGCATAGCAAAACTTTGACAGCCGCAAGCATGACACCCAGAGGCAGAGGCATGATGGGACTTGTAGTTTGGCAACAGCTGGAGGTCCGCTAATTGCATATCCCTGACCTAAATGTTAACTTTGTCTTGAATGGAAATCTTGATAAAATCCCACCTTTTCCACTTTGATTAAATTGCAATAAGCTTTTCAAATGTTTATGATACAACTATTTTACATTGGTAAAATATTTAAATATGGCATTCTTCTAAACCTTTGGAGCTTTCTGTACATCATTTCCAGATCTCACTAGAAAATATATTTCCTGGTCATGTCATGGGATTGTTTTTTTTTTTTTTTTTTTAATTACAACTCTGGGATTGATCATGTAATGTCAGCAAACAGATCCTCACACTCAAGTAGTAGGGAGTGACCAAAATACATGCGTTCATTTCAACACAAACAGCAGCAGGCAAAAAACTGCAATACATGGCCCTACAGACCAGGAAAGGATTTTTTTTTTTCTTTAAAAGTGACATTATCCTTAAAGAGGCAAGCACTGATACATTTTTAGTTGCTGCTTTGGAAAGGGGGGAAAAAAAAAAAAAAAAAAAAAGTACAGAAATCTTTTTGGTGCAGTCTTCACAAGCTGAAAGTGACAGCACATTTAGATATTTTCTGCATTTAAAGTCCTTCAGTTGTCTGGCCAGCTTTACATTAGTAACTGTGAGCCAATGCCTTATGCCTTTCCTGAGTATAGATTAGCCAATTAGTAGTAACACACTAAGAGACCTACTGCTAACTAATTTAGTTCATTTAGTTAAATGCCAGCAGAGGCTTTAAGTAAATGCAGGTCAGGAAAGAAGGAAAGTAGAAGCAGTAGTAATAATTAGGGAAGGGAAAATGGGAAACGCATGCAGATTCTTTAGACTTAGTCTTCCAGGTTTAAAGATGGAATACAAGAATCAACTTTCACCTTTTCCTTTATTGCATCAACCTGCAAAGGAATTCAGAGGGTGCAGCTTAGAAAATCAAATTTCACATTCAGCATAAAAAAAAGGAAGAATAAGCAAAGAAAACAAAATGCGGCTGTTAGAAAGAAAATAAAAGGAAAGGGAAAAAAAAAATTACATGACCACAAAAAAAGGAACAGAAAGTATGCGATTGTGCCTTGGTCACCACACTGCACATTGAGAATAACAGTGTTCCTCTTTATACGTTAGTACAGAGAATATGAAATACACAAGAAAATGTGTGATGTGTCTGCAGAAACCATATGCAACAAACACAATCTGTAATGGAAATATTCTGTAGCTTGTAAAGCAGATTACATGTCTTCATTTTTGTGCCTTACACCTTGAACACTGGCTGCACTAACTTGTAGAATATACTGTGACATCTGCTTGTAGAGGAAAGAATATACCATACATCAGTTATCACAAAGTACCAAATATGTTTTTGCATTTATTATCTAAAAGGAACCTCTCAGGATAAAAATAAGGGAGCTGCCAAAGCCGACTTGTGTACTTCACTGCTAAGTGAGCAGCTGACCTATACAAGCAGGGTCATATTAGATGTAACACCATCTAATATGCACAAAGCTTCTTTCAAGTTAATGAATCATGAAATGAAGCAATGACAAGGATGATAATCCTGTAGCATGCAAACATACACAAAGTTGGCAATGATTTCTCCCATATGCCTATCCTGACTGCTTTTATGTTCACACACAGATTAGTGTATATACTACTACATTTTATAAGTTATACTATATACATCAGGCTACTGGCTCCAGAATGTTTTAACACCTATCACTGTGCAAGTTTCTTTTCTGCCAGGTACAAACTAAATACGCAATTTAATTCATGTTTAATATTCAAAGTAAACTCCTCCATTCATACATGTCTCACCAAGCTTTATTTTGCTGAGAAATCATTTTGAAAAACACCCATGAGTAAGGGCAAATGATTCATGTAGCATTTACTTACTGGAATCCATCTGCCCTTACCTCAGGCCTGGGACGTATATGACATTTGCCTAGGCTTGGAAAACATGAAGTAACAAGAAATGTAAAAAAAAAAAGTTTAACACAAGTAAATAATATACTTTCCTGTGTATTTACTAATGCTAGCAGCATGAGGATTAAAAATAGTGTTGATTGAGAGAGTAAAAGTTCCACTTTAAAAGGGCTTGTAAAAGGGATTTTTAAAAAAAATTTAAACAAAAATGGTATACGTACCTGCTCGGTGCAATGATAATGCACAGAGCAGCCCTGAACCTGCTCTTCTGTGGTCCCCCGCCGACTCTCCAGGCTGTTCCTCTTCCAAGTGTGCCTCCAAAGCAAGCCGCTTGCGGGCTTGCTCCCATGCGAGCTATGTGCATCTCAATTGACAGACGCAAAGTGCAGCTCGGCCCTGCCCCCAGTCAAACTTTTGATTGACAGCAGCAGGATCCAATGGCAATGGAACAGCAACTCTGCTGCAGATGGGCACAGTGCTGATCAAGAGCAAGCTCAGACAAGTATTAAAGGTTGGGGGGGGGGGGGGTTGTGGCATGGACAGATTACCTTAATGCAGAGAATGCAAAATAGCATTTTGCATTTACAGCCACTTTAAGTTAATCTGTTATTTAGGGGGGGAAATTTTTTTTCTTAGGGCCCCTTCACACAGGCGTCAGACTGAACCACAATGTAGATGTATGGATAGGTGGATTTAAATACAGGTTTATCCATTTACATCTACCAACATTCATGTACGTTTTTTTTTTTTTTTTTTTTATAGAACAGGGCTGCATCCTTTTCTGTTAGGCAGAGCTAACCGGGTGCCATCCATTAAAGTTTATTCAATTTAGGTCTGCTTTTAGCAAGGAAACATATTTTGTTTATCCTTTTGACACCCATAATGGCTTTCTGCAACAACTATATAAAAGAAAAGGATGTAAAACTGAACTGATGTGTAAACTGATGTAAACTGAACCGAAGATGGAACTGATGTAACCTGAATACGTTATTCATTGTTTTGCTTCCTACAATGTGACTGAATTTTTTTTTTTTTGAGGATGAGTCCCATTCTCTTTATACACAAAGCATGTAGTAGGAACTTCTGTAAGTCATAACACAAGCATAGAAAACACTTTACGATCCTATGGTACCCTCCTGCTACAACATGCAATAAATGCCTCATGGTAAGATATGGCTACCCGCCAAGGATTTTACGAATGTCAATCTTTTACAATCATTACACATTTTAAAGTACTTTAACATTTGTTTGACATCAGTGTTATATGTGATACCAACAAACAGGAGATTGGTGCTATGTAGTTTTTTTCTAATTTGTCCATGTGTGTAGAGCAGCAATCATCAGAACTATGGAGATTACAGGATTATAATCCCCTGTTCACACCGATGCGAATTAGATGCGGTCACCGCATCCAATTCGCAGGACATTTTAAAATACATTAATTTGAATGTATCTGGTTCACATATGTGCGTTGCATTCGCACTGCGCATTGCACACAAAAAAGTGTGCGTTTTCTGGGCATTGCGGTGCGAATTACAAGCCATGATCTTCTATGGGAACACATCTGATTCGCAGATGCATTCCGTTCTGAACATAAATTCTCTCCTTTCTCCTCACTACACCCCCCCCCCCCTCCCTGCTCACTGATCCGCAGCTAAATGCAGAGGAACCTCTGAACAACTGATTTTTATCTTCGCAGTGAAACCTGAGCTTCAATTCGCACGTGAAATTGTAAACCCTGGGGCTAAAGGTTTCCAATTTCACTGGAAGAACTGCACTCCTCCGTCCTGGAGTCATGCACACAGGCAGTGGCTTTTCTTTTTTGGCCAAAAGTTCAGCTGAAGGTGACTTGCTTGACAGTTTAACTTGCTGGGCTTCAGTCACCGGTCTCTGGGCGAAACCCACTGCAATCACTGTACTAAAGTCCAAAGTAGCAAGAGCCTGAAATTTTCTAAATACATTAAAAGTGGAACTTTACCTAAAAAAGGGAAAGTTCCGCTTTTACTCCATCTCATCCCCTCCCTCAACCTCCTGGGACACATCACAGGTTCCAGGAGGCTGCGGCTCCATTCAAAAAGCGCAGCGCTACTCACACATGCACAGTGGGAAACCGGCGATGAAGCAACAGGAAGTCACAGCCAGCTTCTCACATTCAAGATGGCAGCACCAGAGACATGAAGACCAGTGAGGAACTGGCCCAGGTGGAGACAGTACATCTTTATTAAAAAATCAGCAGTTACAACAGTGTAAATACTACTTTCAATAAAACTGTACTGGATTTAAAAAAAAAAAAAAAAAAAAAAAAAAAAAGGGGGTCAGCAGCTACCAGTATTTGTAGCTGTCGACTTTTTTTATTTTTTCCTCCAGGGCAAAGTTGCTCTTTAACTTACATTTGTACATCATTAAACTTCTATTCTATGATGGCAAATAAAAAAAAGATATTTACATCAAGTGAAAAATGTGGTAATACTCAAAACTGTATACATGTTTAAACAGAACCAACCATGTATAATGATTGCTTGGTATGTTTAGCATTACTGGTGCTTGTGTTGTTCCTCAATCTCCTTGGTATCATTAGCCATTTTTAGAGTAAGTAGATAGCCTGTATTGTCCATTAGTGGGCTGGTTAAAAGTTGGCAGTTAATAGAAAAACACTTTATACTGTATATTTTTGCTGAAAGTGAACATGGCACACTTATTTCCACTTCTCTAGTTCTAGTCTAGTCACAAAGAATAAGTGTCATGCCCAATATTCTGGCCCTTAACATCCAAGGTACACATCAAATAAGCCAGCAACTCCATCAATGATTTATAGTTCTTACTTTCTTGTAACTGTCAGAAGCTGCTTAAGGTTGCTTTCGTATGGATGCTGTTTTCCCGCACCGCAGGTGCAGCTCTGTATGTGCGGGTTGTCCGCGATATGCCATAGATTTCTATTGCATCAGGCAGATATGGTGCATTTTCTGAAAATGCACCAAAAGTCCTGCAGGCAGAATTTTGGTGCACTTTCAGAAGGCACACCAAAACCACCTGATGCAATACAATTCTCTGGCAACACACAGGTAACCCACGGGTACACTGCACCCACCCGCGCAAGTGTGAAAGCGCGCTAACTGGGGAAGATATGAAACTTAAAAAAATATACCCAAGAACACGTGAAGCATGTTAGGCCAATTTTATAGCAGGTATGAGGTTGACTTGAATGTAAAGTACACATCAACACACAAGAATTCAGGTATGAACACAACCAATATCCTAAAGTAAATAAATCCAAACACATGTGGCTGCTTGGAGGTGCCTCAAAGCAGAGCTTTGTTATATTTACTAATGCACAACCTAATTCTTATTTCAAGAGAGAAAAGCATGGGGATAAATGTGCATGTTGCCTGGGGTGACTAGATTTCAAAGTTAATCTTCTCCAGTTTTTTTCCCCATATACAAACATCCTCCTATGGGCCTTTCTTCAACTGTTTTCACATTAATTTAAACCTATTCACATCCTTTGTCTATTTCATTCAAATTTGATAATTATCTGATCCATTAAAAAATTTTTAATTTTGCATTTCAATTAACTAATTAAGTTTAGTTTAGTTAAATGTTTCTGGTGTCCTTTAACTGCCAACATAATTATATATCCTTGAAAAGTTGTCTTTTTTTGCACCCAAGCACATTGAAAATTTTATGTGATCCCCTAAATTTTAGTTTTTTAAATTTGCAAACATTTTTCTAAAGGCAACACCATTTATAACAATATTTGAAGGAGATTTCTTCAATCCTATAATTCAGCAGCTCTTACTGGGTAAGCTTTAGTACCTACCTTGGATAAGTACTCCCTCATGACTTGAATGAAGTAGGGCATGGCAAAGTCCATAATGTTGTGCCTCCATGCTGTTTCCATGACAACATCTGGTCGCAGCAGGTCATAACAGGTAAAAAGACAAGCGCCAAAGCACTCTTTCTTTCCTTCAACCAAAAACCACTGCAGAAGCTCCTCTGCCAGTTCTGTGTCTTTGGATTCAGAGGCATACTGCATAGCATCCTAGAAGGAAAAAAAAAAAAAAAAAATAAAGGATGGTAAACGTTAGTGCTGTTACAACCTTTAACCCCTGTCCGACCAGTCGCCGCAGTTATACTGCAGCAGGTTGGCCCCCCTGCGCGAGCCGTCATAACTGTATGTTGGCTCTTAAACAGGCGAACGCGCGCCGCCGGAGACGCCCTCGCCTTGCAGCGTGTCCCTGGAGCTGATGAGCGTTCATTGCGCCCACCGGACGCTCATGATAGAGTGAGAACCGTTATCTGTTGAGACCGATCGTATGCTCATACCAAGTATGAACACCAATCGATCTCCTCCCCCAGTCAGTTGTCACCCCCCCTGATCGCTGTATAAATGTCACTAGTCCTCAAATAGTGCCAGTTCTGTCCGTCGCAGTCACAATAAAAATCACTGATCACCACCATTACTAGTAAAAAAAATAATAATAATGCCATAAATCCCCTATTTTGTAGACGCTATAACTTTTGCGCAAACTAATATACGCTTATTGTGATTTTTTTTACCAAAAATATGTAGAAGAATACATATTGGCCTAAAACGCAGATAGATTGAAGACTGTAAAAGAAGGGGAGGATCAGAGAAGACCAGATAAAACAGCCTTTTTACACAATGTGGAGGATTAACCCCTTTAGGTTCCACAGAGATTATAAGAAGCCAACTATACTGGATATACAGACTGATTTTATTTTTTGTGGGTTTAGTAACACTTTAAATACAAAACACAATCTAATGATCAAATAATTAAAAGGGGAATACCGTATTAGCAACTTTATAATCTTGCTAGAAAAATATTCAAGCTTGTCTGATTTTTTATTTTAAAAAATGTCATCCAAATTTTAGGTTTGTATTTGACTTCGTTGTAAGCAAACACATGCATACATTTCTGTTCATTTATTTAAATGCCACAACATGTACAATCATCTTGTAACATGTGTAGCCAGAATAAAAGCAGATGCCACAAGATGCAATGACAAAAAATGTTTGTTAGTACTTTGTTAGGCAGTAAAGCCCCTTCAATGCATTTCTCCCACCTTTAAAGTCCCACCACTGTTTCCCCACTCCATTAAATGTTTACAATTTTGAATATATCTTCCTATCTAAAAGAAATGAATCCTTGAGATGCACACGCAGTGAGCAGTCTGCCTACACAGTAGCTCAGCGTTTCATCCAGATGTGTATCTTGTAATGGATAGATCTTGGAGCACCAAATAAAATAGAGTATGAAAAACACATGGGCGATCATGACTTTGTAAACACACCTTATACAGTCTGTCTTTTTTGCACAGCTCCACACTCTGTTTCCAGCGATTGTTGCCCTTAAAGAGGTATGCTGCAATCCTTCTGAATTCAATCAGTTCATGTTTTTCCAAGCGTTGAGCAAGAGAAATATTGTCAAAGTTGTCATATGCATCTATAGATGTACGGAGTGCCTTGAAAAAAAACAAAAAAAAACAAACCATGTTACTTAAAATCAAATAGAAAAACACAGATTACCTGCTCTATAAACGGTTCCAAAAGACCAATGGTTGGGGGAAAAAAAAAGCACTTGTTACCTGGTAGTCCTCTTCTGTAATGAAAAGGTTGTTCAGAGACTCATTCACGGATTTGTTGTTATGGTTCTGCACTGAACGAAGGTATGGTTTCACTAGAGGGAGCTGTTTTACCTTCAAAAAGAAAAAATTTTTAAGAAATGTCATATACATAAAAAGCCCTTAAAAGTATTGCATAACAGAGCAGATACTTGAACTCTAACCCTCTCATAATTTGTTTTTCGACATGAGAATATTAGTGCCTGAAACTTAGGCAACGTTCTAGCAACGGCCATTACATGCTTATCATAAACTTATACTACAGGCGTGGTGTAAACTAATAAAACCAAAACATATTGCTGCAGTACTATAAAGCAGATGTTTAGTGCTACACCCAAATCACACTCTGCAATGTCATTTATCAAAATTATTAATCATTCTAATTGAGTCTGAGCCTGCCTTATTGTAACCATGTGGCTTTACAACCAACAAGGAGTCCAGTGTTATTTACCTTGGAGAAATAGTTGACTGCACGGGTGTGGTCCAGTCTGGGGGACAGCACCATCAAGAGGTCATTGAGAAGCAATGGTTTGAATTCTAAGTAGAACTGTATCGCTCTGTAATAAAGCTCCACGTTGGCCACCTACAAAAGAGAAACAAGTACACATTTAAAGCCAAGAACTGTTTTTGCATTTTAATATTTGCAATGTTTAGACCAAACATTTTTAAAGCTTGCTTTTTCCGTTAATTTCTGAGCCAGTAGATGGCGTGCTAGGCGTCTTTTTACATATTTACCAGGCTAATCTTTAAGTGACAATAAATAATGTCCTTACTCTCCAAAAAAATATCTATTTTTCATTAAATCATTTCCTACTCTGTTTTTCTGCCTCTTTGTAACATCCTCCATGAACTCTCTCACTTCTTCTCCCCCCCCCTCATTTCTGTTTATTTGAAATGAGCAATAATCTTTAGTTGTGGTCAGCTTTTTCAAATTAACACATACTTGATTTGATTTTTATTTTATTTAAATAGTTGTGTCAAATTTAACTAGCCTGTTTTAACAGAGATTAAAAAGGTAAAGCTTAGTTAATGCACATACTGTGGTTGTATAGGAGAACTGAGTCATCTCCATTTGCTTCAACCTCTAATATTTATAGGGCCCTGAACAGACTTTTGGAGACAAACAGCCTAAAGAAAAAACTGCCATTGCTGTACTCTTAAAATGTTAACAGAAAATAATGTGATTAGGATTTTTTTCTGAAGTGTTGCTATAATATTAAAGCGGAGTAAAACAAGTTACGTTGTGTCAAATATATGACAGACAGCTGAAATAAGTCTGCAGAGTAGCTTAGTAATTCTGCCTTGCAGTACTAAGGTCTTGGATTCAAATCCCAACCTGAACACTATCTGTATGGAGTTTTCATATTTCCTAAGCTTGCGTGGGTTTCCTTTGGGTATTTCGGCTTTCTCCAACTCTCTAAAAGCCTTGCTAAAAAATGAATTGGCTCAAAACAAGTGTGCCAAACGTGGCTGCCTCACCTCCTAAGTGCTACGATTCGCAGGGGGTAAAAACAATATAGAAAACAAAATTAAAAAAAAAAAAAAAGACAGGATATTCTGCATTGACTAGATGAACAATAGAAAATATGCACATAAAACAAAGAATTATTACCTTAGTTATGATGTCTTTAAACTGCCCTTCTTTCCATGCATCTGTAGGATGGCTCATCATTGTAATAATTGCATTATCATACTCTTCATACTTATCATATAAAAATACCAATTCTGACCACAAGTGAGCTTGTTCTGCTGCCCTCAGCACCTGTAAAAAGAGTGAATGCACGGTTTACAAACATACACAGACCAGATGCCATTCCCTGTTAAAAAAAAAGAAAAAAGTTACACCATTAAGCCCTAGTTCACACCAGTGCAGCTTTGAAATCCTGCTACTTCAGTGTGATTTTGATGTGCTTTTTCAAAGTTGCTGCAAGTTGAGTCACAACAATTTGAACCGTTCCATTGCCGAAAATAGGGTGCGATTTTGAACTGTCAAATTGCATTGGTGTAAATGAGGGCTAAAGGTGTACACAAGGAGATTTGCATTACCTTGGGAATGTTGACCCTGGACCAAAACAGCTCCAAGTGCTCCCTCATTTTCTGTGGTTTGAACTTTGAATACAAAATGGCAAGCTCTGTAAACATTCCCATGTGTGCACGTTCCAGGCCTAGGGCTGCTTCAAGCATGGTGATCAACTCTTCGAAATAGCCACGGTCCTGTATAAGAAAGATTTAAAAAAAAAAAAAAAAAACAGTTAATATGGCATTTCATGACCTGAATCTTATATACACAACCCATAAGTTTGCTGCAGGTTTGTAAAAATACATGTCTGCTTACCTGATAGTAATTTATTAACTCCTCCAGTTCATCAGCATGTACCACAATGTGAAGACCACACATCTGGGCAAGACGGAACTCTTTACCATCCACACAAGCAAAACAAACCTGAAAAAAATGGAAAGAAACTGGTAAGAATTTAGCATTTCCCTTAAAAAGATTAAGGGTGGACAAATCAACTTTTGGCAGCCATTTAGCCAGTAGCAATTTTTAGGCTACATTAGCTATGTTGTGGTTTCTAAAGTATACACACACAGAGGAAGGTGCAGCTTTAAAAGGGAAAGTTTACCTTTTCAAAACAGGTTACATGTTCCAGCTCCCGCAGCCTCTCCCCCCTATTCCCCATCTCAATGCCTAACGGCTGCATCATTCAGTCTCAGTTTCCTGTGAATTAATAGACTACAACTACTGTCAGTCACCGCGGCTGCCAGCTTGCAGTTCTGAATGGACTGCGAAGGCGCTAATGAGCACTTTCGTAGTTCAATCACAAGTCCTGCAGCTTGTAAAAAGTCAGCTTATATGGAGGTATGGGCTGAAAGCTGCAGGGCTTGTCTGCAGAAGCCTGAAACTGTATGCCTGATTCACTGATTGCGGAAATGATAGCACATTTTTTTCCTGCAAAATATGTGCATTTATCATTTATTCTTAAAAAGTGAACTTATCCTTTAAGGAAAAAGTGAATAAAAATTTCCAACAAAAAAACAATGTTTTTTGCAGGCTGCTGGAAATTCCCTTAGACCTGTTAACTAGTATTTAATGAAAATATTGAGATGTGAACATACAAGAGGGCTACAGTCTGAGAAAAAAAAAAAAGGAATTTGTCAATGCAGTGACCAATGGCTGTAGGTGTATAAATTGGATGAACAAAATGATGGAGCTTGAGACACCGATTAACAGATTTAACATTTGTTGCATAGCTTCACAGTGAATGCTGTAATTTGTATTGAGCTGTGAAATACCTCAGCATGTGCACTCCTAATTATTTACTGTATAATAATTCTGATCAGTAGCCAAAAAAAATGTTTTTATTCCTAAATGTTGAGCAATTTTAGTAATGTCGACAGGCATATTTACAAATTTTCTATAATCACCTCTTTCCAAGTGCGAGTACTGTTTGCTTTTCTAGCACCATCCACAGCAGCCTGATACTCTCCTAGGTGAACAAGGGTGGACGCCAAACGGCCAAAATTTGAAACATTGTTGTAGAGCAGTTTAGCAGCATCGTACATTTTTTCATCGTAGCAGCGGTCACCAACCTAATTAAAACAAAATTATTAATACTGAAAATAAACTAGTTAAAATGATAAGGATTCTAACATCAGGTAAAAAAATTGCAACTATGAAAAATGAAGACCAGTGCATAATACAGCAGGTATGGCACCCCATCAAGCTTTAAAATCAATAACAGCTTCATAGGAATATCATCACAAAATAGCGTTCTTCCATCCTAGATGAGAAAATGCCACATAAGTGGACTAAGTTGACAGGAGACAAAGACATACTGTACATTATGTAAGAATACATTTCCAGACTGCCTTGGTGTCCTCCAAACCAATTTATTGGGTTAAGCATACTATATACATCAATTTAACCATTTCCCAAAACAATACATTTAAGGCATGCTGTAGTAACTATCACAGCTGTTCATGCTCTCAATAGAACTGTCAAGTCAGCACCATGGCAACTGTAGATCAGAGGCTAAGATGGTGACTTCCCTGGCTATAAATGATTGGAGGTTTTAATTCTCCTTCAAGTTATGAATGTCCTTTGGACAGCAAATTTCTGCTAATCTATCAGTTGCGCTTTGATGTTTCCAATCATAAAATCTGACTATTCAGCAAATTTTCCACACAGCTTTTTGGCTATTTCCCTCTTCCTGGACTGCCAAGTTGGACAGGGACCCATCAGGCCAGGTACAAAGTGTTCAGTCAGAGATTTGGTGAATGTGAAAGTATATTACAAACCTGCTGGATGTGGGCATTGTTTGGTCCATTAATAAATTCCTCAAGTTCAGTGAGCCGGTTGGTTTTAGCCAGAGCAAAGATGAGCTCTGTTTCCACATAGGATTCCCTTGCCTTCTTCCGGGCCATCTGCAGATATTTAACTAGCTCTTCCCAATTTCCTGTGTAGCATAAAACATGTAAGAAAAGAACCCAAAACACGCATATTTGTCATATAGCAAACCTAGACACAGCAAAGCACATGGAGCACATGTATATTCCCAATCTAGCACAAATGCTTCATTCAGCGCATGGTGGTAATTATGAAAAAGCACTACGGATAGGACAGCGGACATAAAGAATGGTCATAAAGAGCCATTCCAAGTAAAACTAAACTGACTTTTTTTTTTTACTCAGTCCTTAACCCTAGCATCTACTTATCTTCAATCGGGTAAAGCCCACTAGTACAGAAATAACCTGGTACTGACAATTAAAGTCTAAAATCACCTTTAGACCCCTTTCACACCGAGGGCGTTTTGCAGGCGCTATAGCATTAAAAATAGCGCCTGCAAACTGCCCTAAAACAGCTGCTCCATTCACTCCAGTGTGAAAGCCCAAGGGCTTTCACACAGGATCGGTGGCGCTGGCAGGGCGTTAGAAAAAGTCCTGCCACAGAAGCTTCTTTGGAGCGGTGAACTCACCGCTCCTTCACCGCTCCTCCCCATTGAAATCAATGGGGCAGCGCTGCTATACCGCCGGCAAAACGCCGCTGCGGCGGCATTTTGTGGGTGGATTTAACCCCTTTTCGGCCGCTAGCGGCCAAAATAGCGCCGCTAAAACATCGCTAAAAATAGCGCCACTTTACCACTGACGCCCTATGCGGCACAGTGTGAAAGGGCTCTTAGGATAAAAAAATAATAAATCAAATTTTTTTGCAGTAAATGTGCATTTATTATTTTCTCCTCCTGAAGACTACAAAACCCACAATCAGTAGATCACAGGTGCAATGTCAGGCTCCTGCAGACCGGTCTTCCAGCTTTCTTGCCTTTACCTCTGTTAGAAAGCTGGAAGGGTCAGTGGACTATGATGTCGCTCACCAGCCCCCTCGCAATCCATTGAGAACTATAAATTCGGCTTCCATGGTGGGGATTAGGGGAGGTGCAGGAGCGCATTATCTGTTCCACACCAAATACGGTTGTAGCGTGTAACATGTTCTAACTTGTCCTTTAAAATAAAAAGCACCTATGGCATACACCTGTATGTTTGTCAACTGGATTTGGTCACCAAGCAAATTAAAATGTGAGGTTAGAAAAATAGAACCACCTCCCCAACAGGAAATATCTCTTCCTAGACAGATCCTCTAAAAACAGGTGTGCCCCCTGAACATTTCCCACTTAATCCTGTTAGTGGCATATTTAAAAACGTTTCAAATTTCCCATCGCTTTCATGAGCTCCAGGACAGAAAGGCTGAATCTCCTCCGCAGGACACAGACAACAATGATTCTCGACTGAAATGTTGGGCTTTAACCACTTAACCAGTTCCCGACCGGCGCACGCTGATGTACGTCGGCAGAATGGCACAGCTGGGCAAATGGACTTACAGGTACGTCCATTTGAATAACCCGCCGTGCCATTGCGTGCGCGCCGCGAACACGCCGGCCGGGATACCCGCGATCGCCTCACGGGGAGGACGAACAGGGAGATGCTGATGTAAACAGCATCTCCCGTTCTGCCTAGTGACAGTGTCACTCGATCTCTGCTCCCTGTCATCGGAGCAGAGATCAGTCACATGTCACACACACAGCCCATCCCCCTACAGTTAGTAATCACTCCCCTAGGACATACTTAACCCCTCCCTGCCACCTAGTGGTTAACCCCTTCACTGCCAGTGTCATTTACACAGTAATCAGTGCATTTTTAATCGCACTGATCGCTGTATAAATGACAATGGTCCCAAAAATGTGTCAAAAATGTCCGACATGTCCGCCATTACATCGCAGTCACAATAAAAACCGCTGATCGCTGCCATTACTAGTAAAAAAAAAAAAAAAAAAAAAAAAACTATCTCCTATTTAGTAAACGCTATAACTTTTGCGCAAACCAATCAAACGCTTATCTCGATTTTTTTTTTTTACCAAAAATATGTAGAAGAATATGATCGGCCTAAACTGAGGAAAAAAAATGTTTTTCTATATATTTTTGGGGGATATTTATTATAGCAAAATGTAAAAAATAATGCGTTTTTTTCAAAATTGTCACTCTTATTTTGTTTATAGCGCAAAAAATAAAAATCGCAGAGGCGATCAAATACCACCAAAAGAAAGCTCTATTTGTGGGTAAAAAAGGACGTCAATTTTGTTTGGGAGCCACGTCGCACGACCGCGCAATTGTCAGTTAAAACGACGCAGTGCCGAATTGCAAAAAACGCTCTGGTCAGGAAGGGGGTAAAATCTTCCGAGGCTGAAGCGGTTAAGGACCAAGCCTCTTTCTGAGATTTGTTTAGAAGTTAAAAACTGTTTTCTGCTGGACTATTACTTAGAACCCCAAACATTATACATTTTTTTTCTAACACCCTAGAGAATAAAATGGCGGTCGTTGCAATACTTTGTCACACCGTATTTGCATAGCGGTCTTACAAGCGAACTTTTTTTGGGGAAAAAAAATTATTTTTTTTTAATAAAAAAAATGAGACAGCAGTAAAGTTAGCCCAATTTTTTTTTATATCGTGAAAGATAATGTTACGCCGAGTAAATTGATACCAAACATGTCACACTTCAAAATCGCACCCGTTCGTGAAATGCCGACAACCTTCTACCCTTAAAAATCTCTATAGGCAACGTTTAAAAAATTCTACAGGTTGCATGTTTTGAGTGACAGAGGAGGTCTAGGGCTAGAATTATTGCTCTCGCTCTACCAATCACGGTGATACCTCACATGGGTGGTTTGAACACAGTTTTCATATGCAGGCACTACTCACGTATGCATTCGCTTCTGCAGGCGAGCTTGTCGGGACAGGGCGTGTTGAAATTTTTTTTTTTCTTATTTTACCTTTTTTTTTTTTTACACTGTTTTTTTAAAAGAAAAATGTCACTTTTATTCCTATTACAAGGAATGTAAACATCCCCTGTAATAGAAAAAAAGCATGACAGGACCTCTTAAATATGAGATCTGGGGTCATAAAGACTCTCATTTACACTAAAAATGCAAAAAAAAAAAATTGTCATTTTAAAAAAAATGGCCTTTTAAGAGCTATGGGCGAAAGTGACGTTTTGACGTCACTTCCGCCCTGAAATTTCATGGAGACAGGTGGGGGCCATCTTCCCCTCACTCGTCTACATGCCACCGACGTGAAAGGACCAGACCACCTCCGCCACTGCCGACGGCTCCAGTAAGCGGCGGAGGGCACCGGAGCGTGGCGGGAGGCCCCTCTCTCACCGCTGATAAAAGTGATCTTGCGGCAAATCCACCGCAGAGACCACTTTATCTTGTAGCCGACCACCCGCCGAATACGAGGATTCTGGGGTTATGGCAGCTAGCTGCTGCCATAACAACGATATCCATCCTCAAAGTTAGGACGTATATCGGCGTGCGCTGGTCGGCAAGTGGTTAATAAGGCTGTAAGCTTTCATGCTGAAACTGGTGAGATAATGAATATAAGGGTATGCAAAAACTGAGAGGAGGAAAAACAGTCATTTACCACTAGCATTAGCAGCCTGTACCACTTCCATATAAGAGGAAGGATCGTCTGCTTTAATATAGGAGTCAATTGCTTCTTTAACCATTCCTTTCTGCAACTGTGCCTTTGCCAGCTGACTCCAAACAGCTGGTTCATTACAACGTTCAGCAAATTCATAAGCACGGTCCAGGTTTCCAATATGTTCAATCAAGACCTAAGGGATAGAAGAGAATTAAAAAAATTAATTCTCAAACTCATAAGCAAATAGGTTAGAAAAAAAAAAAAAAAAAACACACATCTGGTAGCACATGTCATACCTGTACAGCAGATGTGTTCACATCAAATTTCCTGAAAATGGCAAAGGCTTCCTCAAATAGCTCATTACTGATGGCAATGTTTGCAATATCAGGGGCATCATAATTATCCAGGCGGTTTATGTATTCCATGACTCTAGTACGATCAGCTTTGATAGCAGTCAGGATCAACAAGTTTTGGAGATTCCTGTAAATAAAGCCAGGTTACAGTGCATCTAAACCAGTCTCTCTCAACTAGAGTTCCGAGAAACATCTACATTTTAATTATACATTAATGTGTGAATACGAATACAATTAATGGAATTAGGTCAGTAAATTGATGGTGCTTGAAGCCCAACTGGTAAAAAAAGGCACTATGTTTGTTGTAATGGCATTAACATTTCTTACAGAATTAGAAAAGTAGGACCTTGGAATGTAATTTTGTTCATGGCAATCACATCGGGTAGGTGAAGTTTATTTATTACCTGTGTTCACTGAAGACAGAGTTGTCCAAAACAATCTTCTCCAACAGCTCAATGAGCTCATTTGGTAAGTCTGCAGTCATGAAGGCTTTCACTGTGACAGACACTTCCTCAGGGTCTTGGGTTTCTGGCAAAGCTGTCTGTACAACCTGAAAAAGGAGGGAAGAAAATGATCTTAAAAAAAAAAAAAATCTGTGTGTGTAGAGTCACAATACAGCTTCTGCCCAAAAATATTATAACATACCTGGTCAATCAGAGGCCTTCTGTATGGGTTGCTTTCTAATAACACACTAGCCCACAATTCTGGATCTTTACGGCGCACCAGATACCTTGAAAGGCTTTTGAACAAAGAATTTTCATTGCACACCTAAGGAAAAACCGACAGACTCTTTAGTTCACATTAACTGAAGACAGTGCAGGTTCTTGATACATTTTCTTCAGCGGTAAAATTATCCAGTTACAGGTATTTAAAGTGGTTGTAAACCTCCGACCATGAAATATGAGCAAATCATATCCCCCTATAATGTGTACTTGTTTCAATGAAGAACACCAAGTGTCATTTCTGTCTGCTGCTTCATTCCCCTAATATCAGCATGAATCACTTCAGACAAGTTTTCCCGACACCAAGAGAAAAACGGTGATAAGAGAGGGACCTCCAGCTGATTGACAGCCTCAGCTCTGATTCTGTGTGAAGGGTGGGTGTATCTCTGCCCTCCAATCAGCTCTCAGAGCTCTGCAGAGTGTAACTTCAGCTCTATGCCCCCTTTTCTCTGAACTCGGACTAGCTATAAATATTCAGCACTTTGATGGGATATATAGAAAAGAAGACTGCAGATTAACAGCTGAAATTTATGAAGGATGATTTGTTTAATTTCTGTGTTTCACCTGAGGCCAGTCATTTCACTGGGTATATGTAAGGCAGAGGTAGGCAACCTTCAAGAGGTTGAGATCTACCTGAACAACATGGGAGAAATCAAAGATCACAGGCACAGGATCCTGCTATTGTGCCCAGATAGATGCTGTTATGTCCATATTGATGCACAACAGGAGCTATATGGACACAACAGCATCTTTATGCTACTGTGCCCATATAGATGCTTAACAGAAGCTAAAGGCACAATAGCATCTTTATGCTACTGTGCCCATATAGCTGAGATTTTCAATCTATATGGGCACAATAGCATCTCTATGCTTGTGCCCACATAGCCACTTTTGTGCCTCTATATGAGCACAATAGCATTTATATGGGCATAATAGCATCTTTATGCTATCTTTGTGCTATTGTGCCCATCTAGCTGCTATTGTGCATCTATATGGGCCCAATTGCATCTATATGCTATTGTGCATCTATTTTGGCACCCTAGAATCTTTATGCCATTGTGCCCATATACAGTTGTGCTCATAAGTTTACATACCTTGGCAGAATTTATGATTTCTTGGCCATTTTTAAGGAATATGAACAAAAATATTTCTTTCACTCATGGTTAGTGTTTGGCGGAAGCCATTTATTATCAAATCAACTGTGTTTACTCTTTTTAAATCATAATGGCAACAGAAACTACCCTGATCAAAAGTTTACATACCCTGGTGATTTTGGCCTGATAACATGCACACAAGTTGACAGAGGGGTTTGAATGGCTATTAAAGGTAACCATCCTCACCTGTGATCTGTTTGCTTGCAATTAGTGTGTGTGTATAAAAGGTCAATGAGTTTCTGGACTCCAGACAGACCCTTGCATCTTTCATCCAGTGCTGCACTGATGTTTCTGGATTCTGAGTCATGGGGAAAGCAAAAGAATTGTCAATGGATCTAAGGGAAAAGGTAGTTGAACTGTATAAAACAGGAAAGGGATACAAAAAGATATCCAAGGAAATGAGAATGCCAATCAGCAGTGTTCAAACTGTAATCAAGAAGTGGAAAATGAGGGGTTCTGTTGACACCAAACCACGGTCAGGTATACCAACCAATTTCAGCCACAACTGCCAGGAAAGTTGTTTGGATTGTTATGCAAAGAAAAACCCACAAAACTTCAGGTGAAATACAAGACTCTCTGAAAACATGTGGTGTGGCTGTTTCAAGATGCACAATAAGGAGGCACTTGAAGAAAAATGGGCTGCATGGTCGAGTCGCCAGAAGAAAGCATTACCACGCGAATGATACAAAGTATCCAGCTTACAATACACCAAACAGCACAGAGACAAGCCTCAAACCTTCTGGCACAAAGTCATTTGGAGTGATGAGACCAAAATTAGCTTTTTGGCCACAACCCTAAACGCTATTTTTGGAGGGGAGTCAACAAGGCCTATGATGAAAGGTACACGGAGGTGGATCACTGATGTTTTGGGGATGTGTGAGCTACAAAAAGGCACAGGAAATTTGGCCAAAATTTTTGGCAAGATGAATGCAGCATGTTATCAAAAAATACTGGAGGAACATTTGCATTCATCAGCCAGGAAGCTGCACATGGGACATAATTGGACATTCCAACATGACAATGATCCAAAACACAAGGCCAAGTTGACCTGTCATTGGCTACAGCAGAATAAAGTGAAGGTTCTGCAGTGGCCATCTCAGTCTCCTGACCTCAATATCATTGGGCCACTCTGGGGAGATCTCTAAAGTGCAGTTCATTCAGTTCATGCAAGACAGCCCAAGAATTTAAAGGAACGGGAGGCTTTTTGCCAAGAGGAATGGGCATCTTTACCATCTGAGAAGATAAAGAGCCTCATCCACAAATACCACAAAAGACTTCAAGCTGTCATTGATGTTAACGTGGGCCATACACGGTATTCAGAACTGGGGTATAACGTTTGATCAGGGTTACTTAGGTAGTTTCTGTTGCCATTATGATTTAAAAGAGTGAACACAGTTGACTGATAATAAATGGATTCAGCCAAACACTAACCAAGAGTGAAAGAAAAGTTTTTGTGTTATAATTCATATTCTCTGAAAAATTGCCAAGAAATTATAAATTCTGCCAGGGTATGTAAACTTATGAGCACAACTGTACCTGTTATTTTGCATGTATATGGGCACAACAGCAGTTATATGGGCACAATAGCATAAAGATGCTATTGTGCCCATAAAAAATGCTATTGTGTCCAGTATCCTTAAGCCTAGTAACACCGACTTTGCATGCAGTAGTGCTGCTTCATGCTGTGAATCCCGCAGCTACCAGGAATAAGAGGTGGAGTGCTGTTGGTATCACTCTACCCGACATTCCTGCTGGAACTCTAGAAGAGGCATTGGATTATGCGGGCGGCCGATGCCTCCGCGGAAGTGCTCCCTCCGCGGCTGGCGATACCTTCCTGGGAGTAGTTCCTATGCTTCCCAGTGCACTTCATCTATGGCATGTGACCGCAGGTCGGAAAGCCCAGGCGATCTACCAGTCATCTAGCCGCAATCGACTGGTAGATTGCGATCCACAGATTGCCAACCTGGGATGTAAGGGTTTAAAACCACTAACTCACAAAAACATTTACAACAAAAAAAATCTGAAATATGATCTAGAGACCTGCATGGGCTCTTTTACATACTACATTCCTGTGGGCTGTGGCTCATACCTAACATGATTAACAATATCCTCGTCATATGCATAGGAAAAGCTCAAGCAGCAAAAAAAAACAAAACAAAAACCTACAAATTTTTTTTTATGCGTACTGCAGTGATCAGTTGCACTTAACGTAATTAGGGCTGAAACAACTAATCAATTAATCGACAATAGATTATGAAATGAATTGATTACTATTTTCATAATTGATTATTCGGCCAGACAATTAGTTGGCCTGCATACAGAATGCATTATTTGTTTACATATCAGGAAATACAGTGCAGCACACATACAGCTCAGTACATCGTGCATACATGTCAGCAAGTGCCTGAGAACTTGTGAATGTGTGAGGAGCAATGCCTCATGGGACATGTAGTCCTGGGCAGAAAGAGAGTGGTTCTAAAAAGGCAGAAGTTTTCTTTACCTTGCTATTGGAGCACTCTATACTGTACTTAACACACAGCAAAAAGTAGTGTAGAAACAGATCAAAAGCAAACTGCATAGGTGTGTACCGAGCCTTATGCTGGCCATATGGATCAATTTTCAGATGAGCATATTCATATGAAAAATTTTTGTACATTCGCTGAATGACAGAATGTTGTTTGACATTTTCACTTGCTTTTAACATTCTGTTTTAAAATGAATGTCATTTCTGAACGAAAACCAAATACACTGTCTGATAATTCCTTTGACCAAGCAGTTTTGTATTATTTCTAAATTTTCCTGTCACTGTGGTTGAAAACGAACATTGATTTGACCCCACTAACGATTAGAAAATCGAACGACCGTTCTTAAAATGACTTTTTTTTTTTTTGAAGGAAGACACTGTTTTTGTATGGCCAGCATATAATAAAATTATAAAAAAGATCTTTGAGTCTGATGATATTTATCAGATTCAACCTCTAATAGTATATACAGTATATCTCCTCTAATAGTATATAGAGTATATCACTTCTGTCTTTTATTCTCGGAGTGGATTAGAGATTTTTCTCTCTAACCATATAGTTGGTTATTTATATTTACCACTGCATAGGGATATTTAAGAATAAATTGCCTTTTTTTTTAAACTTTTTACATATTAACTAAATTATACACCATACTTTTCTAAAGGTTATTAACCGATTAATCGAAACAATAATCGGCAAACTAATGAAAATAATCGTTAGTTGCAGCCCTAAACGTAATAAAGCTTTAGCTTAATTCAGAGAATGACATACATTGATTAGTTCCAGATCACACTGTCCTCGCTCATATGACACACATGCCAGATGGGGATCTCTCTTTTCACAATACTTTCCAACAACGCGGCTGTCGTAAAATGGGTTTTCACGGAGGAACCGTTCTGGATTGTTGTTGCTGTCTATGTAAATCTTTGCCAAAGCATTGTGAGTGGCTGGCTCCTCACAGCCTTCATGGATTCTGGATTCCAACCATGGTAGAAGCAGCTTTAACCTAAAAAGAACAAAGACATTAACCAAGAATATCTGATCTGAATAGACAAGAAAATGTTCAAGCAGGATTACAGGTTTAGATCCATATTCTGTGACAATGTGTATTAAATGATAGACTATAGCATGCACAAGATAAATTGAAGCTCCCTCCTTAAACCAAAAAGCCATTCAGGTTCAAAATTTAGCAGTTCTAGAACGAATCTGCGTGAAATTAAATGTGTTCACCATTAAACTAATAGAGGAACCTTCCTATATCATACAAACTTTACAGTTAAAGCTGAACTATAGGGACAAAAAAAAAAAAACCCTTACCCCTGCAGGGGGTCACACTACTCAACACTGCAAGGATTAACTGCTCATTTTACCTGGGGGATTATTACTAATAAGGGAACAAGGAATAGGGTAAGTAGATCACCTTACTCATCATCCTCCCTTGCCAAAATCGAGCGGGTAACCCTTGCAGTGGGTAGGAGGGGCCAACTGTAATGGTAAAGGTTTTTCCCTAGGATTTGAACTTTAAGAAGGTAAAACCCCTTTCCCATTTCATAAAATAGTAAGTTTATTACCAGGTCTGTTTAGCTTTATGGTAGATGTCTGCAGCTTTTCATTGATCATTTCAGAAAGCAAGTCAGAATTTGAACAAGTATTGACATAAATGTCATCTGCTGTAATATAGTGATCATGGATTTAAAATTTCAAATCTTTCCAGCAGTATTGAACTGCATAATAACACCACGTTAAAGTACTGTAAAAAGGTTAAAGTAGAAAGCTTTTTTTGTAGGGAATCCTTGCATAGATGCACGTCGTAAATTTGGCACATTCCCAGCACTTACCGGTTTCGTTTTTCAACTTCAGCTACAAGCTCATCAGTGGAGAACTGGCCTCTTACCACCAGGATAAGGTTCTTTATCACATCTTCAGAGCAATCCACATCTAGCAAACCACCAATAACCACTGGCAACCGACTTGGATTAACCTTTAAAAGACACAGACAGCTGTCAGTATATTGTTAACCAAAATAAACCATTGAAAGCTTTGTGTGCCAATTAACTTTTGAAGCACATTGAAAGTTTGAATTGGTGATCTGCAATCATATTGACACATCTGGACAGATGGTCAAAAATGCATACACGTGACAACTGTGCTCGGGGTAGCAAGATCAACTGGTGTGACCACGAACAAGAAGGCTCTACCAAGAATGGTACTGGAGAATCAAAGTGACAAGTTGTATGGGCGAGATATTGCCTACATGTCAGGGAGAGCAGCAGAGATCAAAGCAGCTTTAACTTGTTTAAGTGAGGCTACCTTTGACAGCAACTGGCTGGGCAGGTTCAGGCAGGATCAAGAAACGGTCATCTTTTATGTATGGGTACCTTATGGTATAAAAGTCAAATGGTTCAAGGAAGCTGAGGTGGTTTTCAACCTTCGGCTAGGAAGCCGATAGTGCCCTTCTGTCAATGAACCTACCAAAAGCAATGAAATGAACATAGAAAAAAAAAAAATGGTGATGACTTGCACTGATTAGGTCAATAATTTTGGCTACCAACAGCTGGTTGGGATAGGTTTTATTGAAAATCGCATATTTTCTCAATATGCACAATACTGTGGCTGGTGAAACAAGGTGCACGAGTGGCTTCGTTTGTATCTTTTTTTCTTCTCCCAATGTGTCCCTAAGCAGCTTGAAAGCCAGGTTGGAGCTGCATGGCTTATACATGTATGATGCAGACTGACCTTGGAAACCCTTTGAACATATAGCTGCTAAGCTACTTCGTGTGCCAACATTTCATGGGAAGTACTGTACATAAATTGCGTGAAACATTCTGGTCATATTTATATATACAGTATGTAAAAAGATTGTAAGCCTAGGTTCACACATATGCAGTGCGGTCAAAAACGCAGAAACCCCTGCATGTTTCCTGCACCGCATTCGCACTGTGACTGCCATCTGCTGTGGGTGTCAATACAAAGTTGACACTCCAAACGCATCGCAAACAGTGCGGTTTGCCTGCAGTGGACCACATGGTACAAAACGATGCAAACAGATTGCGGTGCGGCTCCAAAACAGGTGCCTGCACTCCTTTGGTGCGGTTTGATCCCATTCAAATTGACCAAATCGCCTGTGAATTGCACAGGAATACTGTGCAGTTCCTGTGCGATTCACATGAGGGCTATAGTGTGAACCAGGGATAGTCACAAGGTTTATATGGCTACGGCAGTAGTCCTTACAAACTTTAGTTGTAAAATACCAGGAGATTTTTGATAAGACAGAAATTTCTTTAAGACTGAAAAACAAGATTGAGACCGTCAAACAACCATTTGATGAAAAAGAAATAACTCTTACCTTTTGTACATAGATCTCGATGTACTTCTGCAGATTGTTTCTGTATAGATACAGCACCAGATCATGGACAAAGTCAAAGCGGTCACAGACAATTATGAGTGGCAGCTGGTCTGTAAGTTTAGCTTCCTGCAACAATGCATTCAGACAAGTTAAACATGAGGAACAAAGACAAACCTCTATGCACTGCCTAATACTATCCTAGCACAAGAAACATTTTGTGGTACCCTGGTTTAACAAGATCTTAATTTGTATGCAACTAAGGACTTTTACTAAAAACACTCATACTGTTGAAGATTTCTGCAAAACAAAGCTAAAATATAACAACGTTTCTAATGCCCATGCATGCTGTATTAAAATTGTGCTGTCAGATTTATGATTAAATTGGGCTCAGTTCTAACTGTCATAATGTATGTTGTAACATGCTACAAAGATGCTGCAGTAGTAGCCAGCTACCAATTTCTTAAAACAAAAACAGAAAAAATAGGAAACCTGGAAAAGCTTAATTTTCCACATGACAATCCTACATACACAAATTACACCAAGAATACAGGTATAAAGCCTGCATGAAAATTTACCTTGTACATGTCCTGCTCATTCCACAGACAAAAGGAAAAGCACAAAAAATAACTTCCATCAGGAAACGGTTTAAAAACATAAAAATGTTTCTATATGGGCTTCTACTACTACTACTAAGAATTCTCAGGAAATTCAAAGACTTTTATTTTCCCTATTTAACAGGTAACCGAACTCATGATACAACACTAATTAACGAAGATGGTTTCATATGGAAACATTTAATTCAGTGCTCTGTCTTCCCCACCTAGAACTTCAGAACCTGATGTAGGAGGACTGGCTAAGCCCAGAGAAGTTAACAGGAGTTTCACACCCTATGTTTTAAAGGAAAGATAGAAAAACAGAGCTGAAAAGAGAACTCTGAACTGCAAATCCATTACAAACCAAGTAGCAGAGATAGACCTTGTTAGGAAAGGCTACAAGGTACATTATATGTACAGTTGGAGAGTATGTTCAAAGTCAAGTTCTTAAGGGACTGGAATGACATCTCACTATACTGTATATTTTCATGTGTACAGAATTAACAAAGCAGGGAATATGAAACTAAAGAAAAATACTGTACACAATCATTAAAAATCTCCCAATATATACCATGTACTATAGGAGAAGGTCACTACACCACTCCTAGTTACCATGGCTCCCCAAATACTAATGCAGTAATTAAAAATATTATTTGAAATAAAATAAAAATAGAATATGCTAAACAGCTCAAGAATGTTGTTAATTAACAGAACAAGAAAAGTTTTGCTAAGTGGGCTTAAACATTTTAATTTCATAACAGGATGAAAAAAGTTTCACAATCCTGAGAGAATAGTAAGCAAGTTAGACAAAATAAATCCATTGACAGAATAAAAAAACAAAACAACGTGCTATGCTTTATTTTGCTTGTCTTCCGTTTACACCGAATTGGTTAAAAAAAAAAAAAGTCCACTTGATCAACAGTAAATTAAGCAGTCATTTATGTGCCACAGGCAGCCCCTGCTGCATGTGCTGCGTTCTAGGTATCACACATTTGCTGCCTCCATAAATTAAATACATTTTTATATGCTCTAAAAAAAATTAAGTTCAACACCTACAGGAAGTCTTTTTTGTGCAATGGCTTCTTTATAGGAGGGAGATGCAATCTTTATCATGTGAGAGAAACTATATCATAGCTGTATACTCCCTTGGAGTCTGTGTGTAACACAGTGATAATATGGATTCTACTGTTATCACTGAAAGTGCATTCCTGCAACGGTTTTTCTTCTCTTTTCCTACTGGTATGTTGTGCAAATAATTTCACACAGAAACTTGTGCCTTTTGCACTGCAGACTCACAGTTTACTTCTATAACAACAATGATTACAATCCTAATTCCCAAAAAGTTGACATCGTGTAAGAGTCACAAGGTCTCAGAAGAAAAGATGGACAGAGGTTCACCAATCTGAAAATCTGGGATTTACAAATCATTGCATTCTGTTTTTATATAGATTTTTACACAGCGTCATAACTTTTTTAAAATTAGGGGTGTACTAGATAAACAATGTTAGCCATTTAACTACTTGTGGTTCTGGTCAGAATACTTTCAGATGTTCCCTGCTTTCCTCAACTTCTTCCTTCAAAACACCTGGCCACAGTATAGTGATCTCCCTCTCTGTGACTATAGTAATGTATGGCCTCCTTCCACACAGGCGCTTGTGTGAAGTGGGATCCGCTTGATCAGCGGGGGATCTCTCCTCTGAGCAGGCGGATGTCAGGTCCATGTCTGCTCCGCAGAGCGGACACCAACACAGCCTTGCTCTAGTCTACGGGGCAATCGGAAGGAAAACGATCACCTTTCCATTTCAACCTGACGCCATCCGATATACTGATGGGGAATAGGTCCCCCATCCGTCTTTTTTAGGCAGGCAGGATCAGACATGTGTCTGCTGAAATCTGCCCCTCCATAGAAGAGACTGGAGGGTCCAATCAGGTCCACCTGAAAAACTGACAGGCAGGCCTGATCGGATCGCCCATGTGAAAGGGGTCTATTGCCAAAAAACAAAACTGTGCTCACCATCTGGGAGGCAATGTGTTTGGCTCCTAGTACTTTACTACAGCCTAGCAAATACCAGTCTGGTCAACAAGCATACAACATACATGACTGCACAATATTGTAGCTGTATGTACATGCATAACTCTTAAAATATAAAACACTACCAACTTTATTTTTTATCTTCCCCTCATACCAATGTTCCCATAATAACCCGATGAATTCTCTGCACCATGACACCTAAACGTTGATTAACCACTATGGCAAACATCCATTTTGCTTTCATCCATGGATCCACTATGAGTCAACATCTATTACCATTAACTATCACAACTAAAGGATATACAGCAAAAAAAGGAGGTCAAGTCACAATTTCAGTCAAACACTCTCAATACAATTACCTTCAGGAAGTTCTTGACTCTCTCTGGATCATAACAATTGCTCTCTCTGCAGATTCTCTCAACTTCTTTAATCTGCCCTGTTTTGCATGCTGCCTGTATGTATTTGAAATGAACATCAGGATCTTGACTAAAGTTGACAATGGAACCCAAGAAATAGAAAAGTCCTGGAATAGGAAAATAATTGAAGACACTTGAATCATTTTTATTCACTTCGTCATTTACAATTCAATGCAAATGCACTAAAGCCTATTTTGGGTCAAACCCAGATGGGTACTTTTCATATGGTTTGGGAGTGCCCCAAGATACAGACCTTTTGGTTAGTGCTCTTTGACCTGATTAACACTAAATTGGACTTATCGATGTCTATGTCTCTGAGCTGGCTCTATTGGGGATCCCTGCTGATGCTCAGAGATTGCATCACAGGAAGCTGTTGGTTTCTTACTTGCTATTCTATGCTAAAAAGGCAATCATCAAATGGTCCTTCTCTGCTCCACCTGCTCTATCTTCTTAGGAAACGATGACTGGTGCCACGTTGCCTCTTTACAAACTGAAGTACATCAGTCTTGGCTTTGGCTGCCCCTGGAAATTTGAGAAGGTGTGGCAGCCGTGGACTTCCCATTAAGGTGGGGCTTCTTTACTGAACTGTTGTAATGCCTCAAACATCGCCTCTCTCCTTACCCTCTCCCTCACTTCCTTTCCAGGACACTTCCAGAGGTAATGTAGCCCTCCCTCTAGATGTATATGCTATGGAAGATATTGTGGGATTGTTTGAAAGCGGTCTCGCCTTCCTTACTAGAATTGCTGAACGGACTCCATTTGTTCCGCCTTATTTTGGGAAATTTTTTTCAGTTCGTCAACCGATTTAGATGCACAACCTGTTTTTATTGTATTACCATTTAAAGTTTGGTTGTTTTAGTTTTTCTTTCTGTACGTTCTATTATTTTATCCCTCAATAAAGCAATCCTGATTTTTTTTTTTTTTTTTTTTTTTTTTAAGAAAACAACCTATTCTGGACACAAGAAAATAAAAAATCCGTAAATTGGAGACATCCTGTAAGGATGTTATTCCACTACATAGTTTGGTGTCATCTGCAAAGACTGAAATGGTACTTTTAATCCCAGACCCCATATAATTTATAAAGATATTAAAAAGTAAGGGTCCCAACACTGAACCTTGGGGTACACCACCGATAAACTTAGACCATTCAGAGTATGAATCATTAACCACTAAGTTTGGTCTTTTAGCCAGTTATCGATTCATTTACAAAACTGATATTTCCAAGCCTGTAGACTTTACCTTACACATGAGCCATATGTGGGGAACTGTATTGAATGCTTTTGAAAAATCCAAATATACCACGTCCACAGCCACCCCTCTGTCCAAGGTTTTAATTACCTCTTCATAAAAAGAAAACAGGTTTGTTTGACAACTTCTGTCTTTCGTGAATCCATGCTGTCTGTTGCTCAAAATACTTTTTACAGCAAGAACTCAGCTATGTGGTCTTTTGTTAAACTCTCCAGTATCTTCCCAACTATAGAAGTTAAACGAACAGGTCTATAGTTACTTGGTAAAGACTTTATTCCCTTTTTAAAGCGGGGGTCCACCTATCTATCGTTTTTTTTTTTGAGTTCATTCACAAACTTTTCTTCTCAGAATTACATACTCACATATTGTGTGTAATATGTCCGCCTGTGTCAGATTTCGTCGGAAAGAATAACTTATATTATTCACTGCAGGCGGTTTCCATCTTAATTGTGGGCATTTGAAGCCCACAAGCATTTATTTCCTGGATGTGGTGAATGCTGTGCTCCCAGCATTCACCGCTCGTTCCCGCACATGCTCAGTGACATCCTGGGAAGCCTGAGACTAGCTCCCAGGAGTCTGGGAGAGGCTAGAAACACGCCTACTCCCACGGGAGGAGAACCAGGAAGTGCAAAGAAGAATAGAAAAATAAAAAGGTAATTACGGCGATTTAAATTTTTTTAAACGGCATGTCAGCATCTAGGCAAGGAAGAGAATACATACAGATATTGTTTAAAATTTGGGTGCAACCCCGCTTTAAATATAAGCACCACATTGGCCCTACGCCAATCAAGTGGTACTATTCCAGTCATTAATGAGTCCCTAAAAATTAGATACAGTAGCTTTGAAATGACAGAGCTCAATTCTTTTAGGATCCGTGGGTGGATGCCATCTGGTCCAGGTGCTTTATCCACCTTTATTCTGTCTAAAGATTTCTGGTCCATATCACTTTTGAGCCATTGTGGATCACTTGGGCCGGGTCAATACCATGTCCGATATGAACTTGAGCTCCCCCATGCTCCTTTGTATACACAGAACTGAAGGAAGCACATTTAATAAATTTTCCCTCTTTGTTCCCAGTCACCCACTCTAGATTATTTTGTAAAGGGCCTACATGCTCAGACCTGACTCTTTTTACTATTAATAGATTTGATAAAATTTTTGGGGTTTGTCCTATCTTTTGCAATCTGTCGTTCCTTTTAAATTTTTGCATCCTTGATTTCCTTTTTACATATTCTGTTATAGTCTTTGGAAAATTTAAACGATAATAGTGTTCCTTCATTTTTTTATTTTTAAAAGCTCTTTTCTTATTTATAGCTTTTTTAACTTTGGCCGTGAGCCACATAAGTTTAAAAGGCTAAAAACAAAACCTATTGCCCATGGGAATATACTTTGCAGGGAGTTCACAAACCGTCTTTTTTGAAGAATTCTTATTTCTGTTCTGTGTTCATCAATGCCAATATTCCCTCCCAGTCAAAGTCTTGGAGAGCAGCCCTCATCCTTGGAAAATGTGCTCTCTTAAAGTGTTTTTATATCTTTCCCGTATGTGTTTTTTGCTTACAGCCAATATCAAATGAAATCATGTTATGGTCACTGCTACCCAGATGTTCCTTTATATGAACATTAGTAATAAGCTCTGCATGGTTTGTGATTACCAGGTCCAACAGAGCATCATTCCTATTTGGGCCCTCAATAAACTGGACCATAAAATTGTCCTGTAATAGGTTTATACATTTTTGCCCATTAACTGTTCCAGCAGTGCCATTACTCTAGTCAATTTCCAAGCGAGGAAAAGGGCAAGTAAAAACAGCCTGTTCCTCTACTCCCTAGAGTTACTAAGCATTGAATATTTCATCCTGGAGCTAGGCATGACCGTTTACTATTAATTTTGAACAGTGACTGACGTCTGAGTCAATTTATAAAAAGTACTGGCATGCAATAAACCCTCAATTATTTAAACCCACTGCAAATACATTTGTGCCTATAAATCTCTGGCACAGAAGTCTTACAGTAGCCAAAGGGATAAGTGTCTTTTGGTATAGCCCCCTACAGTTGGATATGGTAAACACATGTCTCAGAGCACTCTGCATCCTCTGTAGATACACTGACTGTCCCATCTCATGAAAATATATAGAGCAGGTGGTCTCTAAACTGTGACCCGGGGGCTGAATGCGGCGCCTTTGCTTGCATTTATCCAGCCCTTGGGGAACTTTTCCTTCCACTGATACAAGACACTATTCCTCCCACTGACACCTAAAATGGGGCGCTATTAATCCCACTGACACCAACGATGGGGCACTATTAATCCCACTGACATCAACGATGGGGCACCAATTCTCCCACTGATATCAATAATGGGGCATCATTTCCTCCCACTGACACCAATGATGGGGCACTATTCCTCCCCCCAATACTAAAGATGCACGGTTTACTCCCACTGACGCCAGGATCATTTCTACTCCCAATGGCCACAGTCTGGCCCCTGTAAAGTCGGGAATAAACTGGCCCTTTGTTGAGAAAGTTTGGAGACCCGATATAGAGGAAACTGATTTTTATCAGATGACCACCATTGTTTTTCCAAGATATGATCACAAAAGGGTTGTCCACTTAGACATGAACATGAAACAATCTATGTACAGAACAATCATGCATAAGTTTAAATCTTCCAAACTCTAAAGGAACAATACAGATGAGCAATTCTTAGCAAACCCACAACTTCTGTCAATTAAAAACTATACTATGCACATCAATGACCTATGAAATGCTTTACTTAAGCCTAGCTAAAAAGAACATTTTTTAGACAGCCACAATGTACCCATTTACCGACCTGGGTACAACCAGCATGCTGGATTTTTACATGCGATTATTGCCAATGGCTATAGCCGCTAGCAATAATTACGGTGTTCTCCTTGCCAGGACGGCTCCCTGCACCCCCCCGAACACCACAATAGCTCAGAAGCGGTAATCGAGCAATTTTCTTTCCTGGAACCTATGGTTGCAGAAAATAATATTGCATCATTTATGCCCAGCTTAAAACAAATGGCCTTTTTTAAATTTTCTATTAGACAGTAGACAAAAATAATTGCTGATAAGATCTCATTTGTGATCGCATCAGCTATTTGACTCTGAAGAAACAAAATTTAAAAGGATGTCTGCTAAGCTTACATCAGTCCTACATTAATATTTAATGAAATGTAATAGATTCATTTTACATACCTTCAAAACTCTTGAAGGATTCAAAGAGTTCGATGAGTGACTGAGTAGAGAGCTGCTCATGGTACTTGGAAGCTACTTGTACACAGATCTGCAGGTTTTGACGGATATTTGCAGACAGCATTGCGCGTAAGCACTCCAGAGAGTCTTCAACTGACAGAGAGCCAAAATAGTTCACCAGCCACTGATAATATAAGAAACAAGTGGAATTCATAATTGCAATAGGCTGCTTGTTTGTTGGAACTTCAGTACAGATGAATGGCATCTTCTTTCGACAACAAAATTTAACATAATAGGGCAAGGTCACAAATCTTTGTGATTTCCTAGTCAGCTAAACTAGTGTAAGTGAATGTAGCACAATTACCATTACTACATATACTATGCACTGCCTGCCACAACATTCTCAGCAGGGTAGTCATTAAACATAAAAAATTATCATGGGGTAAAATTATGATGAATGAGTCTATCAAAAAATAATCTGCCTTAAAGATGTATAGGTGCAATCTACATGTCATCATCTTCCTAGTTTTACTACCTAGCGAGTCTCAGACTAGTAATAAGCATGCAGCCAGTGAAATCAAAAAAGTCTCACCTTGCATAGTTTATTCCAGAACCTCACAAGGTAGTGAAACCAGAATCAGAATTTGAGCAATGAAGTCAATGTTAAACTGAAAATGGCAGCTGCCACATTACTATCCTTACAGCTTGTGAAGATTTCAATGGGCAAGTCTTCTCTACAGTTAGAGGCTAGATTAAGCTACACTTTTTTTCTTTATCCTTTAAAATAGTTTATAAATAAACATTCAGGAATGTTCATGTTGAACATTTTTTTCTCCTGGCAGGGAAAAAGCTGCTTTAAAAAATGCAATAAAAGCTGTGTATTGTACGTGTTTAAGCGCTTTAATGCATTATATTGGCCAGAATATAAATTTTTCCAGCCATTAGAAAGCTATTAATGCAAGAATGTGCCGTGTGTTTATGCATGTTTCCTGCTCAAAAGCTCCTCTCCTGAACACGTTGGTGGTGTGTTTTTTCCCCAGCCTGCAAACGCTCCTCTTCTAATATGCCTGTAAATGCCTGTGTGCGCATGTCTAGGCGAATAGATTTTGGAGGCTGGAAAAAAAAAAGGCAAACGCCTGTAAACGCTGCAGTTTAAGCTCCTTGTGCATGGGGCCTTATAGTCCAAAAAGGTAGTTACAGTCGGATTTATACACTTTGTCTGCTTATTTTAAAGGGTGCACTGCTGCTTGAAAGTCTTACCTCTGGATTAAGAAGATGAGTGTGGACAACAGCCCGCTTGATATCATACAGATCAGTAAAGTGCTCTAGAGCTCTCTGAAGCAGACCAGCCTTTTCACAGAGTTGGGCAATGTGAGCACGGTCATAGTGTGTAAACATTTGGTTGCCCAAGATAGCATCTGCAACCTAGAGTATAACAGAAACACGATCATGAACACCAACATGACCTAAAAACTGACAAGTAAAATTATCAGTTACTACAAATTAAATACTCTACATAAAATAAGCTATTGTGCAAACCTCTAGATAGATATACCTGAGGTGCATGCATTAGATTCATTTCAAGTAGACGTGTTTGCAAGGGGCCTTCACTGGGACGATTGTTTTTCAGGGCGTCTAGCAAAAATGCAGTGCACTGCTGAATAAGGTTATACTCCATAAATACATCCACAATCTGAAAGAGAAAAAAAATCAGTATTAAATAACCATGCTAATGCATATTACTAACCTATGATTAGGTCACCTTAAAACCAAGTAAACTGCAGCCTCAAAAGTTTTTGTGCAGGACTTTACCTGTGTAATATCAGCAAGAGGCTCTTCATCTTGAACCAGCATTTGTGCAAACTGCTGGCCTTGGTCTGGATTGATTCTCATGACATTTCTCAACAGGAAAATCCAGTCAGGAGTGTAGCCAACCTGCACAGAATAAGTACATATAGAAATGATGTAGACAGGGAAACCTATTTATACATTAAAACTATGCTGAGAATTTAAGGAAGCAGCATATCAGGACCTATCATTCAAAAAAGGATTGCAGTAAGGAAAGAAAAAAAACTCCCGAAAAAAAAGCAGCTAGAACACATTTGGATAATTTTATCAATTTCTACACCATTTAAAAGAAAACAGCTTCATAGGCATTCTTGTACTAAAACCTGCGTACGGACAAGACAGCTTGCAGTATCAGCAGTGTACAGATACAAAGAATTAATTCTGCATAAAGAAAGGTGCTGTGGAAGTTAGAGTTATGTATAGTATATAAACCAAAGAACGTGCAGTGCTGCGAAGGAGCATTTGGAGAGTCAGGGACATCCTGGTTTTGATGTTTATAAGAACGCATTTGACCATTCCATTATTGGTGGTCATACGGTCTGGTAAGGTTCATCTACACACTGTGGTGTTTTGGTGAAGTGTTTCCTCTCCCTTTTCCAGTTGATGGAAGGATCATTTGGAAGGCTCAATTACTCTCAGCCCAGGAGTAGTATTGATATATGCACTGTTTTTGGTGGATCATTTATACACTTTTTTGTGACTTTTTGCTTGATGGACTTTCCTTACTGTGCTATATAGGTCACTAACGAATGATTTATTATTTGTTACTATTGATTCCATGGTGGATTGATACATATATTTTTGGTGTTTGGACACTAATATTTTGATACCATTCTGTGTTTCATTGCTATGATTTTTTTTTTTATAGCATTTTTACATATATTTGGTTATCTACAGTGCTGCACGTTCTTTGTTTTGTTTTAGGGTTGGTATTATAACTCTTGGTTCTAGCTGCTTTGTTTTTTTTCCCCTATACCCAAGCACAGAGTTTCCCTCTATTTTACATGTATAGTATATACTCTAGTCAGGGTTGTAGCATTTCACTATCGATATATGGAACCATGCAGAAGTTTTAGGCAGGTGTGACGAAATGCTGTCAACTAAGAATGCTTTCAAAAAATATATATTTCAATAGTATAATAGTCTGTCTGGGATTACATGGAGACATTAGGATTTGAGGCAGCCTACATCCACAGGTGGTCTGTAGTTAATTCTTCAAGATGTTTGGAACAACCTACATGCCAAGTTCCTTCAAACACTGTGTGCAAGTGTACCGAGAACTGATGCTGTTTTGAAGGCAAAGGGCGGTCACACCAAATATTGATTCGATTTTCTCATCTTCTCTTTAACTTTCCATTTTGTTAATTGATAAACAAACTATTAATACTTCTATTTGTGAAAGCAATTTTAAAAATTACAGCATTTTTTTTTTTTTACACACACACCTGCCTAAAACGTTTGCACTGTAGTGTATGTGAAAAAGCACAATTTAGCCCTGGCTTCTGCAAATAAAGAAGAAAAAAAAACCCCCCACAAAAGCGTAAAACTCACCTTTTTAGCATACAACACAATCTTCTGAACCTGCCCAGTTTCTGCAAAGCACTGAATGACTTTGTTGGGAACATTGGCCCTCAGGTAAACACTCAAAGCCAGTGTAGGATCCACAGATTTCACTAGATCCCCCAGTTCTTCTGAACACTCCAGCTAATTGTAAAAACAAATAATTTCTAGTTATAAACCAAGCATTGTTAGAATGCAAAATAATTACAACTTTAAAAAAATTCAAACATGGCTGCGATATTTAAATTTTAAAGCACAGCATCATCTGAAAAATTATTTGCATACAGATTTCATAAACGCTGCACAATCAGCAACATTAAAACAAGCTTGGGAGGTAAAATTACACAAGACTGAAGAATATAAAAAGCTGCATCTATGTGTAGTATGTAAGGTCAGTGCGGGGTAAATGGCACTCAAGAAAGTCAGCTCTTCTGAACACCTTGTGTATCACCCACTTCTGATGCCACTGAGTTGCGAACTGTAGTGACATCTATTAAGGAAAGGAAATGAATGCTAGAAGAGGACTACATTTCTGTAATTTCTCTTTTTGGCACTACATTGAGTACATAACTTGAAACCAGAACTTTAAAACGCCTTCTGTTCCTATTTCACATTACAGCAATGGACTGCTAATAGTTTCATAAACGTACAACTTCTAAAATAAGGCGTGCAAACTGCACCCTCCCCAAATAACCATGTTAATTTAAAGGAGAAGTATAACCAAATCTTTTCTTTTCTTGGGGATCACAGGAGTGCAGTTCATTGTGCACTTCTGTAACCCTTTTTCATTCGACAGCAGGTGTCACAGAGCCGGTCCAGACTATGAAAAAATCTCGACCATACTGTTGTGGTCCACCCAAATGCCTGGACCACCAGCTGGCGCAGCCTCTCAACGAGCAGTTAGGGGCCTGAAACAGCCGCTCCCACCCTCTCCAAAGTCCCCAGCTCGCGGCACCCTGAAGACCGAAAGCTGAGCGATCAGCTGTGTTTGATCACTCAGTTCTCGGTCTTAAAGCCAGCTGGAGACAGATGCAGTGTCAGATCGATGCTGCATCCAGCCAAGTATAAATCTTCGGTTTTAAAAAAAAAACTTCTCTTTTAATAAACTGGCTTAATAAAACTATTTTAATGACAAATCTGACATTGATTAACCTGCATTAAATTTAATTCTGTGTTTCTTTTGTGTTTGCCGAAGTGTGCAGTGAATGCAGCAAATATTTGAAGAGATGTTTCAGATAAATAAAGCATTTTAAAGGCTAAGCCCACTTTAGATAAATTTAGGGTGTAACATGGTGCCAAGAGGTGGTAACCCCCTCCCCCCCCACCCATCACGGGGTTAGGGGCTGTTCTTCCCAAAGGCTACTGTCATTTTGACAGCCACATCATTCTTTCAGAGAATGTATAAATTGCAAACATCTGGGACTTGTACTACCGCACTAGTAGTTCACCAACACGTACTGTAGCTTTGTAACTTCAGCAGGGGCATAAAGCTGAAGAAAGTCCTCAGGAGCCGGTGCACTACAACCACCATCTGAGCTGCAATTCCTTGCAGGCTCAAATGCATATGCAAATTTATATAATCAAATACAAAAAGGAGGAGGACTATGCATTCTACTCATGAAAAATTCCTTTAAGCTTTGGGGTACATTAATATTTTTGTGCTTGGAAACCACTGCTTTCACAAATACCTTGTCTTCCTTCAGCCACTTCTCCAGAAGCTGCTTGCGACCTTGCTGAAGTACAGGTCTACATAACTCCAGAGACTCGTATTTATTGAGTTGGCCCTGATCCAAGAGAATGCCAAAGTACTGCAGGAGTGGTGAAGTCTGACCTGGCTGAGCAGGAACACTCTGAAATCGGCGTATTGTGTCCGGTGTACGTAGTATACCCTAAAATTAAGAAGAAAAAAAAAGTCACATTTTACTTATCAATTAATTGGATAACCTGCTTTAACTGGAACTAGTTTACCAATCTTACTTTTGTAAATAATTTTTGAAAATATTAATGGAAGATAGTGATTGTTACTATGCATAACAGGTCAGCCTTCCTTTGGCACTAGTGTAAAAGTTCAATTCCGGCGACAATTTTTTTCCTTTGCTTAGATTGGGACAGAATAAAGACTTTTGCGGGGGTTTCTTTAGCACTCTATGCTCCTTTTGGGGAGATTTCACCAGAGCATAAGGGGGGAAAGTTGCAAGGTGGGATGTGTTAATGCATGTGACAAGACAAATGTGAATAAATATCCCCGGAAACAGTAGAAATTTTACAATGGTTTCAATCATTTTACACTATCCACAGTAAAGCTGTGTGTACTTTTGCAACCAACACATTAGGGCAAACAAGAGAATAATACTTTATTCTATTTTTACCTTTGGTGCATTTGCAGCCACCTTTGCTGCTTCTGAATAATTTCCTTGTGCAAATAGAGTATTAAATTTGCGAGCAAATAGTTCCTCAGCTCCAGCCAGATTGTTGCGGACAGCCATACGCAGAGCTAGATCAGGGTTCTGCAGAACATTGGTGATGTAGGGTATTATATTTTCTTCTTCTACGCAAACAGAAAGCACCTAAAAGAGTGAAAAGGTATATATATATATATGAAGGTATATTAAAAACAAACAAAAACAAAAAACCCCAAACACATTGATAGAAATAACAAACTTCAACTACAAGGAACATTCACAAAGCAGCCACCACTACAAAGCAAGCATCATCCTTACCCACTTAAGGGCCGAGCCTCTTTTTTACACTTGTTATTTACGAGTTAAAATCTATTTTTTTTTTTTTTTTTTGAGAACCCCCAAAACATTAGAAAAAAAATATATAGAACACCGTAGAGAATAAAATGGCGTTGAAATACTTTGTCACACCGTATTTGCGCAGCAGTTTTACAAGCGCACTTTTTTTGGAAAAAATACACTTTTTTGAATTAAAAAAAAAAACTCAAAATTGTGCCCGCTTGTGGAATGGCGACAAACTTTTACCCTTAAAAATCCCGTAGGCGGCGTTTAAAAAAAAATTCTACAGGTTGCATATTTTGAGTTACAGAGGAGGTCTAGGGCTAGAATTATTGCTCTCGCTCTACTGATCACGGCGATACCTCACATGGGTGGTTTGAACACCGTTTTCATATGCAGGCACTACTCACGTATGCGTTTGCTTCTGCGCGTAAGCTCGTCGGGATGGGGCATTTTAATTTTTTATTTTGACACTGTCTTTTTAAAAAAAAAAAAAAAAAAAATTTGGGTCACTAAAAAGCATGACAGGACCTCTTAAATATGAGATCTGGGGTAAAAAAGACAAAAATGCATTACTAAAAAAGTCACTTGGGAAAAATAAAAAATAAAAATTCTCCTTTAAGAGTTTGACGTCGCTTCCACCCTCCCATGCTATGGAGCCGAGCGGGGGCCATCTTCCCCTTAGTCAGCAGCCAGGCATCCATCCACGGGAGAGGACGCGATAGTCTCTGCCTCTACCGGCGGGTCCGGTAAGCGATGGAGATGACAAGAGCACGGCGGGAGGGAGGTGGGCACCTCTCCTGCCGCTGATAAAAGTGATCTCGCGGCGAATCTGCCGTGGAGACCACTTTTAATCTTAAAGAGAAACGTACGGCGTTCCCTAAAACACTAGCTAGCTGCTAGCTGCTGCCATAACCCTGGTATTTAGCGTAAAAGTACAGACGTACGGGTACGTCGTTTAGCATGAAGTGGTTAATAAAAGCAAACCCTTTCACATTAAAGCATAAATATACGACTGGGGCAGGTCTTGCCACAGGGGCATTTGGGGGTGAATGACAACAAAATATAAACAATGGGTAACACAATAGGTTGACATAATTACTGTGTTTGATATATAAATGACACTTTATAATTGACTAAGATTAAAACTATGTTACCTGGCCCTTTCGATTCACACCGATAATTCCTGCTGTGGCTTCATGGGGTGCAGTGACAAAGATGGTCTCGCCACTGATTCTGTTCATATAGATGCAGGTACCAGTTTCGAGGTCATAAAGGTGAATGTACCCATATTTTGTAATCAAGAAGACAACATCATGTTTCCCACTGATCTGTAACATTGAGTATGTGCACAGAGTTAGGACTATTGACAATTAAAGGTCAACTTTATCATATTATTAAGAGGTATACAAAAAGACACACACACTTTACTTATGATCATTTAGGCGGTTTACAATAAACAAAGCACTACAGTTTCTGACAAACATTTTAGCAACATAGCATTCTAGTGAAAAATTCATTTGATGGCTAATGGAGGAATTAACATACCTGCATTGCAACAGGAAAGTCATTCTGGGCTTCTGGCGGAAAGAAAACGTCTACAGCTTTTTTTGGGAAAGGCTGGTTTCCAGTAGGTGGTGTTCCAACTTCAATAATATGCAACTGCAAATTAAGACATGTAAAGTGTAATTCCCTTTGTTGAAAGAAAAATAAGCAACCTATACCAGGTCAGTTACATACATTTCACATGTAGGGGGGAGATGGGGGAGGTAGAGTGCAGGGGGCGTGAAGTGAACAATTTGGGTATTATTTTGGGATGAGGTTAGTGATGTGGCTAGAGCAAGAGTTGTGGATGGCTTTGTATGATGATTAGTTAGTATTTTGAATTTTAACCACTTGCCGCCCCTCTCCAGCAGATATACTTTGGAGGGGTGGGGCACTGGCAGTCTCTGTTACACACACATATATATATATATATATATATACACACACACACACACACACACACACACACACACACACACCATTGAGCCTGTTCCGGGGTAGGAGGGTGCATCATGTGATCGCCATTTCCCACTGTGGGCAACAGGCCATACAAACCATTTATTTCAACTATTATGACTTCTGTTGAAGGAAAAAAAAATGTTTCAACTGACTGAAATCCCAAGCATTATAAACAAATGCTTTAGCATCTGCAGCTAACCAGCCAGTAAGTAAAGATGTAAATTGGCAGATGTTATAAGCTGCTGTATTACCAGTAATCTGAGTTCCTGGGGAAGCAGTAAGCACGGTTGTGATGGCAAAAACAGCAGCTGAAGGAAGATGATAAAAATACAGGAGGCAAGAAGGCCCCTAGGAGTGGAAACCCCTTACTCTAAAGCAGGGGTCTCCAAACTTCCTAAAGAAAGGGCCAGTTTATGATGCTTCAGACTTTAGGGGGGCTCGACTGTGACCACCGGAAGTTGAAATTGTCCTGGCGTTAGTGGAACTAAACAATGCATCTTTGGCATTAGAGGGAGGAATAGTGCACCATTGCTGGTGTCAGTGGGAGGCACAGTGCCTCATTGTTGGCGTCAGTGGAAATAGTGTCCCATGCTGGTGTCAATAGGAGGAATAGTGCCTCATTGTTGGTGTTAGTGAAAGAATAGTGCCCCATCGTTGGTGTCACTGGAAGAAATCCTGCCCTGTTGATGTCAGTAACAGGAATTATGCCCCATTGTTGGGTGTCAGTGGGAGGAAAAAAGTGTCCCAAGGGCCAGATAAAGGCAAGCAAAGGGCCGCATCCGGCCCTCGGGCTGCAGTTTGGAGACCACTGCTCTAAACCACTGATTTTTTTTTTCTACACTTAATTAAAAAACTACATGGACAATTTTACCTTTCCACCTGCTTGTCCTCTAACTGCAAAGCAAAACAGGGTAGACTCTTCAGCATTTCCTTCCATTTTAAATTGAGCAAAACTGGCTGCATGTCCCTCAATAGGCTGAGACACTTTCCTGTCCACAGAGTACAGCTGCATAGCTCCAACAACTCGATTTTGCTGAAGAAGAAGAAACAAGTGCTTAAGTTAGTTATTTTACCAAAGTCAGAAAAGATAGGAAAAAAAAATATATACATTTTTTGCCGCCTTTCTCACATTTTGTTCATCTGTGTTTTGTACAAAGATATGCTATAGGTGCCATTTGCAGGTAGTTTATTGATGACATTTAGGCCTCATGCACTCTGGACGTTAAAATAACATTATAAAAACGCCAGTAGCTTTGCGGTGAGCTTTCCAACGTTTAACGTTTTTGTAATATCGTTTAAGGGTTTTTTACCACGTTAGCGTTTTATTCCCCAAATTTTTTTTTTCAATCGATCAAAAGTGTTAAACGAGGGTGAGCCGCGTTTTTGAGCATTTATCGGAGTTGATTAGCGTTTGACGTTAGAGCGTTTTTACAGCTGAAAAACTCCTCTCAGAACCCACTAGTTTTGTGGGGTTTTTTTTAAAAAACAAAAAAACGCCTCAGCCAAAAACTGCATGGACACATAGGATAACATGATGGGGAGTTTATTAACTGTAGAAAAAAAACGTCTGAAACCAAAAACACCTGCTGTAAAAATGTCCAAAAATGTCCAGCGTGCATGAGACCTAATGGTGTAGAAAAAAAAAGGAAAATGCATAATCCATAACTATGGCTTTTAGCATCATATGTACATGGACTAATTCTACATCCAATGTAAAGAGCATGGATAAATACTGGAAACAGAAGTAGAGATATGATATAAATCTGAGAACAGATTTTAACAGCAAATCTTAAACAATCACTGTGTACCAATGCATGTGCTAACAACTAATAAAGTTCTATGTCGTATGATTATTATATCCATAGATTTCAACAAACTATGCCTCAGTCAACTGTGAATATTTTACAATTGAAGTTGAAGCATCCAGACATACTTCTTACTGGAAACAATAGCAAACTGAATTTGTATTAACTTGCTGACAAGAATGGATGTGTCAAACACCCACATCCCTCCCTGTGTCGGAGGATGAATCATTCTGACAGCCATGCCGTGAAGGGAGGCAGCATTTATGTAAGGAATGGAGCATGTGGCCCCTACATTACAAGACTTTCTGTATATGTGTTTTGCCTGATCATTTAGAATATTCATCACAAAATATTGTTTACACCCAAAAAAATTGCTACACCACAGAGGCATCTCTCACCTGAGCAGAAATTCCTGTTAGAAGCAGCCACTTCTGCTTGGCATCTGTTCGGTAATTAATAATCTGGCATCCTGCCAGGCTGGAATGCCGGTCAAACACCTTCACTGGCTGCGACTCTCCCTCCATGCTCCAATGATACACAGCATTGTCGGTTACTAAAGCAACAGTGTTCAAAGAGATCCACTTCCAAAAGGTGACATCATCAGTCATGGTATGAGCCTTCATTTTGCTTTTCATTTCAATGTTAAAGATCTGAAGGGTTTTCCCGGCTGCAAACAAAACAGGGGTCAATGATTTTCTTTTCCTCCCCACCTCTTACAACAAATGCCATATTACAGTGTGCATACATCACAGCATTTTCTAAAATGCTAAAAGATCTACAAAAATAAAATGTGATCATTAGAACATTTATATGCACAAAAACACCTAAGAGGGTTGTTCTGAATCTAAATATAGATGGGAAAGGTTCAGAAAGATTTGCTTTTTTTTGTGTGCAAAGGCTTTTGATTCTAGATGAAAAACAGTGAAAGATGAAGGATGCATACTTCCAAAAAATGCTAGTTGCCGGGTTGTCTATAGCATGAATACTTTCAGCGGCAGACTCAGAACAAGAACAAAGTCAAAGCTCCGGATTTGTATACCTTCATACAGTATTGAAAACCACGGATTCTGCATGGAAGCCAGGAAACTAGCATGCTTGTAAGAGATCAGTTATGGCAGCCTGTGTGTACCTGCTTTTCTTTTTTTTCTTTAAAAAGGAAAAAAAAGAGAACCCCCAGTCCACAATAGATCATGGTAGCATCTTGTCCATTTAAAAGTACTCCAGAGACTAATAAATACACCCATATTTGAAGGGAAATTGTGCCTTATTTTTTGCATAGGAGTTTGTAAAGCACTGCAACCAGAGCCGCTTCCACTCAGCAGGGGATCCGATTCCCCACTGAATCAGAGTTGAATGGGATGGATGTCAGGTTTTTTTCCCTTTCTTTCCACAGTTCAGTTTGTGTCCACGTTTTACACAGCGGACAGGGATGGATCTATGCTAGCTCTATAGGCAGCCAGATGTAAACAGACTTGAGTCCATTTACATCAGGCTACCTCCGATGGCTCCATATTACATCCTATATATGGGCAGAATACGCAACATGGTAAGAAAGATGGAGTTGGCCTTTAAATTTAGATTTGATTTTCACATGAACCTATAGGCAAATGTTAAATCCAGCCATGATGACTAACTTGCAAGGATGGAGAAGAGTGGGAAAAAAAATGAATAAAAATAAATTAAAATGCATACCTGGGAAAAAAAAAGAAAAAACAAACGTGCTCACGTGCTCCAAGATTTCAATAGTACTGGTCATATGACCAAACTAGATCTTTGGTCACATGACATCTGCTAAATTTAGTCACAAGACTGACAGGAAGTCGGGGTCTGGTAACAGTATTTCTTTGGAAAAGTTAGGGCCAGTTCACACCACATGCAGTCCATTGCTTTTTTTTTTCTGGATAGGTGGTTATATTGTTTCCAAATGGCATAGTTCACACCAGTGCAGTCAGTTCCAGTACATTCCAGAAAAAAATAAAAGTAGAACATGCCACTTTTTTTTTTTGCACTGAACTGTACTGGAATACACACACACACACACACGGGGGGGGGGGGGGTGCAGAAATGCCTCCAGAACACATCCGGATTGCGTTTCTATGGTGTGAACTGGCCCTGAAGCATTTTAATCTTTTCATTTAATCTTATCCATCCAAGTAGATGGACATCACTGCTTTAAAATGTTGCAGTATACTACACTTTAATGGTATATACAATATACAACTTCCTTTCCAGCAGGTGCAGCAAGAAGCAAGAGGATATATCTTTCTAATGTGAGAGAATGAAAAACGGGGCACAATTAGGGGCACACCAGCTTGAGACTGTGGCCACCCCACCTCGTGTTTGGCTAAGAAACACTAGTTAATAGGTATTAGGGCTGCAACTAACGATTATTTTCATAATCGATTAGTTGGCCGATTATTGTTTCGATTAATCGATTAATCGGTTAATAACCTTAAAAAAAAAAAAAAGGGTGGTGTATAATTTAGTTAATATGAAAAGTTTTAAAAAAAGGCAATTTATTCTTAAAGATCCCTATGCAGTGGTAATTATAAATAACCAACTATATGTTTAGGAAGCAAAATATCTAATCCACTCTGAGAATAACAATGTAATTGTTATTTTAAAATGTAACTTTAAGAATGTTCGTTCGATTTTCTAATCGTGAGTGGGGTAAAATCGACGTTCATTTCCAACCATAGTGACGGGAAAATTTGGAAATAATAGAAAACTTCTTGGTCAAAGGAATTTTCAGATAGTGTATGTGGTTTTCGTTCAGAAATTTACATTCGTTTTAAAAACAGAATGTTAAAAACAAGTGAAAATTTCAAACAACATTCTTTCATTCAGCGAATAACAAAGATTTTTTGTCTGAATATTCTCATCTGAGAATTGATCAGCATAAAAAAGTGGCCAGCACAAGGCTCGGTACACACCTATGCAGTTTGCTTTTGATCTGTTTCTGCAGTGCTTTTTGCTGTGCGTTGTGATTTTTGCACACGTGATTTTGCTGTGATTTGCGTTTTTGCATTTTTTTTGGGACAATTTGTCGTTGAGCAGATTAAAAAAAACACAAAAACACATTACATGTTCTTCTGCAGCTTCTCCATTGAAGTATATTAAACCAAAAAAAGCACCGTTTTGAGTCCTTGACACTTTCCAAGCGGCTGAAAAAAGCATAGATGTGAACGTGTCCCATAGGAAACCATGTAAATGAACTGTAGTGCATTGCTGCAAAAAGCACAAAAAAAAAAAAACACATAGATGTGAACCAGGTCTAAGACGTTTAGTAATATAATGGGGTTAAAAAAACTAAAATTAGCCCTTTATAGTACAAAAAAAAAAAAAAAAAAGCAGATAATCACTAATGTAAGGGGTTCATTTTCTTACTGTAGAACTGTGAAAGTAATATTTACAGTAGCGATTTGCTCTTTATGTACTATAAAGGACTCATTTTAGCTTTTTTTAACCCCGTTATGTTACTGGCCGATTATTCGATTATGAAAATAGTAATCGATTAATTTCATAATCGATTAGTTGTCGATTAATCGATTAGTTGTTTCAGCCCTAATAGGTATTGTGCAGGTTAGATAGTTAAGGTTACTGTCTCTAAGAAATAGGCAGGAAGATTCCAGGATCTAATGGGAATCTTCTGGAAACCGGGAAAGGTTAATGCTGAAAATGCAGAAAATGCTGATTTTTAACTTGTAAGCAACAAGTGTCAGAAAAAGGTTTAGTCTTTAAAGAGGTTGTAAACCTCCCTGTTTTTTCTTATAGGCAAGCCTTATTCTAGGCTTACCTAATGGGTACTGTATACATCTCCTAAATGTGCACCATTTAGGAGATATTTACTGTACACTGCACCGAAGAGGTCATCTGCGCATGCCCTCTGAAGGAACGGCCACCCGTGCTTCCTCTTCAAGTGGTTAAACTGACCTAATTTAGGGCTGGTTCACAGTGCTGCGATGCGGGAACCCTACGAATCCACTGCAGGTTCCCGCATCGCATCTCTCCCGGCGGCAGTTCACACTGCCCTATGCGAACTACTGGGAGTGTCAATTAAAGTTAATGACACCCCCAAATCAGTTCGCATATCGCAGTGCGAGCTGCAAATTCGGACCGGAATCGGATCGCATATGTATGAAAACTAATGCGATCAGATTCTGCTGCGGACCAAAAAAAGGGTCCTGTGAGGGTTGGGTCCGAATGGGATGTGATTTCAGCCATACTATCTGTATGGCTGAAGTCGCATTGCACAGAGATAGCTTGTGATTTGCACTGCGGTGCGAATCACATCTCAGACAACGCTGCAGTGTGAACCAGTGTTCTGTCAAGAAGTGCCCCCCATCGAATAGTACCTGGTATGTACTGCCCATGTGCTGTACGGAACAGCACAACAGCTGATTTGCCGATCAGCTGGGCTGACGTAGCCAGGGCACATGCACACATCGTAGGAGGTAGCTCTCGAAGGGAGAAACCATTTCACAGGCACAATTTAAACCTAAACAGTGGGGGAGACCGTAGTTCTCAGATTGGGCAACGCTGCTGCTGGAGGGCAGCTAGTGGCTGTGTTGAAGAGCTGGGTTTTGTCTGTGTTGCAACCCGCCCTTTTACACAGGTAAAACCGGCCATTCAACACAGCAAACCCGCCCTGCAACAGACAAAACCGGACTATCAGCACACCGTTAAGCCACCCCGCAGCAGCGAGGCACAAATTCTTCCCCCACTGTTTGTATAGGTTTCAATTGTGGCTGTGAAATATCTCCCATTGAGAGGTGCCCCCTACTATGTGCACTTCCGCCCTGGTCACCTCACTCTAGCTGATTGGCAAATCTGCTGAAGTGCGGCTCCGTCCTGCGCATGCGTGGGCACTATTCGATGGGGGGGCACTGCGACAGAACACCGGCACTTACAGACCGAAGTTAATTCCTTTGATCTAAAAGAACTAAAGATACTTTGTTTATAGTGATCTCCCAGCGCTGACCAATGTTGATAAACATTTGCTGCCTTTTTTTTTTACAGCTCTGAGTAGAGAATGTTTTTGCACTTACATAAATGAATCATGTAAATGATGCATAGGAAATCGTGAGGGGGGTTGAATCGAGATGGCAATTTTTTAACGATTAATAGTACAGCTTTAATTACAAGTAGGTTTGCACTGATACCACTTTAAGATCGAGTACAAGTACCGATACTTTTTTTCAAGTACAGTAAAACCTCGGATTGCGAGTAACGCGGTTTATGAGCGTTTCACAAAAGGAGCGGTGTTTATTTTAAATTCTGACTCAATTTGCAAGCGTTTGTGGCCAGAGGTGCGGGGGGGTGCCAGTGACACTCAGACACTCCAGGGTGCTCGGAAACAAACACTCCGTTCCTGAGCATCTGAGTGGTCTCCGGCGCCCCCCCACCTCTGGCCACATGCGGTACTGCATACACTAGCAGTGACCCTGGAATTAATTATCTGAGTTTCGATTGATTCCTATGGGGAAACTCGCATTGATATACGAGTGCTTTGTATTACAAGCATTCTTCTGGAACGGATTATGCTCGGAATCCAAGGTACATACTGATTACCGATACTTTTTTTTTTAATGTCATGTGACAGCGGCACGTGTCAGTTTTAATTAATTTTATATTTCTACAGTTTTTTTTTTTTTTTTTGTGTGGGGGTGGGGGTGGGAGCGGACGGTGTCCGTTTTTTTTTTTTTTTTTGTTTTTTTACACAACTTAACTGGGGGGGGGGGGGGGTGTCTTTGGCAAGATAGGACCCGGAGGACAAGCCTGAAAGGATGCAGAGGGACCCGGAGGATAAAACTGATTGGGACATGGAGAGCCAGAGAGGACGCAGGGCGACCCGGAGAGCACAGAGGGGGCCAGCCAGGGGTGATCGATGCGGCAGAGTTACAAGCACCGATCTCCCCGACAGTCACGGGAGGGAGGAGGAGGAGAAGCGGCTGTCAGAAAAGCTATACAGGGGGATCAGTGCTTGTAACTCCCTCCCACCACCGAGGCTGCCTATGTATCGGGTCAGGCATCGGAGCATTTGCACAAGAACAAATGCTCGATATCGGTGCAACCCCAATTAATTACAAGGTAAGGCAAATGACACAAGGATTAGAACTACACTAATACCTTAAAAATATTTGAAAGCATACAATGCCTTAAAGTGTTAAACTAAACCCAGGATCCTGCATTCACTATATCTTGTCTTCCACAGTACACAGACCATGGAAATGTAATTATTTTAGTCAACAAAAATAAATACCCACTCATATCAACCGTTAGAGCTTGTGGCTTCCATCAATGTCCAGCCAAGCACTGGTTAAAGCTTGTAGGAGACGTTTTCTGACTGTCCAATGAGAAGGCAAAACCCCTAACACTCTGGACCTTGCCGATTACATGCATCCTCCCCAGAACAAAAAAAACAAACAAAAAAAAAAAAAAACACAAAACCTATAGGAATACACATCATACTGAACATGAGCAGCCTGACTACATAGACTCCGTTATTAGGAAATTATTAGGGGACAGTGGAAGGAGGGGAGGATCAGAGAAGATGGCATCAAACAGCCTTTTTACACAATGTGGAGGATTAACCCCTTAGGTTCCACAGTGAGCATAACAAGCATGCTTTACTACATATACAGACCGATTTTACTGTTGTGGGGTTAGTAACACTTTAAACAGTTGTCACAGGAAAAAGGTCTACTGGAAGATTTCCATTCTATTCCTGTTCTGGTGCCAACTCAAAATTTTGGATTTACCCTCATTTTCATTAGCCGCTTAAGGACTGCCCCAGTGTACATTTACTGCGACAGGGCGGCCCTTAAGAGCAAAATCATGTACCTGATTGAACAAAGCAGGAGCCAATCAGCAGGTCTGGCAGACGCGTTGTCCGCCGGAACCCGCCTATTGTTCTGAGTGTCAGAACGGCGGTCTGCCTATGTAAACACGGCAGATCGCCGTTCTTCCAGAGAAGAAAATGGAGATTGTGTTTCTAAGCAGAAACACACATCTGTTTTTCTTTAGTCAAATCACATCCCCCCCCCCCCCCGTTACAAAACACCCCCTAGGGACACACTTAACCCTTTGTTCACCCCTTCCCTACCAGTGTCATTAGTACAGTAACTGTGCATTTTTTTTAGCGCTGATCACTGTAATGTCAACAGTTCCCAAAGTGTCAAAAGTGACAGTTAGGCCCCTTTCACACTTGTGCGACTTGTGACTGCAAAGTCGCATGACAAGTCGTACCCCATAATTTCCAAGGAGTACCATTCATATCTGTGCAACTTCAAAAGTAGTACCTGTACTATAAAAGGAAAAACTGCGCTAATAAATATAATTGAAAAACAACCTGGTGAAAAAAAAAAATAAATAATGTATAAATAAATTGAAATCAATATAGTGAATGAAAGCATGTGAATGTGACCAAAAAAATCATCCGTAGAGACAGAAAAGTCCAAACACAGAAGCATAAATCCCTCGGTCAATCCCAGTGAAGGCTATGTAGGAAACATTGGATGAAAAACCACTCATTGTGATCCACCACCACATAGATGTCGCGCTTACCAGAAGGCAAGTTTGATAAGCCTGTGTGTAAACTGGACATCCGGATGCCAACCCAGTGGCGCTGCTTCTCTGTGCTTAGTGTCAAAATGGAAATACAGAAGATATACGGACCATACACCAGCTACAGGCGGGGAAATCCACACACCGACCGAGATCCTCTCCCCGCCACAAGACCGATCACCCCACCGGACACTTCTCCTCCTCCTCACACTTCAGTCACCGATTGAATCAACTTTATTACACTGCAGGCAATGCCGGTGACTAAAGTGTGAGGAGGAGGAGGAGGAGAAGTGTCCGGTGGGGTGATCGGTCTTGTGGCGGGGAGAGGATCTCGGTCGATGTGTGGATTTCCCCGCCTGTAGCTGGTGTATGGTCCGTATATCTTCTGTATTTCCATTTTGACACTAAGCACAGAGAAGCAGCGCCACTGGGTTGGCGTCCGGATGTCCAGTTTACACACAGGCTTATCAAACTTGCCTTCTGGTAAGCGCGACATCTATGTGGTGGTGGATCACAATGAGTGGTTTTTCATCCAATGTTTCCTACATAGCCTTCACTGGGATTGACTGGGGGATTTATGCTTCTGTGTTTGGACTTTTCTGTCTCTACGGATGATTTTTTGGTCACATATTCACATGCTTTCATTTACTATATTGATTTCAATTTATTCATACATTATTATTATTATTTTTTTCACCAGGTTGTTTTTCAATTATATTTATTAGCGCAGTTTTTCCTTTTATTGTTTTTTTTGTGTATATCTCACAATTTAGCTGCTGCTTGTAGGGATTTGGTAGAGCTGTATTTTTCTATTTCTAGTCCCTGTACTACTTTGGTCCGACTTTCAAGTCACAGCAGTGTGAAAGGGGCCCAGGGTGTCCGATTTGTGCGCCGCAATGTCGCAGTCCTGCTAAAAATTGGTGCTGGCCGTCATTACTAGTAATAAATAAAAAATTACATAAAAATATCCCATAGTTTGTAGATGCTATAACTTTTGTGCAAACCAAACAATATACGCTTATTGGGATTTTTTTTTTTTTACCAAAAAATATATAGGATAATACATATTGACCTAAATTGATGAAGATATTGATTTTTCAAAATTGTCAGTTTGTTTATAGCGCAAAAATTAAAAAAGCACAGAGGTGATCAAATACCACCAAAAGAAAGCTCTATTTGTGGGAATTATTTGGGTACAGTCTCACATGAACGCACAATTGTCAAAACAATGCAGTGCAGTATCGCAAAAAAAAAAAAGGCCTGGTCAGGAAGAGGGTGAAACCTTCAGGAGCTGCAGTGGTTAAAAGTGACATCGGTGATCAGAACAAGTAGAGAGTGAATCTTCCTAAACGGGGACCAAGACAGCAATAAAAACCTGACAGCACTTCGAACCTTACCTTCCTGCTTTTCTTTTCTTCTGCTAAATCTCCTTTCTCCCCATTGTTTATCTGCTGCCTTAAGGAATATGGTTCCAGAGTAGGATCCTGTTTGAACTGAAGTAATCATCCCCACAGAAGCGTATGGGGCCAATTAATTCAGTTCATAGAAAGCAAAAGAGAATGCGGTAACAAATCCTATGGGCCGTGTGAAGTGGGGGAGTGGGAAGATTAAGCAGCAGCGTTTCCAGCAAAGAATTAAGTGACAAATTGGCCATCCCTGTTAGAATCAGATTAAATCTCTGCACACTTTGCCGAGTTAGTACCGAGACAGGCATTTACACTGCACAAGAATGTATAAGTCAGGCTGAAATGTGTACAATGATTAGCCTTTTAGTTTACATCAATCTCCCCAAATAATTCTTAACCCTTTGTAAATGTGTTCTGTGTAGCGCAATGTACTTTCAAATAGTGGTGCACCGAAATTTCAGCAGCCAAAATATATCGAAAATGGTGCTTTCAACAGGCGGCCAAAAGAAAAAAAAAATGCTGATACTGGAGCCGAAAAAGGGGCGGGCTGCACATGTGTCTGAGACTGGTCCGAGACTGCAGACACGATGCAAGAGATGGTCCGAGACTGCAGACACGATGCAAGAGATGGTCCGAGACTGCAGACACGATGCAAGAGATGGTCCGAGACTGCAGACACGATGCAAGAGATGGTCCGAGACTGCAGACACGATGCAAGAGATGGTCCGAGACTGCAGACACGATGCAAGAGATGGTCCGAGACTGCAGACACGATGCAAGAGATGGTCCGAGACTGCAGACACGATGCAAGAGATGGTCCGAGACTGCAGACACGATGCAAGAGATGGTCCGAGACTGCAGACACGATACAAGAGATGGTCCGAGACTGCAGACACGATACAAGAGATGGTCCGAGACTGCAGACACGATACAAGAGATGGTCCGAGACTGCAGACACGATACAAGAGATGGTCAGAGACTGCAGACACGATACAAGAGATGGTCAGAGACTGCAGACACGATACAAGAGATGGTCAGAGACTGCAGACACGATACAAGAGATGGTCAGAGACTGCAGACACGATACAAGAGATGGTCAGAGACTGCAGACACGATACAAGAGATGGTCAGAGACTGCAGACACGATACAAGAGATGGTCAGAGACTGCAGACACGATACAAGAGATGGTCAGAGACTGCAGACACGATACAAGAGATGGTCAGAGACTGCAGACTACATTTTTCTTGAGCTTTTCTTGCACTAAAGGTGCCAATAATGGCCAACAATAATTGCATATTAATTTAAGTTGATGATATTAATTAAAAGTGGAATACAATACAATTATATATAAAAATATAAATATTTTTAAAAAACGTTTTTTAAAAAAACTGTTTTCAGCAAAGCGCAAGCCTGCATTTTCCGTACCAAAATTTCCCATTCTGTGCACCCCTCCTTTCGAATGTGCAACTGGTGAGATCCTTGAGATCCTGGCAGGGCAATCATGTCAAAAATAGGGCTGGGTTAACATCTGCCAAACCAATTTAAAAACACAAAATAGCCACACAAAATTCTAGAATGCTAATTTGTAGTCCTGTGAGCCTCCAGGTAATTGACCAAATCTGGTCTCCAAAATAGTATAGCTTTGCAAATGATCAGCTGCGAACGTTACGCATGTCTCATAACCATGCAAAATAGTTAAACCAAATTGTACACACGCTGCAAATTCTAGGCTTGAAAGAGCTACCTTCTTAATATCCGACACAGGAAAAACGTTGAAGACTAAAGACATAGCAAATGAAACAATCAGTGGCAACAGTAATGAATGACAATTTGTACAGAGTTGATGGACTGAGCCGGTTCATACATGTGTAAGTTAACAGGATTCACGTGGCATGTTCTTTTATTTATCTAAAGCCTAGTACACACCACTATGGGTTGAATGAAACAAAAAACAAAAACCGCCAGCTCCAGTCAGAGCCGCTGCACTAACAATCTGATATTAGTACAGTGATCTCCCCTGCTGTGCTCTATTGTGCTCTGACAAGGGGACAGGATGGGACAAACATCTTAGCCATTGGCCGAGAGCGTTGATCGATCTGGAACCGTTCGGCTGCTGGCTTTCCAGCATGCTCCTCCAACAGCAGCCAGCTGAACGATGTTGCCCGACATTTGGCCCGTGTGTACTAGGCTTTGGTGTCACTGCTGGGGCCTGGGATGAGAATACTGGTAAAAGAACAGTCTATCCAAAACTTGTTTTTAAATGGTGGCCCTATGTGCATTATTTTTATGGTTGTAAGGATTTCCATTTGCATCTAGCAGTATCCTCTTTTGAAGGTACCACACATGTAGTCACAGTTGCTGTTAATTCAAAATAGCATTGCTTTTAACGAATGGCAACACTTTTTAAAGTAAAATTTTCCTGAGAAAAATAAGAATGCTATCACCTCAAGCAGACTGCAGCTGCTAAGCCATGATGACCCACTGACTTAAAAAAGGCATGCATATAAAGATTGTGAGAGTAAAGTCAGATGTTTTATCTGCATATTGTGGGTCAATTGCTCAAAATACTGAAGCCAGAGGTTTAGTGTGAAAGCCAAGCAACTAGCATTTGCAAGATATGAAGTGGGCAGTAGCAGACTCTGTATTTCCATTAAATCTGCCAGCATAACTAATAGCAGGAGAAACCAAATTTGTAGCCTGCAGACCCCTTACATCACTTAAAGTGCAACCAGCTCTATGCTCTCTACAACCTACACATTAGTTTTACTTTTGCGATTAAAGTGATTTTAAAAAGGTAAAACTTTTTTACCTTCATCCAAGGAGCGAGAGAACAAGAGGGCCCGAGAGAGCGAGAGCTGAACTGCAGCTCAGTGTCTGAATGGATGCACAGAGCTGCAGCTCAGCTGCCCCCCATAGCAAGCTGATTGCTGTAGGGGCACTCAACAGGAGGGAGGGGCCCGGTGCACAGAAGAGGGGCCCGGTGCACAGAAGAGGCACCCGAGAAGCAGAGGATCCAGGCTGCTCTGTGCAAAACCACTGCAACAGAGCACGTAATTATAATGTTTGTTATTTTTATAGAGAAATAAACAAGCTTTTACAATCACTTTAACCACTTGCTTACTGGGCACCTAAACCCTCCTCCTGCCCAGACCAATTTTCAGCTTTTAGCGCTGTCACTCTTTGAACGACAATTGCGGTCATACAACACTGTACCTTTTTTCCCCACAAATAGAGCTTTCCTTTGGTAGTATTTGATCACCTCTGCGGTTTTCATGTTTTGTTTTTTGTTAAAAAAAAGGTTTTTTTTTTTTAAAAAGAAAATACAAAAAACAGTTTTATATTTTGTTAATAAATTTTGCAAACAGGTAATTTATCTCGTTCATTGATGTGCGCTGATGAGGCTACACTGATGGGCACTGATAAGTGACACTGATGGGCACTAATAGGTGGCACTGAAGGGTGGCAGTGATGGCCACTGGAAGGTGACACTGATAGGCAGCACTGCTAAGTGGCAGGGATGAGGCACTGATTGGTACCACTGGTGGGCATTGATAGGTGGCACTGATGTACTGTGAGCACTGACTGCTGGCATTGGCAGGCGGTACTGGTGGGCACAGAGGCTCTTCCTCTTCGGGACCGATGTCCCTTCAAACAGAAGCCGGCGATCGGCTTTTTTTCTTCTCACGCTGTCAACGTGAGAAGGGGAAAAAAAAAAAAAAAGGGATTACCGATCCTCTGTTTATATCACGTGATCAGCTGTCATTGGCTGACAGCTGATCACCTGGTAAGGGGCCTTACTCGGATCTGTGATCACCAGAGTCTTATTGACTCGGGTGATCACAGCGCATGCCCCCTTCAGTGGGGGGCGTGGCCAGCTTTGAAAGAGGAGGACGTCAATAGACGTACTCCCGGCAAAGCAGATCCACGCTGTAGTCGTCATTCGGCTATAGCGCGGATGTGAACAAGTTAAGGCAAAAAAAGTTTTGCCACCTCTTGTACCCCTTTTCCCCTTCCAAACACTTACATGTGTGTATCCAGCGCTGTACCTGTCTGCAGCTCTTCTGCCCTGTCTCTCTTCTCAAAGGATGTTCATGCAGCAGTGGGAGCCATTGACTCTTGCTGCTGTCAATCGAATCCTGTAAGCAGAGAGTGCGGGTGGGGCCAAACCACGCTGAGCTCACATGTCCACCTCAATAGCAAGCAGCTTGCTATGGGGGCAGACACAAAAAAGAAGAAGGAGCAGAGAGCACTGGTGGGAGACAGCCTGTGCAATGCCCCTGCACAGAGTAGGCGAGTATAACATTTTTATTGTAATAATAAAAAAAAAAACTGCATTTAGAAACGCTTTATTATTGAGATACCCAGCACAGCAAGTGGGGAATGTTTTTCAGACTTTCTTCACAACTGTATGTGGCTAGGGAGAACCTGAAAAAGCTTTCCACTCTCTTCACTGGGTCCAGCTGATCAGGTAAGAGTTGACTCTCAGAACAGGTTGTAAAACTTAGCAGTCAAGAGACATTCTCCACAGGGCTGTGTGGTTCTGTTAAAGTGATAGTAAACAATCACCTTGTAAAAGAACTCATTCAGTCTAAAATTGAAATAAAAGGCAAACAATTGTGTATAGATAAAAAAAAAAAAAAAACACACACACACAACACACACATTATAAATACCTTTTTCATAAGTGATCACATTCCCTCTGTTCTAAGCTGCATAAGAGCTGGGGGAAGCAGCACACCGATGAATGGTTGGGTGGGGGATGGGGGGTGGGGAGTGTCAGAGCAAATCTTATGATTGGAAGAGAGCAGCCTGAGTTCCCAGCACAGCTAGGAAACTTACGATGAACTCTCCTGCCTAGTGTGGTCAATTTTTAATAGGAAAGCAGAGAGAGACTAGCAGGAACACTAGGGATTTCACACAAAAGCAAAAAAAAACAAAACATGGTATAGCAGGCATATATCAGTAGTAATTTAAAGTGCTGGGGTAACAAAAACTTTAAAAGTGACCCTACAATGATCTTCAAACCTAGTCTTTTCCACTCACTCTCCACACTAACCTAACATACAGAAATGACTTTCCTATTCTATAGCGCGACAGATATTCCTGAGCTCCTTCCAGTTTCAGTCTTGGTGCGTGATGCAGGATGGGATGTGTGCAGCAAGTGCTACTGAATGGCTATTCATGCAAAAAGGTACCCAATCGGTATTCACAGCAACACTTGACCCTCCCTGCTGCCATTGCTTGCCACCAAATTAGCCCAGGGACAAGAGTCAATTGAACCCAGACATAAGTCTGCTTTAAATGTATTCCTGGACTATATAGGGGCTTATGCACATGGCCGTAGTTAATTTACCGATATCTACATAGAAACTTGCTGAAAAAGGCAGGCAACTGGATGATGTGTAAAAACAGCATCTGTCAGTAAGTGCATCAGCTGAAAGGATACGTTTACTTTTGGAACATGTAACACATCCCACAATCTATAGCCTTCCCCTGCATGGATTCTGATTTTTCCATTTAAATTTAAGGAATCCTAACATAATGCAATTTTATAGGCGTAAATGCAGCTGTGTGCATGCTAGCTGCATTCAGAGCACTGATCTGTAATGGGGCTGTGAATTCAGTAGTGGACAACCGTATAGCACAGGGATATGCAATTAGCGTACCTTCAGATGCTGCAGAACTACAAGTCCCATGAGGCATAGCAAGACACTGACAGCCACAAGCATGACACCCAGAGGCAGAGGCATGATGGGACTTGTAGTTTTGCAACAGCTGGAGGTCCGCTAATTGCATATCCCTGGTATAGCATATCAAAGACCAAGATTTAATCACTCCAAACCTTAGCAGGTTCCAACTGTGAATTAGAGGACAAGGAAGCTCCTTTTAATAAATCTTGCCTGATGAAGCGGACTAAAATTAGAATCTCACACATTAAATTGCCTGAAACTAGAAGACAACCGCTTCAGAGAAATTAAAGACTCTCACACTAAAAGTATAATACAACATCAGGACATTCAAAAATGTGCAAATAAATGCTGCGCTAATCATTTTCCTTTTCATTCCCCGTGCCTGGAATAACACAAACATTGCCAGACTGTTCATAGATAGAAAATATTTACCAAGTTTTATACAAGATCTAAATTAGTACATCTAAAGCAACTAGACTTTTGATACTTACAATGTTCTGGGGCACTATCCACAGAGACTGCTTCAAAAAGGGAATTGAAAACATTGCAGATCATTTTACAAAGATGTGTACTTGGCCACTTAACTGACCATACAGAATTGCCAAAGGTGACTCTTTATTAGGAGGACTTTGTTTTGTTATTATATACTTTTAAAATGTATGTTGTCCAAATACAATACAAATATATCACAATCTATACAACGTAATATTTTACATTTAATCCATTTTTTCCTCTGTTACACGAATGTCTGTTAAATGGCAATTTCACTCAGTTAACAAAGCTTCCAAACAATCACATTGTCCAGCTCATTTATAATGCAGGTCTGGTTTATAAAAGCAATCATTTTTATTTTAGACACTTTGACTTACACACTATAAAATACTATACAGTCTATGTAGGTAGGAAGACTAATGAACTAGTAAAGCCTATAGGAATGCTTACAATGAAACTAAAAGCTTCTAAGTTTGAACAAGCAAGCTGCCCTTTACCCTTGTTTCCTCAAACTTAAATTTGCAGGTCCACACAAGTTTGAATCTAAGCAGACAGTGATTTACCGCATCAAGCAGCTACCATATATCTGGGCAAATGCTAGGAGACTCTCTACCTTTAGGGCTCATTCACATGTGTCTATACCCTGTGTTTATGCAGCATTTATTCAGCATTTTCAAAGCCTCATGATATCCATTTAATGCCTGTTACAATGGCACTGCACAGTGCTGATCACACAGGAGCGGTAGTTGTCAAAAATAAAGCATGTCATTTTTTTTTTTTTCTTTAAATAAAAACAACAAAACATGCATATACCTTACCTGCTCTGTGCAATCGTTTTCTTCTGGGGTCCCCAGCCGGTGCTCCAGGCCCCTCTTTATCTGGTGCCCCCAAGGAGATCGGCTCAGAGTCCTTCTGCATCCATGGACACCGACAGCGGGACTCGGCCCTGCATCGCCAGATTATTGACAGCAGCTGGAGCCACTGGCTCCTGCTGCTATCAATCTGTCCAATGAGAAGAGAGACAGCAGCTGGAGCCACTGCGCTCGTGCACATCGCTACATCGGATCGGGCGCAGGTAAGAAAAGGGGGAGTGGTAGGAGAGCTGCAGCACAGGCGTTAATGCAGAAAATGCATAGAATGCATGAAGGTGAAAAAGCTTGATGCTTTAGAACCAGTTTAAAAGCACCAAGAAAAATTTATGACGTTAGTGAAGCATTTATGAAGTGTTAGCTGGGCAATTGGGGAGAGACAGTGGATGCTCCGGTAACCCAGAATGCACTGGGAAATAGAGAACTAGGAAAGAGCAGCTCTGGTCACTTCCTGGTTGTACAGAACAGCTGTGTGGTAACTGAAGGTTAGGTAAAACTAGGGATGGGCTTTATGTTCGGGTCGAACATGAGTTCGACTCGAACATCGGGTGTTTGCCGAACAGCGAACAATTCGGGAGGTTCGCGGGCAAATTCGAAAGCTGCGGAACACCCTTTAAAAGTCTATGGGAGAATTCAACAGTGCCAATTTTAAAGGCTTATATGCATTGTATTGTCATAAAAAGTGTTAGGGGACCTGGGTCCTGCCCCAGGGGACATGTATCAATGCAAAAAAAAAAGTTTTAAAAAACGTCCGTTTGTTCGGGAGCAGTGATTTTAATAATGCCTAAAGTGAAACAATAAAAGTGTAATATTCCTTTAAGTTTCGTACCTGGGGGGTGTCTACAGAATGCCTGTAAAGTGGCGTGTGTTTCCCATGTTTAGAACAGTCTGACAGCAAAATGACATTTCTAAAAGGAAAAAAAGTAATGTAAAACTACTAATCGCTAGCACCGGCTATAATGAATGGTCAGTCCGGCAATACACATAAAAGTTCATAGATAAAAACGGCATGGAATTTCCCCACAGGGGGACCCCCGAACCAAAATTTAAAAAAAAAAAAATAAAATGGTGTGGGGTCCCCCTCAAAATCCATACCAGACCCTTCGGAGAAGAAGGGAAGAAGGAAAGAAGGAAAGAAGGAAAGAAGGAAAGAAGGAAAGAAGGAAAGAAGGAAAGAAGGAAAGAAGGAAAGAAGGAGGAGGAGGAGGAAGAAGAAGAAGCCGGAGTAGGAGGAAGAAGAAGCCAGAGTAGAAGGAAGAAGAAGTCGTCGGAGGAGGAAGAACAACACCGAAGGAAGACCAGAAGAAAGAAGATGAAAGAAGATGAAATGAATAAAGGACTTGTCAAAAACCGTCTCTTGTGCTTAACCTTTGGCACTTTTTTTGTGAAATGATAGGGGTACTTTTGTACCCCATTACCAATTCACACGGGGGGCCGGGATCTGGGGATCCCCTTGTTAAAGGGGGCTTTCAGATTCCGATAAGCCCCCCGCCCGCAGACCCCCACAACCACTGGGCAAGGGTTGTGGGGATGAGGCCCTTCTCGCCATAAACATGGGGACAAGGTGCTTTGAGGGGCTACCCCAAACCACCCTCCCAATGTTGAGGGCATGTGGCCTGATACGGTTCAGGAGGAGGGGGGCGCTCTCTCGCCCCCCTCTTTTCCTGCGACCTACCAGGTTGCGTGCTCGGATAAGGGTCTGGTATGGATTTTTGGGGGGACCCCACGCCATTTATTTTTTTTAATTTTGGCGCAGGGTTTCCCTTAAAATCCATACCAGACATGAAGGGCCTGGTATGGAATTTAGGGGAACCCCCCACGCATTTTTTTTTTAATTTTTGATTCGGGGTCTCCTTTGTGGGGAAATTGCATGCGGTTTTTATCAATTAACTTTTATGTGTATTGCCGGACCAACAATTCATTATCGCCGGCGCTAGCGATAGTAGTTTTACATTACTTTTTTTTCCTTTATAAATGTCATTTTGTGTCAGACTGTTCTAAACACAGGAAACATGGGCCCCTTTACAGGCATACTATAGACACCCCCCCAGGTACGAAATTTAAAGGAATATTACACTTTTATTGTTTCACTTTAAGCATTATTAAAATCACTGCTCCCGAAAAAACAGCCGTTTTTAAAACTATTTTTTGCATTGATACATGTCCCCTGGGGCAGGAACCAGGTTCCCAAACACTTTTTATGACAATAACTTGCATATAAGCCTTTAAAATGAGCACTTTTGAACATTCATGTTCGTGTCCCATAGATTTTAACGGTATTCGTGTGCTCGAACAAATTTTTTGCCTGTTTGCATGTTTTGGATGCGAACCGAACCGGGGGGTGTTCGGCTCATCCCTAGTTAAAACCCCCAAAACATTTTCTGAAAGCAAAGAACCTGTAGAATAAAATAACGGTAGTTGCGAATTTTTATTTCACATTTTAGTGCAATGGTTTTCTTAGGTGAAAATTTTCAGAAATAAATAAATGCACAAATGTTAATTTTAGGACTCAAATGCAATAAATTACCCTTATTTTTGGTAAAATATAAAAGATGTGGGTGCGAAGAGTTAGATGCCCAACATGTCAAGCCTTATAATTGTGCGCCTGTGAAACAGCAAACGGCTTTAAATGCTTTAAAATCCCCTATAGCCCATCATTTTAGCATTAAAGTCTGACTAAAGGCAACTATTTTATTAATTTTGTACAGAGTGAAGATGAATTAGAACACCTGTCTGTTTTTTTTTTGTCTGTGGCCCCGTTAAGGAGGTTCAGGCTCTCGATTTGTCCTATTTACCATAATCATTGAAAGTAAGGAGAGAAAATCCTAAATTTTGGGTTGTCCCCAGAAAAGTAATAGAGGTGAAATCTTCCAATTGGGACATGAGTTCTGGTGACTTGAGGGGCCCCAAGAAATGTCCTGTTTTGCTATAGGAAAGGAAGTGAAATCTCTGCAATGGGACAAATATGGAAAAAAAAAAAAAAAAAAAAAAGGAGTTTTGCCTATAGTTCTACTTTAACCATGAATAACGGGCCCTAGAATTATTGCTCTCACTCCAGTGTGTGTAATGATATGCGACATGTAGCACAATGGACATTTTCGTATGTAGGCACATATGTGGGGAAGGCTGGTGGGGGTTTAAAGCAGAGTGGCACCCAAAAGTGGAACTTCTGCTTTAAGGACTCCTCCCCAGGTCCTGTTTGTGAAACTGAGCTTTTGGGGAGGTTTTTGACAGGTACCAGCTCGCACTTCCATTCTGGTCACCTTAGGTGTTAGGAAGCGGAAGTTCTCCCTCCCAAAGTCTTTTGGGACACGACAGGTCATAGAAAACTTTAGGACCAGTCAAAGCGCAGCGCCGCTCGGGCATGCGCAGTGGGCAACTGACTGAAGCCGCAAGCTGTCACAGCCGGATGCCCATAGTAGGCGAGTGGCTGTTTGTTAGAAGTCAGCAGCTACACTTTTTGTAGCTGCTGACTTTTAATAAACAAAAATATATGACTGAAACTCTGCTTTAAGAGCAAGGATTTTTCTTTTTTAAACCCTGCTTAAAGCAGAATTAAACTCACATTTTGTGTTTTTTCTCCAATTGAAAGCATAGTGTTCATAATTCATATAGACCTCTGGAAAATCCCCCCATGCTACTCTGTTAATGAGATTTTACTATTTTGGGCCAGACCTCCATAGCAACATTGCATTCGAAACAAGGCTTGGCCAACTCCGGTAAGAGCACGTGAGAATGAATGATGGTGTGGGTAAAGGGCCGAAGGATGGTTTAGGGAAGGAAATGCTTTTTTTTAAAGATGGCGTTAGCATTCAAGAGAAAGGCAGAAAATTGATGGATACTGAAAACACACAGCAGGCATGATCACAAATGAACTAAATGCAGTGCCTAATAGTCGCATGATGAGGCTTAGAAATGGTAGTGTGATTTTTAAGGTAGTATAGTACAGGGTTTAATTCGGCTTTAACGTTATTTTTAGAACGACAACATAGTGGGGTCTGTGGAAGCAATCGGGTAGCAGCATGACAAGTCCCTAATTTCTGCAATGGAAGTGGCCAAATTGGAAAGTATTTCCTGCATTACTTTTTGGAAGTTCAGGTGCGACTTGCATAGACATCTATGCATGAAGTTGCACAGATGTCTTCCAAGTCACACCTGAAGTCGCACTGACATGCCACTTTGAAATCGCGCCGCTTCAAGTGAAGTCACACAATTTCAAAGTCAGATTCAGTGTGACTGAAGAATGTCACTTTAAACAGTTTGTCTGGGCCAACAAGGACATCCGTTGGGCAAACTATATAAACTTTATACTAGCTCAGCTAAATTCCACTACAGGACAGTATACAGCCTTGTATTCTAGCTGTGCAAAATGAACATCCCATTCCACACCCAGAACAAAACTGAGTTGGGCTGAGCAGTGTTTAGCCATTCATAGGCAGCTTTGTATTCTCAATGAATAAAAATAAATGATTGGCTGCAGCAGAGATCACATCATCATCCACCCATCTCTCTGCCTCAGCCAGAGGAAGTTTTTGAAAATCTGCTAAAGAATGTCAAACTGCAAAATTAAGCTATGCACCGAGCCATGAGGTCTCTTTTATTGTGAAAAGCAATCATGGATACAGAATCGCACAGTGCTTCCATTATGCGATGTCTGGAAACATTTGGCTGCTTTGTAACAAATGATCTTAATGGTAACATACCTGCACACATAATCTATTCTATAAACATAATTTATAAATTCAGAATGGACCTCTTAGGTTGTATGATATATAAAACAAACAAACAAAAAAAAAAAAAAACACAAGCTTCAATCACCTTGTCAGAACAAAACAAAAGCCACCACAGAGGATCCACAAGAAAATCTTAAGGATTAGATTAAATAGGTCAGCATTCAGTGAAGATCCATTTAAATGAGTGGTGGGGTAGGAACACTGTATGCTACAGCTAATTTGAATCTGAGCTCCCGATTTAGCTCACTGAAAAACCAACATCTACCATCCATAAACTTGCTAATGAAAAGGAACTACCACTTTCCCACACTGGAACGAGAGGGGGCGATTTGGTAAAATCTACAACATCCAGGCTCTTTAAAAACTACTATTCATAATGGAAACCCAACAGGCCAGCTACTGCATATAGGTGGACAAAGTCAGATTCCAGAAGTTAAGCTGATCATACATTATACCAGTGATGGCGAAACTTGGCACCCCAGATGTTTTGGAACTACATTTCCCATGATGCTCAACTATACTGCAGAGTGCATGAGCATCGTGGGAAATGTAGTTTCAAAACATCTGGGGTGCCAAGGTTCGCCATCACTGCATTATACAGTTTTCTTTAGATTTACCTTCAACTATGTAGTGCAAGGGCCTGCCTGATTGCATACAAATTGAAAGCGTTTAGGTTTGACCTCATATTATAGGGTTCTGGTAAATCTAAAAGGAAAATTGTACAAGAGTATAGTATAATGTATGACCAGGCTTAGGCATTTAAAACCTGCAAAATTTGGAAGCATGGGAGCTGCTAGTGATGCCTTATTAAAACTGTAAAGGCTTGGGACCATCATTCTTATCCCAACTCACAGAGCCTGTATGTTTTAAAAACAAATCAGTTTTGCAACTTCCTTTCTCTATAATCTAGGGAACAGCAGGAAGGTTTACAGAGCCAGTGATCGTCTGTTCAGGCTGTCAAACACAGAAGAAAAAAAAAAAAGTGTAGTCAGCTATATAAATATATAATGCTAACTGGCTGCCTCACTCTGAAGGTTTTTAACCCATTGTATTTTTATTAAATAGGCTGTTTTACCAGCACATAAGGCAGCACTTTAACCAACTCTTATTTAAAGGATTAAACCAACCTGCGGGAAAGGTTATAAAGTCTACTTTCAGAGTTTAGCTGCCAAGAGAGCTAGTGTTTTAATAATGACCCTTAATCTCTTTACGTCCTCACAACATACATTTAATGTGATAATCCTCTAAACAGATCGACTGAAAGCGACTGGCAGCATTGGTATACTTAGCATGTTACTGGTGAGCGTAAAGTCCACAGGCAAATCCCTTGCTCACAACTAAAATAAATGACAGATTCTAAAAATGTAAATGTTGTCACAGATTAAATTATTTCTTCTTTGAAAACAGGTAATTGAAAAAGGTGAGAAGCTCTAAGCATTCATCAACTTTTGACTTGAACACCTTGTTCGCGGGTCCTGAATTGCAAAAGCTCATTAAAAAACATGCAGAAGAGAAGAAGACTATGTGCTGATGGGTATTAAAACCCTGACTGCATTAATTCACTGCATGTCAATGTTATGATGACAGACATGGCCCCAAAAACAAACTATGCTTGAACAGAATATATTTTTAATGTATTTCCCGTGGCCAGCAAGAAAATGGAACTCCCTTTCATTACATAGAAAACCGATATTTCCAGGGGTCTGCCCACACAATCATGCTGGCAGGATCCTGTCTTGTGCTGCAGAATTTGAATAGAACAAGTATAGGGAAGTCATGTTCTCAGCACAGTGGCAGTCTGAAAGTACCTGACTATGGGGGGGGGGTTCAATGTGAGTAGACATCTACCACGGACATTACTTGATCAACATAAGTGGTTTCTGCTTTTTTTTATTCCAAAAGTGAAAAATTAAACCCTTAAACCATATGAAACATACCTATAAAACAAAGTATGTTTTTGACATTTACACCTTCAGTCTAAGTGATCAAGCAAAGCAGTATTTTGAGGTTAGCATGCAAAAGGATAACTGTAATGGTTAGGTTATTCTAGCATTATAAAGACAAAGGGAACTAAATGGATACGTCTCAAGTTTTACTGTAACACCCTGACAAGTCAAGCATTCATTCCACCGACTAGGTAAAAAGCAAATGGAAAAGTTTGATTTAAACATATTCATGACCATATTCCAAACAATATGTAAATCAGGGAAGAAAACTATGTGAAGCACACTAAAAAAGGGACACATTAAGAGTTAGACATTGTACAGTAATTGTACAGCAAATAAAAAGCTGAAGTGCTTCTAATTGTGTGTTTTTTTTAAGGGAAAAGCCAAGTTAAGTTTTAATTGTAATGACCATCTCAAACCATAAACAGAAATTTTATTTGGTCAACTTTTGTAAAGCACAAACTCTCCCAATTCAGTGACTGTGCTGTAATATCCCAGTTCTGCCTGTTTATACCAGCCCAGGCAGCTTTTCACTGTGTCACGCTGTGACTGTAATAAAATAAAGCTGCTAGTAGCTATAAAGTGCAGACACAGAGGTTACTGCACATACCTGCAGCAGTCTGTTCCCTCTATGCCCAAATCCCAGGCTGCTCCTGTCTGGTATTACTCTGGGATATCCTGGCAGTGATGAAGCATGCTTGCCCCATCCCAAATAATACGCATGACCGATAAGGCAGCACAATCTAGGAGGTAGGCTGCCAAAAGGAATGCATTGGGGCAACAGACTCGCTAAACACTGACCACCTACCTGGAGGAATCAGTTTTGTCCATTAGAAACAGCCCAGCACTGGGACATGGGGAGTCAATGGAAGTTGCTGTAGGTACATGAAGGTGTCTATCCTTTATGATATTCCAAAGAAAGCCACAGCACCAACAGTGAAAGAGTAATGATTCCCTCTAACCCCCCACCCCCCATCTTCCCCAATAACATATTAATGGCCATTACCTATACAGAAAGCCACCCACACTTAATTGTGAAAGTAGAAATGCCCTTTAAAAATTACACTTTTCAGTGCTTATGAATATTGACAATATACGTCCACACATTTAAAAATTATACTGAGAAACACTTTTGTTAAGCTTTTTATATATGCAGTACAATAACTCGAACAATCTAACTAAAATAACTCACCATCTGCATACATGCAAGAAGCATTAAGAAAGTGACAAGAAAGAGTAATGCAACATTAAAAGGTCAAAATTTATCACTGCAAGTTAAAGAATAACACTGAAAAACACGAGTACCAGCATTTTTTATATATATATTTTTTTTAAATGCATAATGCGGACATGTTCTATGTATACGCCTACAGAGTACATTATCCTACGATAAAACATCTGTGCTCACATTTTAACAAGAAGCATTAAAAGGTCATTTACACTGGTTGTGTTGTCTACGTTGCAGACAGCATTGCTTTTAAATGGAGTGCATGCTCACATCCGTGCAATACTGTGGCACTCTGAAAAATGGTGTCTTTTCTTCTACTCTGTCCTGTGGCTCAGTCACAAAATGGCACACTTTCCAAACATATGCATACTAGTACCAGGGACAGTGACACAGCAGCTGCATTTATGATGACTACTAATAACACTATTATCTGACACAAGCCAGGAAATGCCAGCTTCCATTAGAAACGAATCACACAGGTCTTGATTCAAGACCGTGTCCCTTTAAGAACCCATTTACACCATCCTACTGCAGTAACATGCTCTAGTGCATTGTGGTGCCATTTTGAATGGCACTCCAACAAACCTTCACAATGCACATTCAGCAGTGTATGCTGCATGGTATAAAAAAGAAAAAAAATGCACACTGCACTATTTTTTTCATGTATTGCAGCCCACTGAAAAGCACAGTGCACCACAATGCAAGAAAATGTGTGTATTGCAGTGCTGTAGTGCAAATGGGCCCTAAGTTTATGACTTTATACAAAAATGTAAAAAACAAAAAACAAACTGTATAGTCCACCTTGGCTACTAAAAACACGATAAAAGCCTAAGAAAACATATATAGCTGCCAACCAAAGAAAAAAACAAAAAAACTGGCATTTACATGCAAAAACGAATTGCTTGAAAAAGGCACAGCTATAAAAAAAACTTTGCATGCACTTTCATACTTTTATTTCTATGCATAGAGAATTCTCCTTTTCCATTCATTGTGTTATAGGAACATGTACAGTTAAAGCAAAGCTCAAGCCAGGTGGACCTTCTGTATGTAGTCTAAGGCTGCTTTCACACTGAAAGCGTCGGCCGTTAGCGATAAATCGCCGCTCGCTTTAGCGCCGCTTTTCGGCCACTAGCGGGGAGCTTTTAACCCAAAAAAGGGTTAAAAACTCCCATTTTGTGTCTCTTTCAAAGCGCCTTTCATTCCAATGGGCAGGGTGTTTTGGGAGCGCTAAATACAGCGCTCTCAACCCGCCCCAAGGATGCTGCACTGCCCTAGTGTGAAAAGACACACTGGAATGAATGGGAGGCAGTTTTCAGGTGCTTTGCAGAGGCTATTTCTAGAGCTAAAGCACCTGAAAACTGCCCCAGTGTGAAAGGGATCAAACAGTTCTTGTGCAAACAGAAAGGAGCAGCAGCAGACATAAGCCTTGCATTTATACAGGAAACCTTAAAAGCTCAGGTTTATTTTCAAACAGACCTCTCAAACATATAAGAATTAATGTACAGGAAATTAGACATAATTTTTGAAATACTTCTAAACCTGCAATATGTTTAAAGGCTAAAGGATATCCCATATATACACACACACACACACACACACGTCTAAGAAATGTAGGTAGAAACTTTTTCAGAGCATACATTGCAGAACACACAAAAAAGGGTACATACCTTTCAAAGCTATGACTTTGCTGGCTGGATTCATGATTGCATTGTCTGCTGAAATAGGCCTGCGAATAGGATTGGTTGGATCATTCAGGTCAATGATTACCACCTGGGCTTGTTCTCCAACCTTTTCTCTGATGCAAATGAACTTGTCAGACTCCATGGTAAGGGTACTAAAGCCAATGTTAGCTGGGTTAATACCCAAATTTTGGAGCTGTTAGGGGGAAAAAAAAAAAAAACAAACAAAAAAAAGAAGTTAGAATGCACTTAAAGTATTAATGGAAAATATTCTGTTAAGTCTATATGCTGTAAGGAAATGTGAAAAAAATTTGTCTCTCTAATCTGCATTAAGACCAAAACACAAGCCGTTCTCTGCACCGACAAAACACTAGCACATGAATGGACAATAGCACAGTGGCTAGGTTCACACATTTTTACATCAGTTTATGCCCACTAAAATGTACGCACACAGACACACGCACAGACACCTGCACCACCCCCCCCCAGCAAAAACTTCATTCAAAGATCTACCACTCTTGCCTGCCGAGGTACCCAAAAGACTACATTTGACTCAGCTACATTAATGTTAAGGAGGTAGACATTTAAATTGAACAACTCTCCAGAAATCTTGATTGAGTTTTCCTGGGACAAGCAGATTGCACACCTCCCGATTTGAAAAGAACTGTGCTGTATGTGCATGGCTAGCATGGGTCAGACAAATCTATACAACAGTTTTGTACTAAGGCCATTTCCCAACCTGTGAACTCAAGGTCAAGTTACACGTTAAAGCTAGTTACTGTTCATGAGGATCTCTGTTGAACAATTGCAACAATTTCTAACAAATTGTAAAAGACTAGGAATACCTTAACAAATATGGCAGCCCTACCATCAAGACCAATCCTTTTGCACAGTGATGTGGGTCATTTCCACCCAGTTTCATGAATAAAAATGTAATGCTGGTAATTACCCAATAGACTGAAGGCCACGGCCAAGACAAAATTACTTATCTTCACACAAGTACCCAGGTCAATTAAAGTGGAATACGAAGGACAAATAATATGAATACATTTCTCACATTGCATAAATACAATTTTGCATGGGCAAATTCTGCTTCAGCAAAGTGTCTTTGCCTACATGGCCTCGAAGAGTCTACCTAAGAACTTAATTCAAGAATGGCGCCCTACTTCCAGCAGAAAGAAGCACCTCCGAAGTCTTCCCTCCCCATGTGATCACATTGTTGAGTATAATGTTCTTACAGCTGAATAGTAAAAGGTGAGCGGCAGCAGTTGTGTTACTTTGTGTGACCATGAAGGCCCCTTTCACACATGTGGACCGTTTGTCTGTTTTTAATCCATCCGTTGACAAATGAAAAATGGATATCAATGCATCTCTATGGAAAAACGGATGTAAATGGATGATCTTTTGTCAACATCCATTTTTTTTGGAACGGATCAAAGCCCCATTTTTCTTCTGTTATAAAACGAAATGGACGTAAAACGATTGTAAACGGACAAATGGTCTGTTTGCATGCAAAAATGGCTCAGGGACTCCGTTTTTTGATTTAAAAAAAAAAAAGTTATTGAACGGGTGAAACAGATGGTCTGCATGTGTGACAGGGGCTGAAGGGGTTCTCTGAATAAAAAAAAAAAAAAATCCTGAAGTGTAATATGTTATGGGGAAAAAAAACAAAAGAGAAAAAAAAAAAAAAACAAGTCAAGTTTATTTTTAAACCCAAGAACAAAAATGCAATATACTGCAGATGTGGTGGTGGATATTGAGAACACCACGTCTTGTCCTTGTGTGGCAATGCTCACTCCTCTGTGGGGGGGCATGGTTGCTACTGAGGCTACGCCATAAACAACTACATTTGTTCATCTGAATAGGGGATAGAAAGAAGTTTACTGAAGGAAGATAACATTTGTTTTATACTTCCAATTAAAGAGGAGTTCCACCCAGGGGGGCCGTCAAAAAAAAAAATTTAAAAGTCAGCAGCTACAAATACTGCAGCTACTTTTAATTCGATACTTACCTGTCCCAGCGATGCGGGGGATCGAAGCCCCGCTCGTCCCCCCCCTCCGCTCATCGGCATTTCAACTGTGGGCGCCGGGCTGTGACTTCACAGCCTGGCACCCACTGCGCATGCGCGAGCGGCGCCACGCGCCGTGATTGGCTGCTCAATCACCTGGGACCTGCAATGGGTCCCAGATGATTGACAGGAGGGAGGGAGCAGAGCCGAGCCCTTCCTGTGCCGAGGGGGAAATGATGTCACCAGCCCAGGCAAAGGAAGAGGCAGACTACGAGGGACCACCTAGCAACAGGCATTTAGAGGTAAGTGGAAAAAAAAAAAAAAATATCCAAATGTTTTTTTGTTTTTTGTTAATAAATTTTTCCAGGTATTTTTGTTTTTTGGGTGGAACCCCACTTTAGGTGCACATGCATGACAGTGCATTTCTGGCAAACATCAATATGTATTTTCTGCACTTGCTGTAAATGTTCTTAGCCTGAAATAAACAAAAAAAAAAAAAAAAAAAAGGATGCAGCCACAACACCAAATGACAAACCAAATGACTAGTAAACTGCAATATATTAGGCCCCTTTCACACCAAAACGGATCGGGTCCATCTGTCCCTTTTTCAGGGGGACCCGATCGGACCACCCATTGTTCTCTATGATGCATACGGACGTGTGTTTACACCCGTCTGCATCTGATTCAATTCGGGCACCCAAAAACAGAGGGATGACAGTCGGATGGAAAATGGGCAGGAGAGAACAGTGCATGAACATAGCAAACACAGACCCGTTATCCACCTAAGCAGGGATAAGCGGACAGGTCTAGAGGTCGACCGGTATGGGTTTTTCTCTGGCCGATGCCGATATTTAGTAATCGCGGTGGCCGATGGCCGATATATGATGCCGATTTTTTTGGGCCAATATATTTGGCTGATTTTTATTTTTTCCCTTCATCTCATAAAATCTAACAGTTAGACCCCTTTCACACTGGGGCGTTTTTCCAGGCGCTTTTAGGCTAAAAAGAGCGCCTGTAAAATGGCTCCCCTGCAGTCTCGGTGTGAAAGTCCGAGTGCTTTCACACTGAGGCGATGCGCTGGCAGGATGTAAAAAAAAGTCCAGCAAACGGCATCTTTGGAGCGGTGTATACCACTGCTCCACCACTCCTGCCCATTGAAATGAATGCGCACCGCTGCGGAAGCGCCTGCAAAGCGTTTTGTCAGCGGCGCTTCAGGGGCGCATTTAACTCCTTCCTCGGCCGCTAGCTGGGTTATAAGCGCCCCGCTAGCAGCCGAATAGCGCCTCTAAAATGACGGTATAGTGCCGCTAAAACTAGCAGCGTTTTACCATCAACGCATGCCCGCTCCAGTGTGAAAGCAACCTTAAGAAATATGTGATACAGAAAATTTTTTACATTTAAACATTTATTAAACAAAACAAACCTCCAATCAGTTCACTTGTATGTATAATTTAGATAACCAAAAAAAAAAAAAAACCTATCTTAAAATATTAAATACACAAAAACAGGTAATCAAAACTTTTGGACGAAAAAAAATGGGCTAACTTTACTGCTTAGTTTTTTTTTTAATTCATTAGTGTATTTTTTTTTTTTTAAATTGCGTTTGAAATAGCGTTGCGCAAATACCGTGTGACATAAAATATTGCAACAACCACCATTTTATTCCCTAGGGTCTCTGCTAAAAAAAAATATATATATATATATATAATGTTTGGGGGTTCTAAGTGATTTTCTAGCAGAAAATACAGTATTTTTACCTGTAAGCAACAAGTGTCAGAAAAGATTTAGTCTTTAAATGGTTAAACTGAGAGCTTCTACACACAGACTTCAGCTTATTGATAAAAGAACCTGAAGAGATACAATGTATCTTCTTATCAGACTTGGCAGGCTGCCCAGAGGAGGAGAGAATCCTCTCCACAGATAACTTCAGGCAACTTGCATTAACTTCTATTTACAGAAGTCATTTGCAAGTCATGGCTGAAGTTATAATCGGCCTTTTTTAATCAGCACAATCGGCTGATGCCGATTAAGTAAAAAACGCCAAATGCCGGCCGATATATCGGTCGACCTCTAGACAGGTCCCCCGCTGAGCAGGCGGATTGGCGGCGGAGAGCCATTGCCAAAATCTGTGAGCCAATGAGGAGAGAGGGGGCAGGGACGGGACGGAGCTCTGTGTCTGAATGGACACACAGAGCAGATGTTCGGGTGCCCCCATTGCAAGCTGCTTGCTGTAGGGGCACTCAGCAGGAGGGAGGGGCCAGAAGGGCTGAAGAGGGACCCGAGAAGAGGAGGATCTGGGATGCTCTGTGCAAAACCACTGCACAGAGCAGTAAGTATAACTGCTTGTTTTTTTTTTTTTAAATGAAAAACAAAAACAAAAAACCTTTTAGTATCACTTTAAATTACCTTGATTTTAACATAATTGCAATGTTTCTTGCTGAGCAATAATACAAAGACTTTCACTAGTTCACAGAAAATGTTCTTCAAAACTCAACAGGGAATACGGCATGATTTTTCAGAAGCCACAGAAGGCAGTAGGACCTAAAACCACATGTGCAATGATTTTGCCCCAAGGAGCTTATAAACCAAGATGACTAGAAGTGTGCCTGTTCAACAAACGGGACAAAATTGTGCACTCTGGAAAAAAATGTTTAGGAGGTATGTACAGCACATTGTGCAAAGTGCAGTAATCTGGGTTACTGACAAGAGTGTACACACTGAAGTTGGTCTAGACACTGAAGTGTAAAGAAAAAATGTCATTTTTGGTCTGAGTTTTGGTCAAACTCACTTCTTGAATTTTATTAGCATTGCAGTTGGGCTTGTGACTTCAGGTCTGAAGAAACAACATGCGCAGCTTTCCTACCAAAAGCGCCATCTGCCACCAGGTTGCCAAGGTCAGCATCAAAGTGTTTTTGATGGAAAACTGTCAAATGTGCACTTTACTGCTTATCCACACCCAATGTAGAGGTGCCACCTTTAAAGTGTCCCCTTTTTATTCACCATCAGTGGTAGGAAGTGATCATTGGTGTCAATTATGCTGCTAGCTCTGCCATTAACATTCACAACAGAATCAGGTTTAGTTCCGACAAGGACATGCTGCCCAGAAAACAATATAAAAGCATACTAACAAACTGTCAAAACGACAAGTCTGTGGCACTCAGGTTTGTGGATCTCGGCTGCCAGCCACATGTTCCATTGCAACTCAGAAAAAAAAAAAAAATCACCTCTTTTTCAATGTTTTAGTTAAATATCTATATGATGGGGGTTATTCAACCTACCCAACTGAAAGAATAGGTTTTGACATGTACGTTTGTTGTGTAAAGATAATGTACTGAATTCTTTAATAAAAATATTAAAGAAATAATAAGTTTGGGTGGCCTAACCCTTTAAGACTACAATCAACAAAAACTGGCAAGCAGCTTATGAACAATTGTACTCTGTCACAGGAGGAAAATGTTGTATATAATACAAAGCACAGTCCTACTTGATGGTAGACCGTGTCTAAATATCCACCCACACCCGCAAATCTCTCAGACATTCTGCAGCTCCAAGATATAGAAATGAAGGGTGTGCCCTGTTAACGTTATTTCTTTACACGTTCATATTCTTTGCATTATGAGTTTTTATGAGCAGTTATGGCATAAGGCAGTGTTTAAGGAAACCATTCATGCAGGAAGTCTATAAGGTTGCCATCACTGATTTTTAGCCTGAAAAATGCTGCTTGCTTGGCTAGCATTGGCCTAAAAATGTGATGTCCCTAACCTGGAAAAGTATAGACTGGGATTTTTCACTTTTCTCTGACACACTGCTATATGCTGGTACTGGGTCAGTGGCTCAGAAGCACTTAAGCAGGAGACAGACCATACATTAGTACAGGGCTTGACAAATTTGCTTGGAATCTAGGAGACAGCTAAAAAAGTTAGGAGCCAGGTTTTTTTTTTTTTTTTTTAAACGACCGACAAAGCTTTATTTTCAATATAAAAATGAACCAATCTTAAATTTACACAGAGACGACTAGAACTAATGTGACTGCTTTTATTTCCTGCCATGCAGGGACATAAGACCGCCATATTCCCGCTAAGGATCCAATCAGGTCCGCCTGAAAAACTGACAGGCGAACTTGATCAGACGGCCCGTGTGAAAGGGGCCAAGCAGGGAGATGACAAATAATAAATTCATTTTAATTAACCACTTCCTTCCCGCAGGACGACTATATACGTCCTGTCTTTGAAGAGAAATACCGTTGTTATGGCAGCAGCTAGCTACCATAACCCCGGTATCTTCTTCAAGAGCCGGCGGTTCTCTTTCAGATAAAAATGGTCTCTGCAGCAGATTAGCAGCGAGATCACTTTTATCGGCGGCAGGAGAGGGCCCCCCCTACCGCCGCGCTCCCTTCACCGCTTACCGTGGCCGTCGGTAACGGCGGAGGCGATCCGGATCTGTCCCTGGCCTGACATGGAGACAAGTGAGAGGAAGATGGCCCCCCGCCCATCTCCAAGTCATTGCAGGGCGGAAGCGACGTCAAATCGTCACTTCCACCCATAGCTCTTGAAGGGACATTTTTTATTTTTTTTCAAATGACAATTTTTTTTTTTAATGCATTTTAGTGTAAATATGAGATCTGAGGTCTTTTTGACCCCAGATCTCATATTTAAGAGGACCTGTCATGCTTTTTTTTCTATTACAATGGATTTTTACATTCCTTGTAATAGGAATAAAAGTGACTTTTTTTTTTTTTTTTTAAAAGAACAGTGAAAAAATAAAGTTATAATAAATAAGAAAAAAAAAACATTTAAATGTGCCCCATGTCTTGTAATAGAAATAAAAGTGACACAATTTTTATTTTTTTTTTAAAACAGTGTAAAAATAAAAAATAAAAAGTAAAATATATAAGAAAAAATAATAATTTTTTTAAATGCGCCCCGTCCCGCCGAGCTCGCTTGCAGAAGCGAACGCATATGTGAGTAGCACCCGAATATGAAAGCGGTGTTCAAACCACACGTGAGGTATCGCCACGATTGTTAGAGCGAGAGCAATAATTCTAGTCCTAGACCTCCTCTGTAACTCAAAACATGCAACATGTAGAATTTTTTAAACGACGCCTATGGAGATTTTAAAAAGGTAAGTTTGTCGCCATTCCACGAGCGGATGAAATTTTGAAGCGTGACATGTTGGGAATCAATTTACTCGGCGTAACATTATCTTTCAAAATATAAAAAAAAATTGGGCTAACTTTACTGTTTTCTTATTTTTTTAATTAAAAAAAGTATTTTTTCCCAAAAAAGTGCGCTTGTAAGTCCGCTGCGCAAATACGGTGTGACAGAAAGTATTGCAATGACCGCCACTTTATTCTCTAGGGTGTTAGAATAAAAAATATATATAATGTTTGGGGGTTCTAAGTAAAGGGAAGGAGATGAGCAGGCAGTGAAAACAGGTAGGGAAAGCTGCTCCATTAGCATTGGTGGATGTCTTGTCATACCAATGGCCACCACCAGAGGGCGCCTGATTGCAGAAGGAACCAGGAACCATAGGACTGCAGAAGGCCGCAAAGCCGGGGCCTCAATTACCGGCACGGCCCAGCGCGATCGCGGCGGGAGGGGGGGGGGTGTCGAACGGACACAGGATACCCCAGCTGTGCCGCCCCAGGCGCCAGGTCGCTAATTCTAGTCGCAAATGCGACCTGGCGCCCGGGGTTTGTCGAGCCCTGCATTAGTATTTTCTGAAAATGGGCAGTGTCCAAATTTATTTCATACCTGATGTATTCAACCACATTACAAGCTTCACCTTTATTAACTATACTAACGGCAAAACTAGGCAGCCTAGTCGCCTGACAAGTCGCCTCCCGTTTTGTACAATGGAACCGTTCTAAGAAAAAAACCTTAGAAAAAGGTTCCTGTACTTTTGGGGCGACTTGCATAGACTTCTATACAGAAGTCGTTTTGCAAGTCGCCGTGGCAGTCGTGTGCAGGTCGCCTCGGTGAGGCGACCTGCAAGTCGTGCCGCCCCTAGTGTGAACCGAGCCTTAGGGATATTTGCCCTCTCCATTTGTCATGTTTACCATAAACATTGAAAGTTAAAGTTTCAATGGGGACCCTAATGCTGGTGACTGGTAATAACTAGGGATTTCCTCAGTTAGGAGGGAGGAATTTCCAACTACTTCCTGTTTTGGCTAGGGAACAGGAAGTGAAAGAATTCCCCCTATGGGATAAAGATATTAAAAAATAAAACCTGACAGGGGTTATAACCCTCCGGTTGCCTTTTGTGCTACTTTAAAGCTGCCTAGGAAACATAACCACTAACTGATAAATTAAGAGACTGTCAAAGGTTGGGCATCAGCAGTTACATTAGTCACCTGGTTCCTGTGATTTTTTAAAACCTGAGGATGGCATGGTGGAAATGATACCCAGGACTATTCCACAGGAAAACTGGATACTACAATTTTTTTTTTATTCAGCTGTGCTCCTTTTTAGCAGTTTAACAATGCTCTTCAAACAAACAGATGACGAGACTGGAAGCTGGCTGTGCAAAGTTGCAGCATATATAATGATATGAATCAGGGAATGAGAAATTTGGACTGCTACTGAACTGAAAATTGTAGAACGCAGGACAATTAATAAAAAAAAAACAAAAAAAAACAAAAAACCTTGTAATGTTGATATTGTTCAGGACAATTCTGTTCTGCAAATGCTGCAAAATTTGTGCAGCCTGCAAAAACTACAGTGAGGGAAAAAAAAAAAAAAAAGGACTGGAAATACAGTAATAAACTAACAGATGATTATTTCAAAGCAGACAGACTGGATCTAAGAGCCCTTTCACACTGGGGCGGTTTGCAGGCGCTATTGCACTAATAATAGCGTCTGCAAACCGACCCGAAAGTGCCGCTGCTTGCATTCCAGTGTGAAAGCCCCGAGGGCTTTCACACTGGAGCGATGCGCTGGCAGGACGGTAAAAAAAAGTCCTGCCAGCAGCATCTTTGGAGCGGTGTGTATACCGCTCCTTCACCTATCCTGCCCATTGAAATCAACGGGACGGCGCAGCTATACCGCCGGCAAAGCGCCTCTGCAGAGGCGCTTTGCGGTGGTATTTAACCCTTTCTCGGCCGCTAGCAGGGGTTTAAACCGCCCCAATAGCGGCCGCATACCGACGGTAAAACGCCGCTAATAATAGCGGCGTTTTACCGCCGACGCCGCCCCCCGCCCCAGTGTGAAAGGGCTCTAAGAGAAAACTGCTGCAGGTAGAAGAAGCCTTTGCATACATTCAACAGTTTCAAAAAGCCCCGCAAATACTGCTCAATGATGGCCTGGTTTAGCAGGAAACCAACAAGAAAAATGTGAGAAATGCCCATGCAACTCTTTGCACAGAAGCTGTTCTCACAAACCTCTACCTACGAGTATATAAATAATTCTCAAATGCTGATGTATCAAGCGCTCCTAAAACCCCAAACCTGACATCTGAAAATCGATATACTCATGAAATCTTATTTGGTTGGCAGTATTAAGATTCTCTTGTATTCTAAATAAGGCATCATCTTAAAAATATAACTAAAGGCAAAAAAGGTTTTGCCTATAGTTCAACTTTAACCAATACAAATTCACTTTCACCCTTGCAAAAATGTAACAATTGCTTAAAGGGTCAGTCCACCTAGAAGGGGAATTTCAGTTTTGGATGGTTTGAGCCTTCTTTGCAATCCCAACTCATTATTGGTTATAGACAAACTGGTCAAAAAAAACAACCAGAAAGGCAAGAAATATATTTTTTTTTTTAGGAATGTTGTATGAATAGTAACATAGCATAATTCTAGAGTGTGGGTTTCTCAAATTTGACTGCAAAAGTGGATATACACTTTAACAAGTGTCCCATTTAGTGTTTCACACTGATCCACTACAGTCTGGCTGCAGCACAATGTATCTGCGGTTTTCATGTAGGTTACCCGTGCTTTCCCATAGACTTTTATTCGATGGGACAGTTTTGGTGCATTTTCTGAAAGCACACCAAAAGTCCTGCATGGACAAGAACCACCAGTATACCTAGTATGAAACTGGCCTAAATGATACATTGTTGAATCCTAGAATCTTAAAAGTATAACTAAAAGGCAAAACATTATTTAGGATAGAGTGGAGAGGGGTTAGAACACCAGTTTTTCTTGCTGTCTTTGCCTCCATTGGAAAGATTCTTCCTCTCCATTTGTTCTGTTTACCATTATCATTGAAAGTAAAAGAAAAATCCCATATTTTGGGTTGTCCCCAGAATAGTAAGAGGGGAAACTAGTTCTGATAACCAGGGATTCTCTCACCTGAGAGGAATTTCCTCTTGCTTCCTGTTTTAGCTAAGAAGTGAAGAGAAATCTCCCCAATAGCATGCAAATGATAAAAAGCTACAGGACAAATAACCTTCCCTTACTCCATCCAAAGTAAAAAAAAAAAAAATTACAAAAAAAAGAGAAGGGGCCTATAGAAAACCAAATAACTTTTGATGTGCATATCGATTCAGGTGTCACGCTTGGGTTTTAGTAGTGCTTTATACATCAGAATTTAAAAATACTGTATTGGAAAATTGTTGGCTAAACAGCCCCTGCATCCAATCAGATGCAGGCACTTTTCAGGTATTCTTACTGCTGCACGCCAGAATACAATAGCCCAGACAGATGGGATTTATCCAGCTGTGCCGTCAGTGTGGATGAAGAAACCTATATATGTATGGCCAAGCTTAAAGCGGAGTTCCCCCAAAAGTGGAAGCTTAGTTTTAAGAACTCCTTACCCCCGACATGCCACATTTGGCATGTCATTTTTTTTTGGGGGGGGGGGGGGGGGGGGAGCAGGTACCTAGTTGTTAGTACCTGCTCCCACATCCACTCGGGTGGAAGTTCTCCTCTCCTCCTCCCTCCCTGCAATTTTCTGGAACAAGTCACAGGTCTCAGAAGATTGCCTGGCCATTGAGGAGGCACAGAGCAACTCGCGCATGTGCAGTGAGCACTCGGCTGTGAAGCCGCAAGCGGTCACAGCCAGGTGCCCACACTTGTGGTGCGGGAGAGACACACATGAGGGAGAGAGACACACGAGGGTTCGGATGGGTGACAGGGACAGGTGAGTGTGTGTTAAAAGTCAATAGCTACACTTTTTGTAGCTGCTGACCTTTAATAAACACAAAAACATCTGGAACTCAGCTTTAAGTACACAGTTTTGATTACAAATGAAAGTAATTTATATGCTGATTATTTGGCTCTTCAAATAACAAATATACATAACGACACACACAACTGCAGGCTACTCTCTGTATTATGGACAACAGATGGAACTCCATGGTCTTTTGGAATGCCAGGTTTAAACATTAGGATATCTAGGCACCCTGCATGGAGCACAAGTAGAGCTGCACGATTCTGGGAAAAATGAGAATCACGATTCTTTTGCTTGGAATAAAGATCACGATTCTCTCACGATTCTCAAAAAAATAATTTTATTTTAAAGATAAAGCCATGTCAGTGCAGCCTTGCCCCAGTGCAGCCTTGCCCCAGTGCAGCCTTGGATCCCCTGTACTTGCTTCCAGGGCTTCAAAATCGCCGACCGCGATTTGAAAATGGCGCCGCCGGCGCCGAAGTACACAGAGCCGGTCCTCGGCTCCTTCCGGCAGCTCTCGTTCAATTTCGGCTCCACTCGTAGTCCCGAGCGGAGCTATCCGATTAGGTTCGGATAGCTCCGCTCGGGACTACGAGTGGAGCCGAAAGTAAACGAGAGCCGCCGGAAAGAGCCGAGGACCGGCTCTATGTACTTCGGCGCCGGCGGCGCCATTTTCAAAACGCTGGTTCCCGGCTGCTTCTCCTCAGATCAGCCTGTTCAGGCTATTAAAAAAAAAAAAAAAAAAAAAAATCGAGATAATCCAGACTGTAGATCGCGGGGGGGGTGAATCGAAATCGCGATTCTATGTACGATTAATCGTGCAGCTCTAAGCACAAGTTTACCTTAAACCTACATGGCCATTCAAAAGGAACCATCTGCTAGCTGTAAGACCAGTCCAAAGCAGGTGTGGCAATTGTTTCAAATCAGTCCGGTTTGACAAGTGTGAAACATTGTTTCTTACAGAATATTTGCATCCATCCACATTTCAACAATTCTAGAAGGAATGATATTTCCTTTTTATTCCTTTTTCAGAAAGTGCATACATCGTCACAAAGTATACAGAGGATCCATGATAAAAGTCTAGGTTTTAAGAATGGATCTCATGGAAAGTGCTGACAAGTGCTCTTCCACTGCTTCCATAAAAGTTGTCAGCAGATCCATACACTGTACAGTATTCTGTAAGGAAGGACACAGAATTGCTGATCAAGCTGCATTCTTTAGTTGGAAATCTCAACAACAGGATGTCAACCATTGTTCTCAACGGATTTCCCAGAGTATATCTAAAATGTAACTAACCTTAAATGGTCTTTATAAATTAAGAATTTGTAAGCAGATTTCTCTGAAAAAGCAAGAGATTTGCGTTGCACTGATTTTCAAGCAGCTTGCGCTGGGTATAATATGAATTATGATAAACAAATTAGTCGTGATCACAGGAACAAAAAATATGCAACTTAAAAAAAAAAAAAAAAATGCAATCTTTTCAAAATCTTTAAAAGATGTTCTTCAACTATAAAAAGGTGAGTAAAAAATGTCCTGCTGCCTTCATCAGCTGAATACGCCTGCCAAGTTAGGATGACTAGCTATGTTCGTACAACTGCTGCATCCCCATAGAGAAACATAGGCTGCTTATATGCACAAATAAGCTGCTCATTCACAATGTATGGGCCACAGCCCTTTTATAAATGAGGCCTAAAAGTGAAAGGATCATAGAGCACCATCTGTTTGGTGCTTTAAATAGGACCCCTTAAACTTATAATCAATCCCTTCATCCGAGAGAGATATAGATAGAAATTTTTTTTTTTTTTTTTAATTACACACACAAAAGTATTCAACCCCCTTGGCATTTTTCATGTTTTGTTGCCTCACAACCTGGAATTAACATGGATTGTTTGAGGATTTGCATCATTTAATTTACAGAATATGCCCACAACTTTGATTTTTGATTTTTTTTTTAGGACAAAATAACAGAAAAAGTCAATGTGCATAACTATTCACCCCCCCCCCCCCCAAGTCAATACTTTGTAGAGCCACCTTTTGCGGCTATCACAGCTCCAAGTCGCTTTGGATAAGTCTCTATGAGCTTGCCACATCTTTCCACTGGGATTTCTGCCCATTCCTCCTTGCAAAACTGCTCCAGCATCTCGAAGTTGGGTGGTTTGTGCGTGCGAACAGCAATCTTTAAGTCTGACCACAGATTTTCAATTGGATTGAGGTCTGGGCTTTGACTAGGCCATTCCAACACATTTACATGTTTCCCCTTAAACCACTCAAGTGTTGCTTTAGCAGTGTGTTTTAGGTCATTGTCCTGCTGGAAGGTGAACCTCCGTCCTAGCCTCAAATCACACACAGAGTGGTACAGGTTTTGCTCAAGAATATCCCTGTATTTAGCACCATCCATCTTTCCCTCAACTGTGACCAGTTTCCCAGTCCCGACTGCTGAAAAACATCCCCACAGCATGATGCTGCCACCACCATGTTTCACTGTAGGGATGGTGTTCTTTGGGTGATGTGATGTTTTGGGTTTGCGCCAGACAACACTGCACGCACCGCGCATGCGCGATTTTAAATTAAACAGCGATATTGTCGTTTTTTTATTTTTTGGCATATTTTTTTGCTTTTATTAAATGCTGTACACCGCATTTGGCTAAATAAAGAAATCAAAGGTTATCTGCACCAGCGGAGCATTTTTTCTTGTCTCTATTTGGCATTACAACTATATCTCTCTGCACCGGATCGGAGGAGGATTTTAAGCCTGCCCCACGAGAGGATAGGATTGGGGAGAACATCCATAGCCGTTGTAGGCTGGCTGTCTATTCGACAAGGAGTTCTGACGCATTGGTCCATTGGTGTTCCTTGGAGCATTCCTGTGGTGGTTCACCCATATATGCTAAGCTTGTTTTCACAGGCTTTCTGGTAAGCCTTGCATTCATTTATCCGGTGGTGGGCAACATTGATTAATGAAGATATATCCCTGAAATCTGTATTGATTACCTGGCATCAAATACACCGTTATGGACTTTTTAAGCTTTTAATTTTCTCACGTATTTGAGTTTGTGTGTTTATGCTCTAAAAGGCACTTTACATAATCAATACGCATGATTGCGATTTTGTCACTATGTTGATATATAGATTTTGAAATCTGTTTTCACTAATAATTGGTTTATTAATTTTATAATTTACATTAATTTATAATTTATTTCACATGTCCAGCGCTGCACTCTCTTCATTATATTTTGGTTTTTGTGCCCTCATATCGGGGTTATAGTGCACAGCAGCAGGAAAATTTTTCACCTTTACACTTATTCACAATTTTTTATGCACTTAGCGCAATTCCTTTTTTCTTTTTATTTTTTGTTTATATAGCAGTGCCTGGCCAAGTCCTGAATATTCTTGTAGGAGGAGGCTTCACTCTCCTCTTACGTGTCTTGCAAACACCAGAAGTGAATACGCACTGCTCTGCAGAAATGTGCAGGGATGTCATTCATCCTGACACCACACACAAAAATCACAGTGCAAAAAGACCATGCAATTTCCCTGCGGCCTCTTTTTTTTTTAAAGGTTTTTGCAGAAACACAGGCATGGCAGCCCATTTATTTGAATGGGCTGCGGTGCTCAAGCAAACGCAGCCTGCACAGAACGAGGAGATGTGAACCTAGGGTTAAAGATATTACCCTATGTGCATATCTATCTTGCTTTCTCCTCTGACTTGCCGGTACATTTGCTGTGTCTAGAAAGCCTGTTGGATCGAGAGCTGCAGCTGGAGGATTAGTAGTGATTTAACCTTAGATGATCCATCTGTGTCTCAAGCGTTTTTTATGTGATCTTATAAAAAAAAAAAAAAAAAAAAAAAAAAAAAAAAAGGGAAGAGGTATAGTAAAAAAGGGTGAGAGAATTTTCGATACGTTAAGTTTGCTTATGACAACAATTGATGGACAAATAGTTACATTTTGTTTTGATTTTATGGAAATAGTTTCTTTGTTATATACACAGACAGTAATATTTGGCCACTTATGTCACTGTTGTGGAATGTAATAATTTGTTATAGTTTGCTTATTGAGTGTTCACTAGATATATTAAAGTGGCTCTAAAGCTAAAACTGTGTTTTTACCATATGCATTCCGGAAAAAAAAAAAGAAAAAAAAAAAAAGGTTGCCACTTGCTGTGCCCCCCTCCCCTTGCCCCCTTAACACTTACCAGAGTCCTGTATCAATCCAGCGTGGTACACATCTTTATTTCTTCTCTCGTCTTTCTCTTCCCACAGGGGGATTGGGCAGCAATGGGAGCCATTGCTGTCAAATTCTGTAAGTAGAGAGCACGAGGTAGGGCCAAGCCCCACTTGGCATGTCAATGAACAGACACAGCGCGGCTCAAAAGCGAGGCCGTACATCTGCCCCTAATGCAAGCAGCCTGCTATGGGGCAGACAGAGTACCAGCGGGGGACACTAGAAGAGGAGGAGTCACTCTGTGCAATAGAAGTTTGAAGTGTGTTAAAGAAAAAAAAAATTCTATCTTCTCACTACAAAAAGGAAAACTAACATCAATTTGACCCCACTATTAAAAAAAAAAAAAAAAAAAAAAAAAAAAAAATCAAATTAAATGTTACTAATGTATGGCCAGCTTAAAGGCCAAGATAATCTTTACAGAAAATAGCCTATGCAATCAAGGGGCCCCAGTAGATACTCAAAAAACAGTACATATTTGTAAAATTATCACTTTTGTTTTTTGCTGTAGGCCATTTGGGTCCCATCAGAAGTCTGGCTAAAAAAAAAACAAAAAAAACCTGTTAGCCCCATGACCTGAATTGTTGCTATGACATCAAAAGTCTTTGCAAGCTCACTCCCAGCATTGCAGGAGTGAAAAACAAAAAAAGTTTCACATCCTAGGAACAAGGCAGGACATGTGGGTTGCTAGCTAAGAGATTTTTTTAGCCAGACTTCTGAGGGGACTCAAATCGCCTACAGTTAAAACAATAAAATGAGTGCTCATTTCACAAAGCTGAAGTTTAATATCTATTGGGGCTCCTTGACAGCACAAGCCACTTTCTGGAAAAGGTGAACTAAGCCTTTAAGCAAAAGGAAAAAAAAACAAAACGTTGCTTTAGCTCCTTTAAAAGTTTTAGCTGGAGTTGAGCTTTAATTTGTTAGTCAAGTCTGGTAATCGAATACTTCCCCTGATTGACAATGCTGCTGTTCAAAGCTGTGTCTGTTGCTGTGTGGAAACACCAAGACAGAAGTGTGTTACTGGCAGGGTCACCAGGTAAAAATAAAGGGGGGGGGGGGGAAGCCTAATACATTATGGACACAGATTCAGCCATGTTAAACTGTAAATCCAATGGAAATTGTTTATTCAAACAGTACCTTTCTGATTATTGATACATGCACTGTAACTTGCAAGATTTAACTGCAATTTTTGCCTGAATTCAGTGCGGACTATGGCCACCCCAGAGATGCGAGAGCTGGTCAGTGTCTCCTAACATGCGAATTGGATGCAAGCAAATTCGCGAACCCTGTCTTAATCTCTTGCCAAACTCATAGGCATCCACAACTTTGAGGGCATTTGCAGAGCTCTACTCATATTGGCATGACACCACACATGTCGAGAGCAAAAAAAAAAAAACAGACCCAGGCTGTCTGAAGTTTAAATAAAACAGATTTCACCTGGGAGGGTCTAATCATTGGCACCTAATCTGGAACACCAGATCCTCATTTAATGGATTTGAAGTCTTGGTAAATATAGGGGAGTGTTTATTCTACCTGACAAATCTGCAATTTTGTTCATTTAGATTATGAGAATTAATACACCATATCAATTTTATGTGTAATTAAGGTACTGTACATCACATTTTTCTGCAGGCCGTTTCAATAAAATTCTAATGTTTGCCAGTTTAAATATTTTGAGAATAGTCAAGTTCTATTGGGTTACGGAGTTTAACATGACTACTAAGGATATATGTTATATGCAATTCTCAACTTTTCCTGTAAAAAGTCATGCAGCATGACACCTCAACTGCCTCCATAGTGATAGGTGAACCCATATACTACAAAATCAAAAAGGAAGAATTGATGGCCAGGGTGGAGTTGAGCCTAGCATGAGTTTTACAGGAAAACTGCTTATACATTTTTTTCACTGAATGCTTCATATAAGTTGCCTGGATTTTTTACATGGTTGCCTTAACATCTTTATAGGCACAATTATAATGAAATTCTGTAACAGGCGAATGGGGAGCAAACTGCTGCAGGCTCCCATACTTCCAAGACTTTCTGACACTACCAAATACCAGGCTGTTCTGTGCACCAATGCTTTGACTCTTCCAGGCAGTGCTAAAGCTTGTAGCCAAGCCCAGCCCCCATATAGTCCATTAGCCCATCACTATAATGCGCCTTATACCAGCAGGAATTTGTCCCTTCACTCCAAGGGCAGTATTTCTGTAAAGTGACACCATTTCAAATGGAATATTGCAGCAGCAATAATGCTGTGTAGAGGAGAAAAAAACAATTCCATGTGGAAATTGGGCTTATAAGCTATACTTGAATATATATTGTCCTGTAAAGCCACTGCCTATAAGCAGAGCTGTTATGACTGTAAAGACAAAGATGTCTGCACTTTGCTAAACACAGATGACTGCTTACAGGCAGTAAACACAGGAGATTACTCCAGCACAGCAATGTTAGTACTCAGCCATACTTGCTATTTTTAAACTGGGATTTAAAAAAGGACTAATACAGTGGTAGCTACAGTGCGCATTTGTGCTGCATTAAATGTCCAATATTTTATCCCAATAAAGTCTAAGAAAATGATTCATCTTGTATAGAGTCGTAAATACAATTTGAAACGCAGTACTGAAAAATTACATGGGGTCTACTGCAACTCTAAAATGACCACGTTCTGGAGAGCAAAATCAAATCAAAATCCATTAGAACAAAAGTAAAGTGCCCAATGAAAGAATCAGTCCAGGCACGAAGACTTTTTTTTTCTACCAAAAAAATAAAAAAATAAACACATATGCTTTTTACTGCAGGCAAAAGTGTAGAAAACCCCTTAAGTTCTATGGCACCTGTTAACATTTGTGTTGCAGCATCAGAACAAGAAAATGACAAAAAAATTGGAAATAAAAAAATAAATAAAAAAACGCACATAAATTGTCACAACTAAGGCCTGGTTCACACCTATGCAGGTTGCAAACTCCAGGTGCATTTTGCATTTTTCAATACACGTTTTTGATTCATTGAAGTCTATGGAACCAAAAGCCAGAAAACTCCCTGGCTCTTTCCATAAAATGCACAGATGTGAATATGACCCATAGGAAACCATGTTAAATGGATTGTTGTGTGTTTTTGCAACCAGGCCAAAGCCAACATTTCAGGACCATGCAGGGTGTCTTTATCAAGAAAGAAAGTTAGCAGCCAGTTTTTTTATTAAAAAAACAAATCCTACAGGTAGTCCCCCTCTAGCTTATTGGAAAGGCCTAGTCAACAAGGCAGGTACTACCGTTCTATAAACACAATCACTCTGTGAAGTCCGTAAAGTGAAGGAGCCCTGTGGGCGGGGAAATTGTGAACAGAGCAGCCGGCAGATGCAAGAGATACCTTTGCGAGGTGGAATGCAGCGGTATTAAACTGTGGGATAACCTGTCTAAAGGGGACACCGCCATTGGAATATTACTATTACACCTGTTACCCCTGCAGGGGTGAGGCGCTCTGGTGAGTGCAAGCACAAGTGGGTGATGCGGAAGTGGGGAGCACTGGAAGTCACTTCTGTTTCAATTTTGTGCATAGATCACCGTTCACAGACAGTTATCCAATAGTGTACAGTTGTACACACATACAGATTACATATTTTTTGGGACTTATCACTTTGATATTAGTATCTGTCACTATTATCTATTTTTTGTTTAGAAGCATGAAATGTGTATTGGTTTTTAAACACGTTTATTCTGGTTTACAGGTCACATAATTTTTTAGCAATTAAGTCACATAATATTAAGCATGTATGTATATATATAAATTTTTTTATATACCTATATATTTTTCACCCTTTTTTTTCCACCCTATTTAAAGCACTATTCACTTTAAACTGAGAGTTGGTAATATTCAAGTAGTGCAGTGGAAGCACATATACTCAACTAGTGAACAGCGCCATTTTCCCTGAAGTAGATTTTTTACTGTCATTCTATAAGGCCACGTACCTGAGAAGGGGTTGCCCCCAAAAATTCGAGAAGGTGTGGCACTGCTCAGCCAATGAGACTCTGAACTAAAAGGTTGAGGCATATAGTGATGTATCTGATATCTGTCTGGGGTTGATATGATCTGTTAAACCCTTTACACAAGCTGGCCTATATAGGTATAAGGTCAATAATTCTATAGATACTGAAAGTATGACAGGGTTATGAATCCAAATAGTGATCCTGCACTCTATGGAACATTGCACTGCGGGGATAGGGGGGCTGGGAGGGTTTGAAGGGTTGTTATTTTTTGTGTATTGTCTTAAAAATTGAATAAAAATACACTTAAAAAAAACAAAAAAAAACAAACAAATCTTACAGGTAGAGGTGCACTGAATGGAAATTTTGGTGCCGACATTGAAAATGCAGGATGCACTTGGCCGAAAATTAAAGTTTTTCGATACCAATATTTCCGCCACCTCTCCTGCTGACATTTTTTACATATAAAAAATATTTTTTTTCACTGTCATTTTACATTTTTGTTATCACTGTTATTGCCATCACAAGGAATGTAAACACCCCTTGTGACAGTAATAGGCATGTGACAGGTACCCTTTATGGAGCAATCTGGGGTCTATAAGACCCCAAACCCCTCTGCACTTCAAAGTATTCAAAACGTCAAGATCGGTGTTTTTGAATACTTTATTATTTAAAACTGGCGTATTTAAGATGCCAGTAATCCGGGAAGTGATGTCTTGACATCGCTTCCGGATTACTAGATCCGAGACACGAACGAAGTGTCAGCTTTGTTCGAGTCTTCGGCCAGCTGGCGGACGTGCCAGCTGGTTGCTCGGGCCTCCCGGTGGAAGTGATGTCCCAATGTCGCACCCGGGCCTCCGAGGGTCATAGAGATGACTGAGGACCATTCTGGTCACCAGAAATCTCTATGGTAAACGTCCGGCAGTGATTGATTAGTTCTCTGGCTCGCCGGAGGCTCGTTACCTAAACTAGACTATGAACTGGAAGTCTGTAGACACCACTCCCTGAAAAACATCTCAGCGAGATATCCTTAAAAATGTAAAAACATGTTGAAAAAGAGTTTTGACAAGCTACAGTGTAAGATGACTGTAGGTAAAAAAAAACAAACAAACCTTAGTTAAAAGAGTTATTTGCATGTAAGTAAAGCCTGTACAATGCATATAGCATTACATTGCTAAATTTCTACAGAAGTTTCCCTCCACAATTTTCAGTTCCCCTAAAGAATCTTCCTAGGAAAAACAGCTAATGATCCATTTCATTAGTTTCGCATGGTCTCACAAATATCTAAAGTAAACATATTTACAAAACTGACTGGCGTTCAGAGAGCTTTAACAAAGCATGTCTAAAGCCTTGTTTTGAAGCAAGTGTAAACTAGCCCTAATTCAAATGTGGATCTTAGTTTCTTGTTTAAAGAGTCTGTGAAATTATTTGAGTCGTGTTGCCCCTACAGACTGGCTGCTGAATTCTGGGAACAGTACTGGAATCCACGCCATTTTACTAGAATGGCTATTCTTACTAATGAAACCTGGCAATCAATACCAGATGTCATCTGAAGAGGGTAGTTAATAATTCAATAAAAGCATCTGAACCAAAAGATAATGTATCCATTACCTAGCTGTGCAGGAACAATGATTAATTTTGTTTTTTCTTTTTAAGCTTACATGTTGGAGAAACACTTTTTTTGTTTGTTTTTGTGAGAGGATGATAAGTTTTGGTACAATCTTTAAGGCTCCATGCACACTGGAGCTCAAAAAAGCTTTTTCTGGATGCCAGATTGCTGGCAGAAAACTCTGGTTGAAAAACGTGCTTGTAACAGTGTTTTGTACTAGCGTTTTTAATAAAAATACACAGGAGGACACTCAAAAAATCCCACAATGCATTGAAAAAATAGAATGCCGAACGCTAATTAACGCGCGTATATCAGCGTTTGGCGTTTTTTGGAGGTTAAAAAACGGCACTTTGGACGCAAATTTCTGGCGTTCAGAAAAAAGCCCATAAACTCCACTGCTCATTAAAGCTAAAAAACGTCCATGTGTGCATGGACACATAGGAAAACATAGACTGGAGTTTATGGGCTTTTAAAAAAAAAAAAAAAACGCCCAAACTCCAATAAACTGCAGTTTATCAGTTCCAGTGTACATGTAGCATTAAGCAGTATTAAAACCAAAACTGTAATCTATTGCCGCTTACCAGTGATTAGATGTGGTGGCTGCATTCATTTTCATTTAGGCCGTGTTCACACCTATGCGAATTAGATGCAAGTTTCTCCACATCCAATTCGCATAGCAGGAGAATGTGACCGGCCCCCTATGGACACAGGATAGCTTTTTTTGGCACAAATCAACCAGCTTTAACAAAATGCACCCCATGGAATATTTAGAAGACTAAAAGGAAGCAAATAAGTGAAGTTCATTATTAAGGCTGGCCATACACCTATAGATTATCTGCAGATTTTCTATGGTTAGATGGAAAAAGTGGGAGATTCCTCCATCCACACAGTTTAGCGAACATGGAGAGATCTGTTGCACATTTTCTATCTAACCATAGAAAATCTGCAGATAATCTATAGGTGTATGGCCAGCTTAAGGTTTACATACACTTTAAAAGGTTTACAACAATGAGGTTGATTTACCAAAAATGGAGTGCAAAATCTGGTGCAGCTGTGCATGATAGCCAGTTTCTAACTTCCGCTTGTTCAATAAAGCTTTGACAAAAAAAATAAATAAAAAACCCTGGAAGCTGATTGGCTACGATGCACAGCTGCAGCAGATTTTGCCCTCTCCAGTTTTAGTAAATCAACTCTTGTGTTTAATGACAGCGTTACATGGCCAAAAGGTAAAAAAAATAAAAGTTACGTTTTTAATTGGTTCAGTAACAATTATGTAGGCTAGTATCTTCAGAGGGGTGCAAAGAATGGCAAAACAGGCATTTCTGCTATGGCAATTACCATATCCTCATCAGCCCATTCATGTGCTGAACTTTATTAATTGGGACCAAATATCACAAGATCTTTTACTACCAGCGGTTATTTTCAAACAATATTATGGCACACAGCCAGAAGACTGGTCAGAATCAATGCTTCCAGGCAACATTTGTAACACTGACATCTTGTTTGTATACCATGCATACCATAGCTCATGTAGTTTTTAATTTGTGTGGTTTTTTTCATATATCTGTATGCAATAAAGAACTTTTTTTGATATATTCTATTCAGTCCAATTTTTTCTAGCTGCTTATAGTCCCCCTTGGGAGCAATTTTTTAAATTAATCTCTTCTGTCTGTTATTCTCAGAGTGGATTACAGATTTTGCTCCCCAACAATATAGTTGGTTATTTATATTTACCACTGTATAGAGATATTTAAGAAGAAATATATTACACAGTTTTTTTTTTTAAGGTTATAATCCGATTAATCAAAACAATAAATCTGCCAACTAATCAATTATGAAAATAATCTTTAGTTGCAGCCCCAGTAAAGATCAGCAGTGCAGGAGTGGCGACAGTAAAGATCAGCAGTGCAGGAGTGGCGACAGTAAAGATCAGCAGTGCAGGAGTGGCGACAGTAAAGATCAGCAGTGCAGGAGTGGTGACAGGCTGAAAACAGTCTAAGACCTCATGCACACGAGACGCCGGTGCAAACTCTGCTGAACACGTTTTTAAAAGCTGAATCCGACGTTTAGAAACACCCATTTTGCTGCGTTTGCGTCTAGAAGCGTCTGCAGAGCAGAGAATGACATTTTGTGACCCAACTTTGGGGCCCCTAGCACTATGTAGCCCCGAGATATGGGGCCCCAAAGTCGGGTCGCAAAATGTCAAGCAGTTTTCTGCAGCAGAGAATGACATTTTGTGACCCGAATTTGGGGCCCCATATCTTGGGGCCACTTAGTGCTAGGAACCCCAAATTTGGATATGTTATAGTGCTAGTTCCATGTGTTTGCATACCAAATTTAGGGTTCCTAGCACCAAGTGGCCTCGAGATATGGGGCCCCAAAGTCGGGTTGTAAAAAAACACTTATAAACGCAAACACGGCTAAACGCGGTACCAACGTTTAGCCGCGTTTGGCGTCTGAAAGGCAGAAAACTTTTGCGTCTGAACCCATTTTTTTGCTTCTGGAAAAATGAGGTTAAACGCAACTGCCTAAAAACGCCAAAAAACAAGACTGTGTACATGGACACATAGGATAACATTGAATGAGTTCGGGGGCAGTTGAAAAAAAAAGTGTCCAACTGCCTCTGAACATGAGTTTAACAGCGTCTCGTGTGCATGAGGCCTAAAGCTGGCCATAGATGGTTTGAATCTCATCCGGTTCAGCAGAAACTGGCTGAGATTCAAACCATGTATGGGCAGGCTGATTGTACTAAAGTTGATTGATCAAAACCTGGGTACAACCAGCCTGCTGGATTTTACATGCGATTATATCACTGTCTATGGCCAGCTTTAATCGTAATCTAACCACAGTTAACGTTAATATATTTAAGAAACTTCAGTAGCAGCAACCTTTCCTACGACAGAACTTTCTGTAAACAGTGGTGATATTTCTTAGGCCTCGATAACACGGGATATACTAAACTGTACACCTGTGGAGGGCTGTGTTTACCCACACAAGGATGCACAGGAAGTCCCATTCATGTTAGATGGGACACAGCAGGTGCACAGACAGAGATGCTGCTTTAACATCTGTGCAGGTGCACAGCCCCAAATGCAGACAGTGTGTCTATGCAGCTACTATGTTCCAATTGACAATAATGGGACTGCCTACACAGGGATGCATGGAAAACCATGCATCCATGTGTGGGTAAACACAGCCCATCAAGTGCATACGCTTTATTACGCCCCATGTGAACTAGGCCTTAATAACAACTGCAAAATTCACATACAATAATGTTACATGTTACTAAAGGGTGCGATTTCTAATACAGAAAATGTGAATTATGTGAACTATGCAAGTCTTAGGGGCATATTTATAAAGCAGTGCCATGCAATCATTGGTGGTTAATCTATCACAGTCATCTTAAAAAATAAAATGAAAAAACCCACACACCACACATTCACCAGGAAGTTTTACCTGCAGTCCACGTTTCACGTCTTTATATAGATATGCCCTATTGTATTCTATGCAAACAGAGAGCATTTCTGCTCACATCAAAACAAATGAATGACATCTATGTCAATGTCTCTTTATAAACTGCCACATGCATATGCAGCGGATTGCTTATTCCTCTTTCAGTTATACTGTATCTTACAGTCAGTTATCTTATCATAATACCAAACGCAATTATCCAAAGCACGCAAACACAAGTGTAACACAAGCGTACCACAAGATAAAGCCAAACGACTGCAAGTCGAAGAAATCTAAATACAAAACAAAGTAATATTTTACCCATACATGGAGGGTGGCTTGCTTTTTAACCTTGCTTCTTCTATCCCCAAGTAACCCTAGTAGCAAGACATCCTTGCCACTGTTCCTGGCTCTGCTCCAGTCCCACGTCTACTGCAATGTTCCTGAGAACCCCAGAGGGGGATCCCGCTGATTAGCTGCGGGAGGCAGCCCCATTGAAAGCAAAGGGATGCTGCCAGCTTCTGCATCTAATTGTGGCCATTCACATGTAATTGCTCCTGCAGTGATCACGCATGCGATTGCTGAATGAGCGGTTACATGCGAGTGGCCATGATCTTGCTACTGGGGTTACTTGCACATAATCAGCATCATGCTTGAATTCAAGACAAAATACAAATCCATGCAAGATATGGGCTGCCTGCTGCCAGAGCAGGTCTGCATATTTGGGAAGCTAAGTGCAGAGATTGCAGAGATCACAGCACTAAGTCCAAAGCGCATAGGAGGCCATTAGATGCCTTGGTTCTAAAGCATACATCAAAAACAACCAAACATTAGCAACCAAATGTTTGCAAGGGATCAAACTAAATAAACTTTATAAAGCATCTCTAGTAGCACTGCAGACAGAAGAAGTTAACATCCAAACTACAGTTTGTGTAAAAACTTGCTTCAGTGTTATACAGTCTATGTTCTAATACAAAAAGGTGAAATGGTTTCACTACACAAGTAAATATTGCACCAGGTCTGCAGAACAGAGGTACCTAGAGCTCTGCTAAAAATGAGTGTGGTCAGACCTCAGAAAAGAGTCAAATCTGCTTTGGGATTATTAATGTGTTTTAGAACAATCGAGTACTGTCCGTGAAACTTTATTCCCATTGACATTCAAACTTTCAGGACAAGCTTTTGGGGTGTAACCCCCTTCTTCAAGCAGTACTCATTAGACCTTGAAGAAGGGGGTACACCTGGAAAGCTTGTCCTAAAATTTTGGATGTTGATGCAAATAAAAAAAAGTATCACGAACAGAATTCAATTGTTCTAATTGCAACGGCATTAATACAGCTATAGTCAGCTCAAGTAGAGTGCGTTTTAAAAATGGGAAACAAATTCCACTGAAAACACTTCACACTCAAAAGAAAAAAAAAAAAACGCAGACCAAAGCAAGACAACGGATAATGCTACCTGTGGTTAAAGCCCTTTTTGGTGCGCCAAAACAAAAGGTGTGCCACATCTTACAGCTGGTTTTCTTTAGAAAAGAGCCACAGCTAATTGAATTATTTACAGAGACTATATATATATATATATATATATATATATATATATATATATATATATATATATATATATAAGCTGATCACGTGGTAAGGGTTGGGATCGACCCCTTACTCCAATCTGATCACCCGAGTCTCATTGACTCGGTGAACACAGGGGGCGCGCCCGGGGAGCGTGCAAAAGAGAGGACGTCTATTGACGGCCTCCTGGTAAAGTGGGTCCGCGCTGTAGCAGTCATTCGGCTATAGCTCAGATCTGAAGGGGTTAAGGTCCGTTTTCAATCTGTAAAAAATTTATGTCCATTTGGGATGTGGTACCAGAGCTGACCATCGATCTATTGTATAATGTGATATAGTCTAAGTAAGAAAGACTGTGCCCTGCCAGCATGCCGCAGAGATGGGCCCCTGCTCTGTGTGGATAGAGTGGTCTCTCCGCAGAGGTCCACCACTAGCCCCGCAATCCTCACTTTCCACACTGATTGGAGCACTCTGGCTCAGCAGGAAGCATGGCAGCCCTCTTCAAAGATACCCCTGCTTCCACACAGACAGCAAGGGTTCTTCTCTACCGCATGCTGGCAGGAGACTAGCTTTTCTGGAGAAAACCAACTAAGAATTTCCCCTCCTCTTGTTTACATACACCTAGAAAGCAATTAGCCACCAGTTTGGTGGAGCTTTAGTCATTTTTTTGACTTTCAGTCTAATAAATCGTCAGCCCTTGTTGTTTTAACTTTGGATAGTAAAACATTTTTTTTTACCTTATACAGCCCACACATCCCGTTTGTCTGGTCATTAGCCTAGGCTTATGACATTATGCACAGCTCGCCCTCTCACTCTTGTGAGAGTTTGCCAGGAAGGGGGGGGGGGGGGGGGTGAGTCATAAGAGGGCCAATGAGAGCTGCAGGTGTACCTCTGTGTGTCTGTAAATCCAGGAAGTGAACAGGCAGCAGCCAGACTCAGTGGAGGGAGATTTCCACAGCATAATTGGCAAGTACAGAATCACAGTATATATAAAAATAGTATGCAAAGTGGTTGGAGGGAAGCTTCAGAATGGCAAAGATGTTTTTATTAAAAATTATGTGAGCAGACTGCAGTTCCTTTTTAAAAGGTCGAATTACAGGTTTCATATCACTTCTAAAACTATTTTGACTACAGGAAAATGCTGCCATTGTGTGTGCTGTACTATACTGTAGTAGGGTTAGCTACTCTCAGATTTAGGAGAGTCAGGCTAAGTGCTTCTCCGCCATTCAGGAAAAGTCTTGTATTTTTATGAATGAATAAAAGACCTTCTCTGATTGACCGAGGTGAAGTCATGACAACATACACTTGCCTCTCCACTTTGTCCAATCAAAGTAAACCTTGTCATTGATAAACATACAAGGCTTCTATGCCCATCTCACGATGCTTGTGACTGGCTATGCTTCCTCATTCGCATTTACATCCCCCATTCCTGGCCTGGATGTTTGTTTTCCATGTCCTCTTCCCTTTTCTTTACTTATCCTTGATCTTTCAGTTTAGAAGATAGGACTGATGTAAGGGACTTTAACGGTACCAGTGAAGGACAATCAGAGCAAAATCATGCTAAATATTTTTTTTTTATTACAAAAATTATTAAAAATGTTTTACAGGCAAAATCAATTCAAAATTGTATGGCTCTATCAAACAATTATTATGTAGTCAATCTCTGTTAAAAAAATGTCAAGAGGTCGACGCATTTCACATCTATGCCTCCTCAGGACCTTACATTCTTGACTAAAAACAGATCCTGTTCAAAAAAAAGAAAAGACTTTTGATCTTTCATTATCATTCCTTTACTTCTTCCTTATGCCTGTGGTGGGGGCTCTCTTCTCTTTCTTCTTTACTCCCCCTCTCGTTCATTTGCTATTACAGTTGGATTCAAAGATTCTTATGGTCCACATATTGCTTGATTTCTGGTGTGACGTATATGGACCACCTTCCTGTTATTAATTTGTTACATGAATTTGTATGCATGTTCATCACCTATGGCAATAACTTTTGCACCTAATAGCATTTTGTTCTTTATATGATCTCTTCTGACATAGACTGTACTTTGAATATGTTACAAAAATTATTGAAAGTGAAAATACAAAGCTTCGGTGGTTACTGGCAATAAAAATCTCAGCAATGGAACATCCTGATGCACTACAGCATGGACAGGATGACAAACGGAAACCCTCAGTAGGTAGTTAACATCCTTGTTTTACTTCTTTATTTTCAAACGTAGCAAAAAAATATTTTATAAAGAACATCATATTTAAGTTAAAGTAACTTCTGACCTAGCAACCCTGTCCCCTTCACTGAAGCATAATATTTGAACAGAGCTCTAAAAGCGGAACTTAACCCTCCTATTCTTTTGAGCCAAGGAAGCTGCCATTCTAGCGTCTGATCTACAGTTACCATGGTGCCGCACATGTGATTATTTATGGCACCAACCATTGGATGGCTTGACAGTTTGGTTGAGTGCAAAAGCTACCATGACAGCCCTTTTTCACAGCATGCTTTAAACGTAACAGTTTTGGGAAACAATTTGAGCCCATTTACAGTATAGTAGTGCATGAATGTGCACAAAACAAGTAATTTTGCACGCATTCACAAAATGCACTGAACTGCTTGTTGTGCCATTCATTGTTAATGGCACTCTAAAGGCAGCGCCCAAGATGCACATGGCATATGTTTGAGGGTGACAAAAAGCGCAGTTAAGCACAAACTAAAAAAGGTGAAAGAGCTTCTTTGCTGCTCCCACTTCATGAAGTGCAACAATGTGACTAAGTGGTTAGCACTTCCACCAAGCAACACTAAGGTTGTTGGTTTGAATCCCAACCACGGCGCTACCCGAATAGAGTTTGCATGTTCTCCCTGTGCCTGCATGCGTTTCCTCTGGGTTTCCTCTCACACTCCAAAGACATACTGGTAGGTTAACTGGCTTCTGTCTAAATTGGCCCTAGTATGTGCAATTGCATGTATGAATGCGAGTTAGGGACCTTAAAGGGGATGTAAACACTTGTGTTTTTTTACCTTAATGCATCAAGGTGAAAACTTGACACTGTCCAGCCCCCCAGTTTTACACACCTGAGCCCGTTCGTTCCCTCGGCGGAGATGCGCTCTCCCTCTCTGCCCGTTGTCTCGGCTCTTGATTGGCTAGATTGATAGCAGCGCAGCCATTGGCTCCCGCTGCTGTCAATCAAATCCAATGACGCGGGGGCCGGGGCCAAGTCCCACTTTCTGCGCGAATACACGCAGAAGCAGGACTCGGGAGCGCGCCTGCACGGGTGTCCACCAAGGAGAGCGCGTCTCCAACGTGGACACCTGTTGCGGGGAGGAGCTACCAGTCAGAAGAGAACGATTGGTGCCACTCTGTGCAAAACAAACTGCACAGTGGAGGCAAGTAGGTTTGTTATTTTTTTAATCTTTTTTTAAAACGAGGGTTTACGCTTAGCTTACCTTACCTGCCGGTTCACACAGGGGCGACTTGTCAGGTGACCTAGCCGCCTCCCGTTCTGTACTACGGAACCGTTCTAATAGGAGCGACGCAAGTTGCTCCGACTTAGAAAAAGGTTTCTGTAGTATTTTGGGGGCGACTTCAGGCGATTTGCATTGACTTCTATACAGAAGTCGTTTTGCAAGTCGCCGCGGAAGTCGCGTGCAGGTCGCCGCGGAAGTCGCGTGCAGGTCGCCTCGGTGAGGTAACCTGCAAGTCGTGCCGCCCCTGTGTGAACCGGCACTTAAGCTTAGTACACATAAGCTGAATGTCAGACAGTATCGACTGGTTCAATAGAAACTGGCTGGGTCGACACGTGTACTGCGGCCAGGTTCTGGTGAAGGGGCATGACCAAAAAAGGCCTGCCGATTGGCTCCCGATCAGTGCTTGCAGCCAGTGGCTGAGAGCACTGACCGGAGAGTACTGGTGGGGGGCCATCCCCTTGTCAGAACACAATAGCACAGCAGGGGAGATTGCTGTACCAACATTGCATTGCTAGTACAACAGCTCCTCCTGAGTTGTCAGCATTTTTTGTTCAGCCCTGCTGGGTTGAAAAAAAAAAAAACTAGTAATGTTTACTAGGCTTTAGACTGTAAGCTCCATGATGGCACAGACTAGCATAAGTGTACATTATATATGTAATACACTGTGAATTATCAGCGCTATACAAGTACCTGTAATAGTGTCAGTTTTTTTTTTTGTTTTTGCTTTTTTAGCAGCCCTGTTGGGGGGGGGGGGGGGGGGGCTTTGGTGAGAGATCCCGATATCTCCCCTTTGAGACAGGGAAAGGGATTGAGGACACAGATTCTCCAGTCCCTTTCTGTGCAGCCTCAGCTGCATTGAAGATGACTGGACAGGAGAGGGCATGTCCTCTCCATTCATAAAACGGAAGCATCGTAGACACAGAATAAAATGCTCAGTTATAAATGGACAGAGTCAGGGATCACTGACTGTGCATTTGGAAAAGGAAGGAGCCGGTAACTGACAGATTTACCGTCTCCTTCCTCCGATCTCCATCCTGACAGATCTGGGAGGGGAGCGGGGGGAAATCGGAGGACAGGGACCGGAGGAGTAGACAGAGAGGGAGGACCCGGAGGAACACACAGGGGGCAGTCAGAGGAGATCGGTGCGGCTGCAGTTTTAAGCACCTAACCCCCTGTATAGCCTTTCAATAAAGCAGCAGACGGCCGCGGAAGCGAGAGGGGGAGAAGCAACTGTCAGCTGCTTTATTGAAAGGCTATACAGGAGGATTGGTGCTTATAACTGCCCCCGAACCTATCACCTGTGAGGCTGCCCGGCACCCTGCTACACTGAGGATGCCTGGCCCAATACAACAGGTATCAGATCAAGCATTGGAGCATTTGCACGAGTACTGATACTTGTGCAAATACTTGGTATCAGTTCAACCATAGCATCGTGTACGGCCACCTTTAAAAAAAGAGATACTCGTGCAAACACTTGGTATAAGTACAACCATAGCATCGTGTACGGCCCCCTTTAAAAAAAAGAGATACTCGTGCAAATACTTGGTGTCAGTACAACCCTAGTATCGTGTACGGCCACCTTTGAAAGAGATACTTGTGCAAATACTTGGTATCAGTACAACCCTAGTATCGTCTACAGCCACCTCTAAAAGAGAGTTCCATTACATATATCAACATAAAAAGGCTCCTACAGGGCGAGGAAGAAGGATGAAGCAGCCGGCGGGTCATTGATTGGCACTACCCAAAGCAAACATACAATAAACCGCAGCATCTGAACAGTCTTGACTGCTATAGAGCCCCTGGCTTGTTCAGTGAGCAGTATAACTGGGGATATAGGACTACAGTCTGATTGCAATGCTAAATTAAGTATACAACATTGGCTTGCTTTAGCCTGCAGCGATCAGCGATGAATGAAATTGGAGCAGCTCTGGCTAGAAGATCTAATGACGACCAAGCCCTGAGGCTGACAGTGTGTATATGTGTAATGATATAGATAGAGGAGATCTTTGCCCTTTCCTATAACAAGTCACACACTCATTCATTCGTCACTACACCCAAATTACACAATGCCTGTGACAGTGACACTCCCTGCATACACCTGCCGGAGCTCTCCCTGCCCAGGTCTACTCCTTCCTTCCGCCTCCACTCTATGACCTCATCAGGGCCCCCAGGCCTGGATCCCATCAAGGTGATCCCTGGTATCCTGTGAGGGCCGCCCTCCCTCTAGTCAGGGTGACCCGGCTACAAGGCCGGAGGTAATTCCTAGAGGGCGGCCTAGCAGTGTAGAGGCGGCCTGGAAGTGCTCCGGCCTTGTCGGCTGTACCTGTAGGTGCTCCTGGAAGCGGATGGGTAATATCTGAGCCATGGCGGTTCCTAGCTCTGCTCCTTCCTCTGTGGTGTGTGCCTCTTCCTCCCGCTGCTGCCTGTGTCCGGCTTCCTGGCTCGCTGTGAGGGCCGATGAAAGCGATGTCCTGGCTGGGCCGCCTGTCAGGGAGAGAGAGCTCGTCCTTCTTTCGGCTGCTCCTTAGCTGTCTCTCTCGGGCAGGAACCGCAATGGCGGAAACGGGAGCGCTGCCTCTGCAATCCGGAACGACAGCTTCACCCTCACTCTGAGCCCCGCCCCCTCACCGCGGACGGATCTCGCCGCCTGACCTGAGTACCAACGCCCGGCGGAGGGATACCACGTTCTGCCCTTAGATTATCCCGCTCTACGGCCTACGTTCTGCCTGCGGCTGCTCAATAGCGGCTCGGCTGCGGCGGCTTGTTACAGGCAAGCGAGTCCAGTGACTTGGCTCTAGTTAGGGTGTTGAGTTCGGCGTTCGGGATTCTTTTTTTTTTTCCTTCCTTCCTTTTTAATTCTGCCACATCATGCGACTCGATGACGTGATGTCATTTCCGGAAATTCTGTACCTTGGCCTTGGAGCCCTGGTCACATGACGAGGGATGCTGCCTGATGCTGGGAGGCAGTGATGATAGCTGTCAGCTACCTGCACAGTGGGAAGGACTGGACCCTGATCAGCAGGCAGAAGAACGATCGCTGCTTCCCACTGATCATCATATTACCAGGGAGATGTGTCTACACGTGTCACGCTGGATTGCTGCTACTGAGTACCTCCTCCTCCTCCATCATCAGCATCCTCAGTCCAATCCGGTCACCTTGGCTAAGGTCATACATATGACAGCAAGAACCTTCCCAGGATACAATCATGTTACAGATCCATCATTCTAAATGATAACCAAGAACAAGCGCCTAAAAGATCTCATGCAGGCAGGAAAAAATGCAGCTGTTATTCCAAGTTCACGCTATTAATCGCACTGCATTCCTATGCAATTCAGTGTGGTGACATTTCAGCCTATCCAATATGAACGGGCTTAAATCACACCAAGGTAGTGCGTGCACTACTTTCAGAAACTCACCGCAACTAGATCGCATTGGGAGTTTTGTACCCTCTGATCGGCATTCGCGACCCACATTAGACATGTGCGATTAGTTTCGTACGAATAGAAAATTCGTACAGATTTCCGTACATTCAGGAGGATCCGAAATACGAATTGCTATGCTTCCAAATTTTGTACGAAATTTCGTTTACTAATTTCGGATCCAAATTCCTAACGAACATTCGTAATTGTTACGAAAAGTTAACAAACCTGAAAGTTAAAAACCCAGGAAGTCAGCACAGCACAGGGATGGTGGGAGCCCCTCAGAATGATAAATTCATCATACCGAACATTCGTAATTGTTACGAAAAGTTAACGAACCTAAAAGTTAAAAACCCAGGAAGTCAGCACAGCACAGGGATGGTGGGAGCCCCTCAGAATGATAAATTCATCATAACGAACATTTGTAATTGTTACGAAAAGTTAACGGACCTAAAAGTTAAAAACCCAGGAAGTCAGCACAGGGATGGTGGAAGCCCCTCATAATGGTAAATTCATCATAACGAACATTCGTAATTGTTACAAAAAGTTAACGAACCTAACGAAAATTCGTATTTCGTACGAATCCAAATTGAATTTCGGACACGAAATACAAATTAATTCTAATGCGGAACAAAACAAATTTAATGACGGCGCACATGTTTAACTCACATTTGGTTCTTGCTGTCATAGGTATGACCTTAGCCACATTTGGGGTCTCGTTAACATTGCATTGACGCCCACTGCAGATCGCAAGGACAGTGCACATAGATCGTGGCTTTCCCGCACCACATTCTAGTGTAAACAGAGGCTGAGGTGGCTTGTATTTTTTTTCTTAAAAGGCTAGGTTCACACATGTCCAGTGCAAATTTCCAAAGCAGCTGTTCAGCTGTGATTTAGATGCACATTTTTGGAGCCAGCAGCCACCAGCGTCTTTCACAGTTAGTTAACCACTTAAGGACCAGCCTCGTTTTGATATGTAGGTGTTTACATGTTTAAAACTGTTTTTTTTTGCTAGAAAATTACTTAGAACCCCCAAACATTATATATATATATATATATTTTCTAACACCCTAGAGAATAATATGGCAGTCATTGCAATACTTTTTTTTCACACCGTATTTGCGCAGCGTTTTTACAAGCGCGCTTTTTTTGAAAAAAATTCACTTTTTTGAATAAAAAAATAAGACAACAGTAAAGTTAGCCCAGCCAGGAAGCTGGCTGCCACGTCCAAAAGGGGAAGCTCCGCTTGTTTGCCCATCCCTCTGCTGCCGCGTTTGGTACCTTTCAGGGGGAGCAGATACCTGCTCCCACTTCCGGCTGATCTCGCCACAGCAAGGTCAGCTAGAAGTTTGGCCCCCACCGCTGGGCCATTCAGAAAGCACAACACACTTTGCGCATGTGCAATAGGGAACTGGCTCTGAAGCCACAAGGCTTCACTGCCGGGTTCCCTTAGTGGAGATGGCGGCAGCAGCACCCGACAGCCGATTAAAAATTTGTCTGGGTCTTATGCGCCAGTTCTAGCCCCTGCGTGGGCAGTCTAGGTGCCTTTGACATTGTATGTTTAACACTACTTCTGCAAAACTTATTGAACCAAAAATTGGCTGGGGTGAAGACACCGGATTCATGGACAGGTAAGTGTCCTAATATTAAAAGTCAGGAGCTACAGTATTTGTAGCTGCTGACTTTTATTTTTTCTGAAGGAGGCTTAAGCTCTGCTTTAACAATGGGTGACTCATCTGAATGAAAAGAAAAACATTGCCGGCAATAAAAAATTGTGAAAAAATGTCGGGACCCCCATACCAGGCCCTTTCAGGTCTGGTATGGATCTCAAGGGAAACCCCACACAAAAAAAAAAAACTACTGTGGAGCCCCCCCCCAGTCCATACCTGACCCCTCCTGAACCATACCCGTCCACATGCCCTCAAAAAGGGGGCCCTAGATCCCGGCCCACGGTTTTTGGCAATTCTTTTATTAAAAAAAAAAACAATGTCCACCAGTATGGATTCATTGTCAATCACAACGCTCGCCGCCACAACTGACCTGAAAAAAAATTGTTAAAAAAAAACTCCGCTTGTGCCTAAGGCTCTCGATGTCTGCCTGCTTCGCTGTCTGACAGTTCTTAAATGGGTAAGGGGCAGGGCCACCCACGTCACCTGGTGGCACCGCCCCTTGTGACGTCACTGACCCAGCATGCCTCTAAATGCAGAAGTTAGCTTATGTGGCCATGCATATTTGGCAATTACTTAAGTGTTTGCAGAGAAGCATTTGGAGGCTTAAAAGACCCCGTTCACACTAGTGCGGCTTGTCATGCGATTTTACAGTTCTAAATCACATGACAAGTCGCACCCTATTGTCGGCAATAGTACTACTCAAATCAGTGCGACTGACGTGGTGCCACACTGATTTGGGGGAAAAGGTTCCTGCACTATTTTTTGCGCTTTCAGGTGCGACTTGCATAGGCATCTGTGCATGAAGTCACACAGATGTCAGGCAAGTCGCACCTGAAATCGCACTGACCTGAGGCTTTGAAATCGTGCTACAAAGTCAAAGTCGCATTTAGTGTGAACCAGGGCTAAATGTATTCCAGTGGCCAGATTAAATGAATATTCTGACCAGTAGAATGCATTTATGCCCAGTACCACATACCCATAAATACGTACATATGTGACTTTAGAGGTATTTTTATCTTGCAGAAAGAATCCAACATGTTTGGAACAAAAACCAAATCATAGGACTAATGCACACAGGGATATAAAATGGTTCTTTTACAATGTGTTTGTTTTTATGCTTCTAAACATAATTCTAGGTTAGCCTATTTGGCCATGCACATTAGGCGTTTAGAAGCATAAAATAAAACGCACCAAATCTGCGTTGGGCGAGGAGCTTATAAGCATAATTTATGCACATAAGTGTGCACGTATGAGCATAAATGTATTCCAGTGGGCAGAATACATTATTCTAGCCAGTAGAATGCATTTATGCTCAACACCATGCATGCATAAACGTGCATACATACATAACATTAGGGCATTTTTTTCTACCAAGTTTTGAAAACCCAGCATATTTGGAGCATAAGCCTGTGTGCAATTAGAGTCCAAATGAACCAAACTGAGCATTGCTGTGCCAAGTAATCTTTTCTAAGTGGGTTGTCGGAAACCATGAAATCATTGAGTGATCGTTTATTGGTACGTTTCTGAGCAAACTTTGAAAAACTGGTGATGTCATTGATTGCATGTTCAGTGAAAAAGTAGTTTGGGCTTGTGTTGATGGAATCAGACATTAGTTTGAGATCATTTGAAAATTCAATGACAGGTGCATCAGACTTGCTTCAAGTAGGCTTTTCATTCCATTAAAGTAAAATCCTAGGTTTATCATGACTTTACTCACCCCCCATCCACTGTATAGGGACACAGCTGATCATGTAACCAGCTGCGTCATCATCTCTTTGCGGAGATCGGGGATGCGCCATGTCCCAGGGACACAACGTGCCGCCGGTGTGCAATCGCTGCAAGAGTGAGTCAACGTCATGTGACATCGCCCCAGAATAGAACCACCCGCAGCTCCTTACCCACACGATCAGCTGTATCCAATCACAGCTAATCACATGTAAACAAGGAAATGTCGGTTATCAGCTTTCCTCTCCTCACACTGACAGCGTGAGGTGAGGAGGGCCAATCAGCGGCATTTCCTCACGGGAGACCTGCACACATAATCAGTGCCCTGATTTTCAGTGTAGCCCCAACAGTGCCCATCAGTGATGCTAGTCAGTGCCCATTAGTGTTGCCAGTCAGTGCCCATTAGTGTTGCCAGTCAGTGCCCATTAGTGTTGCCAGTCAGTGCCCATCAGTGTTGCCAGTCAGTGCCCAGTAGTGCTGCCCATAAGTGCCACCTATCAATGCTGAATATTAGCGCCTCCTCATCAGCAAAGGAGAAAGTTTACTTATTTACAACATTTTCTACCAAAAAACGAAGAAAATTTTTTTTTTCCAAATTTTCTGTATTTTTTATTTTTTTTTGCAAAAAATAAAAAACCCAGTGGCGATTGAATACCACCAAAAGAAAGCGCTATCTGTCTCAAAAAAATAAAAAAAACGTTTGTCTGAATACAGCGTTGCATTACCATGTAATTAGAATTATATAAGAAACCGCGCTATATGAACTAAAAATTAAAAAATTAAAATATGCACATCAAAATACTGAGTCCATCTGAAGATAATGTCAATAAATGTCCGACAAAAAATCACCAAGGGATATAACTCTTCATCCACATAATTAGTGACATCACACTCAGTTCACCATTGGAAGTAGTGTTAGAGATAGGACAGTCCTCCACCTTCAAAACAACTGCCTCTTACCAGCTCCCTTGATCTCTGGTCAGGAGATCAATAGCGCCTTTTGGCTTATAACCCAGCCACAGTCTCAGATAGGGATGGATATAAGGTCAGATCGACTCCTCCTGTTATCCTAAACAGCCCATACACAACTGCCGTCATGTGTAGAGCGGCGATCAGGAAACATCCTAGTTCTGGGTGGAAGGCCTTCCACCCAGAACTAGGATGTTTCCTGATCGCCGCTCTACACATGACGGCAGTTGTGTATGGGCTGTTTAGGATAACAGGAGGAGTCGATCTGACCTTATATCCATCCCTATCTGAGACTGTGGCTGGGTTATAAGCCAAAAGGCGCTATTGATCTCCTGACCAGAGATCAAGGGAGCTGGTAAGAGGCAGTTGTTTTGAAGGTGGAGGACTGTCCTATCTCTAACACTACTTCCAATGGTGAACTGAGTGTGATGTCACTAATTATGTGGATGAAGAGTTATATCCCTTGGTGATTTTTTGTCGGACATTTATTGACATTATCTTCAGATGGACTCAGTATTTTGATGTGCATATTTTAATTTTTTAATTTTTAGTTCATATAGCGCGGTTTCTTATATAATTCTAATATTCATAGTGTGGGTATCTCGCATTTTTGTAACCGCAGCTTATCATTCAATTTGGAGTCTATATATTGGATCAATTTATGTATGTCATGTTATGATTTTTCTGACAGCGCTGTATTCTTTTACATTTTGATTACCATGTAATTGTCATTAAAAGTGCGACAGCGCTGAAAATTGACCTGGGAAGGAAGGGGATAACAGTGCCCCGTATTAACGCGGTTAAAGTGGAACTTTAGTCAGAAAATGAAGTCCTGCTAGATCACTTCCGGCTGGCCCCTTTTGCAGGTAAAGCTATATGAAATATTAAAAATACTGTTAAAAACCCAGTAATACACTGTCTCACCCTGCTCTGCACATGCTCAGCTGCTGTCCATTTTTAGGCACTGCTGAGTTTGTAGAGGCCGATCTGCTGACAGCCTAAGGCCCCATTCAAACCTGAGCGTTTTGCAGCTTGAAGCCTGAAGCTACAAAACGCTGGAGGGGAAAAAATCTATTATTCTCTATGGAGATGGTTCACATCTCCACTCCAAAACGCCAGAAGCTCCAAAACGCCTGAAGCTCAAACAAGTTCTGGAACTTTTTTTATTCAGGCAGATTTGGGCATTTTTCTGCTTTTTACATTGGTAAAAACGCAACAAAAGTCGCTGTAAAATCACGCAACTTTCTGCCTGAAAACGCTACGCTCAGGTGTGAATGGGGCCTTAAAGCGGAATTAGACCCTCCTATCCTTTACAGCCAAAAAAGCTGCTTTTGTTTGATCTGCACCTGCCATGGTGCTGCACATATGATCAGTTATGACACCAGCCATTTGATGGTTTGACAGTTTGGTTGAGGAAACAAGCAAATGTGACAGTTAACAATCCCGTCATTCCAGGAATGTAACTGTTTTTTAAACTGTTAAATTGATGGGTTTAGTTCTGTTTCATGATTTACTGCTTTTCAGGGGCTCTGAGCTTCAGCGAAATTGCAGCCTCCAGCAAGAAGAAACAGGAGCCATGCTGGAGGCAATTTACAGCACACACTAATATTGATAGCGTAATTATTAACCCTTTCATGACTAAGCCTATTTTTGAAATGTGGTGTTTACAAGTTAAAATCCATATTTTTCGCTAGAAAATTACTTAGAGTTCCCAAACATTATATATATTTTTTTAGCAGAGAATCTAGAGAATAAAAGGGAGATTGTTGCAATATTTTATATCACACGGTATTTGTGTAGCGGTGTTTTAAACGCAAATTTTTGGAAAAGGGACATTTTCATGAATTTTAAAAATCCAAACAGTAAAGTTACCCCAATTTTTTTGTAAAATGTGGAAGATGATGTTACGCTGAGTAAATAGATACCAAACATATCACCCTTTATAATTGCACGCACTCGTTGAATGGCGACAAACTACGGTACCTATGAATTTCCACAGGCAACGCTTTAGATTTTTTTTACGGTTACCAGGTTTGAGTTACAGAGGAGGTCTAGGGCTAGAATTATTGCTCTTGCTCTGACGATCGCGGCGATACCTTACATGTGTGATTTGAACACTGTTTACATATGCGGGCACGACTTCCGTATGCGTTTTCTTCGCTGCGCGAGCTCGCTGGGACGGGGGCGCTTTAAAAAAATTTTTTTTTTTAATTTATTTTATTTTTTTTATACTTGTAAATTGTGTTTAAAAAAAACTTTTTTTTTTTTTTTTTATTGCTGTCACAAGGAATGTAAACATCCCTTGTGACAGTAATAGGTGGTGACAGGTACTCTTTATGGAGGGATCGGGGGTCTAAAAGACCCCCGATCCCTCCTTTGCACTTCACAGTATTCAGATCGCCGAAAACGGCGATTCTGAACACTGTATATTTTTTTAAAACCGGCGCCATTGGCAGCCGAATAAACGGGAAGTGACGTCATGACGTCGCTTCCGCGTTTACATTGAGAAGGCTGGAACGAAGCTGCCCACAGCTTCGTTTCAGCCCTCCCCCAGCCGCCGAAGGCGGCCGATTGGACACAGGGCTTCCCGATCGCACGGGAGGCCTGGTAAGAGCGGCGGGAGGGGATGTCCCCTCCCGCTCCTCCGGTATAACAGCCGAGCGGCTTTTGGCCGCATCGGTTGTTATAGTTGGATAGCCGATCGCCCGCTCTAAACAACGGTACCGGGATGATGCCTGCAGCTGCGGGCATCATCCCGGTATAACCCCGGAGTGCGCAGATGTGCGTACGGTCGGCGGGAAGGGGTTAAAGTGGTGTTCCGGCCGAAATTATACTTTTTAAATAAAAATACCCCTATAATACACAAGCTTAATGTATTCTAGTAAAGTTAGTCTGTAAACTAAGGTCTGTTTTGTTAGTTTATAGCAGTAGTTTGTTATTTTATAAAGTTACAGCAGGCCGTGGCCATCTTAAGTCTGGGCATCTGAAGCCAGACTGTATTTCTTCCTGGCTCTCATCCTTGCAGATCTCGCACATGCTCAGTACAGCACAAGCAGTGTAATAGGTTTCAGGTCAGGTTTCCATAGCAACGGCAGTGTCAGAGGAAGTTGCTGCCCCCTCCCAGAAGGCATTGCAAACAGGAAATGATGCGATGGGCCGCGGCCAGGGAGGAGAAAGTGAAAATGAATACAGCAGATATACAGTAAGTGTTGAGAAATTTTTTTTTTAAATATCCAATTCGTTTACAGCGCACAGTTTAGTGAGGGATGCTGAAGAGTTGTAAAAGTGGGTGGAACTCCACTTTAATGTGGAATGTATGTTCCTTGCTTAAGAAAATATTTTTAATCAAGTTGTTATGGGTAAAGTTCCACTTCAAATAGTTTGTTTGGGCCAAGATGGCCCAAAAAAAAATATATTCACGTGCCAGGGCAGCCTGGGCATTGGGGCTGCTGCAATATACTGCAGTAGCCTTAGCACTTTGGTTGCAAAGTGTGGGATATTTGAGTTTAACTACTGCTGACGTAGTATTATTTTGCCTGAAGGGCTGGCAAAGTAAGCTCAGAAAGGTTTGTCATGCATAGATCATGGGTTTATTCTGCTACCCTGTTTCCCCAAAAATAAGACCTAGCGTGATTGTCAGTGGTGGCTGCAATATAAGCCCTACCCCCCAAATAAGCTATACCCCGTTTCCCCGAAAATAAGCCCTACCCTGAAAATAAGACCTACAAGGACTTTAACTAGGGCTTATTTGGGGGGTAGGGCTTATATTGCAGCCATCACCGACAATCACGCTAGGTCTTATTTTCAGGGAAACAGGGTATGGCAGCAATAGTCTGGACAGCAGCTTCTGTAGATCAGTATTGTTTTTTTCTCAGGCTGCTGTCTGGAGAGTCCCCACTTGTGTCAGATGGACTGGTTATTTGCTAATAGGGGGCAAATACTTTATTATATATGGGTCCAGTGTTACATCCCCTTGCAGTATGGTAGATACCAAGAAATCCTAGCGTTCCATGGTGTCTGATCCTCATTCACATAAGTTCATCCCCTGTGTGCACACATTCAAGCAGATTTACAATAAGCAGGGAAAATCGAAAATTCTATACTCACCTTTCCGTGATTTTCCTTTCCTGGTGCATCTTCATGGCAGCATACACTTGGGTTGTGATTCCGTCCCCACAACCTGATAGGACTGAATAAATTGTAGGAGAAGCATTCTCTGTATCTATCACCTTAAGAGTTGGAATCTGTATGCTGCCAGGAAAGGAAAATTACGGAAAGGTGAGTATACAGTTTTCTGTTTTCCTGTTGCATCATGGCAGCATACACTTCGGAAATACCTCGCCAACTGGATAGGTGGAAGAAAAAATCAGTTTAATTAACAAGCAATTGAGGTATTGGCTTGAATGGCTGCCTTCCCAAATTCCACAGTTGTCAACTGCGCGGGATCCACTTTATAGTGTGCCAATAACGTGTTCCTGGAGGACCAAGTTGTAGATTTACATATTGTCCCTGAAGATAATCTGCAATAGGCTGCCCATGAGGTTCCCACCGCTCTAGTAAAGTGAACCTTCAAGCCCTCAGGTATTGGAATCCGCTGTACCGAATAGGTTTTTTTTAATGGTTTTCACCAACCAAGAAGCAATGGTGCGTGGAGATGCTGCTTGACCTTTCCTGAAGCCGTGAGGAATAACAAGAAGATTGTCTGTTTTCTGAATGCACTAGTTGCCGTGAGGTAGGCTGAAATGTTGGCTGAATACCTATGACGTCTAACGGATGTGGTTCCCCCTGGTTTGTAAGTAGGGCTGGAAGACTTATCTCTTGATTGAAGTGAAATAATGAAGCTACTTTTTGAATAAATCGTTCCAAAGGCTTTAGAACCATTCTGTCGGGAGCGTGGTCTCAGCATGGAAGCGTGAAGACATGTCTTCCCTGAGCTCCCGGTCCGCGGCTCTTCAGCAGCTAAATTGAACAGACTTACCTCCCATTATTGTCTCTTCACGCTGCCCAGACAGTCAGGGAAGTGATACCGCAGTCCCCAGGCTGTCGCTGCCTACATGGATCGCTACCTCATCCGGGTTCAGTTGGCCGCATCCACCCCAGACCCAGTCAAGGTGGTGCCAACACCTGCTTCGAGGACGGAGCCCAGTTTGCCTGCACCCGGTGGAGGGAGAGCGAGGTACGATCGCAGCAATGACATGCCACTGTTCTCACCAGCTAGTGATCTTTCACCTTGCCTGCCCCGCTCACTATCCCTCACATCACTCGGTAGCCCCAGGGGAGCAGCTCAACAGTTCACCGCTACATACAGTGGGCAGACTCAGGGCTCCATTATACACACAGAACCCCCCACTACCAGGCCTCAGCATCCAGTGTACCACTGATATTTACACAGCACATGCAAGCAGCAGTGAGCCCTGCTCCCCTAGCCTTGAATAGATATCTTCCTGGTCTCCCATGCAACGATTCCGATCGTCTCTAGTGCTCAGATTGGCCATATCACGCGGACCATGCTCCGATCACACTGGAAATTGTCTCACAATACCCGACCTCTAGATCAACAACTTGGCAATTAGATGAATCCCTCTTACAGGAACCAGAGATTAAAGCAGACATTCTGCGAGAGTTAGACCTCTTTTTTTAAAGTAACAAAGACTCAGTCTCCAACCCTCTTTTAATATGGGCAGCACATAAGTGCTACATTAGAGGAATGTTTATTAAACATGGACACAGACTCAAGATTGAGAGAACGAAAACACTGTCTGGACTGCTCTCCAAACTCCACGACTGCAAAAGGCGACATAAAACTCACCCAGACAAGGACCTAGAGGCAGAAGTAACCAAACTACTAGAACAAATTAGGGAACACTCCTTAGTCCAAGCCAAAAACAAGCTACTGAAGGCACGAGGAACCCTATATGAATATAGAGACAAATGCGGCAGATCATTAGCGAACACCATTGGAACCCAGTGTAACTTGTTATACATTCAACCATTGGCCACTCCTGCGGGCACCAAAATCCATAAGTTCCTGGAGATAGAGTCCTTCTGCTTTCTACGAGGCACTTTACAACCTGCACTCCAACACTCCTATGGACCAACCCCCAGATAGGTTGGAGGCAATAGATGCCTACCATGGAGCCGCTAACCTGCCCTCCCTTAGTGCAGAGGAAGTAGAGTTGCTCTCGCAACTTATTTCCAAGGATGAACTTGCGAGCGCCCTGGCGGGATCCCCCAAGAGGAAAGCACCTGGCCCTGTCAGTTTTTCAGTTCCTTATTACAAAACATTCCAAACACAACTAGCAACCCCTTTAATGCAATTCTAGACAACCACAACATGCCAACAGATCTTCTGCAGGAAGCATCACTGTAATCCCCAAGCCTGAGAAAGACCCTCTCCTCTGCGCCAGTTATAGGCCCATCTCCCTGCTTAATTGTGACCTTAAGCTGTTCACGAAAATCCTGGCAGAGAGACTGGGGTTAATCCCCCAGCGTATAATCCCCTTGGATCAGGTCAGGTTTATCTGCAACAGAGAAGCATGGGGCAATACGATCAGGACTATTGATGTTATAGTGTCAGGGCTGGGCTCAGCCCTTCCTTCTCTGAGCTGGCAGCTCAGCTGTCGGCTAATTGCCAGCTCCCATCTCTCTTCACAGTTACTCAGCTGTTGATGATCCTGCTCATCAGTCCTGCCTACTTAAGCCGTCCAGTCCAGAGGAGCTCTGCCTTCGCCCTGGTCAACATCACAGAAACGTTCTCCTGTGATCCTGTTCAAAACTTGCTTTGTTGACATCCCTTCTAGCTCCAGATCCTGCTTGCTGTCCCACTACATTGATCCCTGATTTCTGGCTTGGCTGACTATCCATTCTGGTTACTGAACTGCTATATTTTGGCTACGTTTTTTTCTTTTTACTTTTATTATTAAACAAGTGTGATTTAACTGTACTTCTGTCTCAGCCTGATTTCATGGTTTCTGACAGTAGGTGAAGGCCATGAATTTAGAAGATGCAGTCAATCCACTTGTTGGTAATATTTTTTCCAGATTGGATGAACTGGATCACCGCATGGATCAGTTCGCCATGGCATTACAAATGCTCCTGAGTCGCACAGCTCACCTGGAATCTCCAACTGTGGCCGCCCCGATAAAACCTATGTTGCAGGCCGACCCTGTTGCTGCTCCAGTCTCTGTGCAGGCACCTGCCTCGAGTATTACCTCTATAAGAGGTATGTCTGGTTCCGTTCCGCTTCCCCAGTGATTTGGGGGCGATCGAGTCTAATGCAGAGGGTTTCTCAACCAGGTTGAGATATACTTTGAGATGCTCCCCCAGGTGTTTCCCACAGACAGAAGCAAAGTAGGTTTCATGATAATTTTGCTTTCTGAGAGAGCCTTGGCCTTGGTAAACCCTCTATGGGAGACAAAAAAACCTGTTGTCTTGAGTTACCCCGAGTTTGTGGCTTCGTCTAAAAGGGTATTTGACATTCCTGCACGCTCCGCTTCTGCTGCCAAGTGCCTCATGTCCATCGAACAGAGTACGAGAACTGTTGCAGACTACGCCATTGAATTCTGTACTCTGGCAGCAGAGGTTGCATGAAACAATGAGGCCCTTGTGGCTGCTTTTTCTCATGGTCTCTAGGATACCATCAAGGATGAGATAGCAGCCCAAGATATACCCACTGAGCTGGAGAAGTTGTTCACATTTGCCATCCTCATTGACTCCACATTAAGAGAAAGACTCTCCTTTAAGGAGCGCTTGCGGAAGCCTCCTGTACATTTGTCTCCAAGCTTTGCAGTCCCACCCTTGCCTCCCTCACTTCCCATGCCTCCTGGTACTGAGTCGGTCAGTGAAGGTGAACCCTATGCACTTGGGTTTCACACGTCTCTCTGCGGAGGAGAGAACCTTTAGGAGGAGGGAGAGATTGTGCCTTTATTGTGGCCAGGCAGGTCACTTTTTGAAGTCCTGTCCTAACCGTCCAGGGAACGCCCAAACCTTGAGGTCCTGTCAAGGACAGACCTTAGGTGGCATTGTTTCATCCCCAGTTAGCCAGAAGGATAAACCCCTGGTTTCGGTCACCCTTTCTTGGGCTTAGTCGTCTGTCGAGACAAAGGCTCTAATCAACTCTGGGGCTGTAGGCCTGTTCATAGATGCTGCCTTTGTATCGAAGGACTCAATTCCGCTGCAGCTGCCTTGGTGGAGGAGAGCAGACACTAGGTGGGTAGCAGCGCAGAGGAGCAGCTGAGAGGCATAGACCCAAAAACGAGTGTGCTTATAGCAGTACAGCAGTGTCAGAAAGCAGAGAAGAATGTAGGCTTTTTAAATTCACCGTTGGCATGGCAGAAGTGACGTCACGTCCATGCATGCGCACCAATGTGCTTATTAAAAGACGTCAAATTGGAAACTGGAAGAACTGGCTCCCGGCGGCGTAATTTTCCTTCCGCGCATGCGCAGATGCGGCCGAACGCACGGATGCCATCCTACAAATAGCAAGCTGGTTTTTGGGACTACAGAGTCCAGAATAACCTTGCGGTTGAAGAAAGAAAGATGTATGAGGACCGCTGCAAGTAATTTAAGCCTGTGTAAGGCTTGTATAATGCCAGGCAACATACCCCTGAGACCAACAGAGTGGGGTTCCTTCCATATAGCTTGTTTAGAGACTGTACAGGCAAGGACTTCCATCCAGGACAGGCTGAACCTGGCTGGGGCGAGAGACGTTAGGGGTGCTGAGCTATCCATTCAGTCCTGGACAAGTGAGGGGGGGAAAAAGGAGAATGCGGTGGTGGAACCTTCTCTTATAATTTATAGCTATTCCAAAGGCGTTGCTAGGGGTGTGCGGGGGGTGCGGTCTGCACCCAGGTGATACCCGCCAGAGGGGTGACACCCATGGGTAGCGGCACCGCTAACACTGCCCACTGCCCTACACTAATCTGCTCCTCTCAGATCTCTTGTGTCCCTCAGCGGAGCGGACTGAAGCCGCCTCCTTCTCCCACATCCACACAGGAGAAGGAGACCGAGGGACACCGCTGTGTGTATCCATCCGAACTGACTGTTCTGAGGTCTGTACACTTTACTATGTGTAGTCTAGATGGACATGGGGGGGCGCTATGGGAGGGCAGAGGGGTGTCTATACTGATGGGGGGTCTGCACTGAGGGGGAGGGGGTGTCTATACTGATGGGGGTCTGGTTCTTCTCTCCCCTCACTTCCAGGTCTCACTGGGTTTGTTGGGGCATCGGGAGCCATTGGCTTCCGCTGCTGTCAATCAAAGGCAGTGACAAGGGAGCGGGGGGCTTCCTGTGGGATCACTGGACATAGAGGAGGAGCCAAGAGCACCCGTGGGGGACTAGAGAAGAGGAGTTTTTTTTTATCTACCTTTACAACCTCTTTAAACTGCACATCCACTGGGGAGAGGACACAGCTTGGCAGCCAAACTAAAACGTTTTTCCTTCAAGAGAAGTTTTGTTTTCTGTTTATTATGAGCATTGGGTCCATCTGTATTTTAGATACTGTATATACATCTCTACGCAGATACCTCACAAAACTAAGAAATGCAGTAGCAAGTACTCTTTTCTTTTAAGAACCATTTGCAGCACATTTGTTGTAAAAGAGCACTCATTATTGACTGTGTGTTTGACACCAGAAAGATGCCCAGCCATTTTTAAATCAGGAGTGTGGGCTGCATTTATTATAAATGCCATGGTGCAGCATTTCTATAGCAATGCAGTAGCCATTTATAACATTCTATTCTCCTGCACTGGACAGGTTCCATTTTACAGAGGGAGTGGGAGTTAACATTTACCAGAGGAGTTTACAGCCTGGGAGGCCTCTTCCTCTCCTCTGACTTCCCTGCTCCAGTAGTCAGTGGGGTATTTAGCCTAGACAGCTATTTTGCCCTTTTACAGAGAATCTGTCTCAGTGTCTACCTAACTATTGATCTATTTCTTTTCCTGAATTTGTCAAATAAGCAGCTGATTAGGAGGGAGACTGGATTCCTAGATCCTTGTAGTCCCTCCCACCAAACCAAAGAGTAATTTGTCTCTTTGATGCTTAGATCAACACTTAGGGCTCGTTCACACGTGTGTTGTTTATGCAGAACGAAGCAATGCTCCTGAACGATCCTATAGTATTCAGATGAGTTTTTTGTTGTGTTTATGAAGCCTTGAAAACACCTTGAGAATGCTTGATAAATGCCCATGGAAGTGTTGCTTTTCTAGTGGGAAGTGCTTAAAGAGGAAGTAAACCAATAGATTTAACAGTTTAAAAAAAAGTTACATTTCCGGCACTTACCAAGAATGTAACTGTAATATTGAATGTGCTCTCAACCAAACTGTCAAACCATCCAATGGCTGGTGTTATAACTCATCACAAGAAGCATAAGAAGCATGAATAGAAAGACGTTCATGACAGTTAACTATTGCTTATAACCGCGATTATCATTGGTAAAGCAATAGCAGTATTAAAAAAAAACCCTGATCACCCCTTCCCCTCAGAGCAGTACAGTGTCACTATGTTGAAACTGAACTACGCTGATGAAATTATGCACAAAAAAATTGAATAAAAAGACAGTAATAAAAAAAAAAAACTAGAATAAAAAAATTATTTAAAATGTTTTATTTGATTCAATTTTTTTTTTTTTTTTTTTATTACATACTGTCACCAGTCAGTATACCTAATCACTGCCACACCGGCCATATGATGATGTAATACACTGGTGACAGTATGAAAAAAAAAAATTGTTAAAAAAAAATATATATATTATTTTATTTTATTTCTTCATTTTCCAAAAAAATACAACTTTAAAAAAACTTGCCATTCCTCTTACTAAATACTCTAGACGGTCTACTTTCCAAAAAGGAGTCATTTGGGGGGTAGTTGCACTGTCCTGATATTTTGGGGGCCTTAAGAACAGAGATAGGCAGTCAGTACATCAGGATTAATCAACTTTCAAACATGTATATACACCATAGTGTGTGGACTCTATAACTTTTACACAGACGAAATAACAAACCGATTGGGGTTATTTTTACCAAAGACGTGTACTGTAGCAGAATACATTTTGGCCTAAATTAATCAAGAAAGATTGTTTGCAAACTTTTATAAACAGAACAGCACTGTGTGGGGCTATTGTAATATTCATGTCAGGCATTGAAGGGCAGTTATGAGGCTTTAAAAATGCTCAATAAATGCTGAATAAAAACAGGCTATAGACACACGTGAATGAGCCCTTAGGCTCACAGCTCTGCTCTATGAAATGACAGGCATATTATATGTGTATGGCTGTATGCATTTCACTTATGATAAGATTTTGAAAAACAACATTGTTATGCCACTGGTTACACCTCCCTTCTATCTCTCAACAGTTTCTTTCATCAATAACTTCAGCTTTTGGATTCGGACAAAGATTCCAAGGAATCCATTCCAAAGTGAGAGGCTTCCCTTCCTCATGAGATGATGAATTTTACTCAATATTGGATTCTACCCCTTCTGTGTAGTAACTTTAGTCTCTCACAATCAGAACTCATATACTGGTCGGTAAATCATAGCATACTAGCACAATATGACAGACTTACTTAAAAACGAAGCCCTCCATCGGCACGCTGTCACCACTGAAGGCACTTTTATCTTCACCCGGTCTTCAGCGATATGAATGGTCGAGTCAGCAAGTTGCTGTTTACGGCACAGTTCTCAAGCAATGGCTCGGGTATGCCGTTCTTTCAGAGCGCATGTGCCGGTGACATCACTGGCTGCATCTAAAGTAAATATCTCCTAAGCGGTGCACGTTTAGGAGATATTTACTATATCTACAGGTAAGCCTTATTATAGGCTCGCCTATAGGTAAAAATCATACATGGGAGTTTACTCCCACCTTAAGTGATTTGGTAATCGTTTGCGGGCAACAATGAAATTAAACAGTTCAGAATTTTCAAATTCTTTATTTTGAATAACATAATGAAGATTTTAAACCACAATCAGGATCATCATTTTCCATGGGACCAATCCTCGGATGTTTACTCGCAGTTTATTCACAATCACAAAAATCACCTATTTCTTGTTCATACATCATGGGACACAGAGACTTTGATAATTACTTTGTGGATTAGATAGTCACCATCAGGTGATTGGACACTGGCAACCCTAATTACAAGGCAAGTTCCTCCCCTATATAACCCCTCCCATATGGAGAGTACCTCAGTTATTTCGCCAGTGTCTAAGGTGGTTGGTCACGTTAAAGATGTGCTAAGAAGAAAGCTCTGCTTGATGGTCTCTGCCGGGGCCTAGGAGCTATACAACCGGATCCATACCTCGGGCCAATAAATACGCCTAAGATGGATGGTACCCAGGCCTCATGAAAGAAGAAACGAAGTTTTGCCTGTAATGTCTCTCTTTGAGGACTGGGCTCTGGGATCCAGCGCTTTGGTGCACAAAATTAAGTTGTGCGAAAAGTTTTTTTTCTGGCAGAGTCTTCTACAGGTCCAGGGAAGAGGATCCTGTGAGTAGGAACCCAGAACCCTAAAGGTTGGCACAACGCTACCCGCCGTGATGGGTGAAGGTTGGATCTGTCTGTTCTCAGCAGTTCCTGCGGCGGGGATAAGGTAAGTGAAGACAATCCTAAAGTATACACATATGGATTATCTTCTTTTGAGTAGTTTGCATGTCTTACCTGTTTTCCGCCACTAGAGGGAGTAAGAGACATCCCTGGTGTATATTTACATGCCATCCAGGATACACGCTCAGTGAAGCTGGTCTGAGAAGCTGCTCACCTCCTCTGCTGCAGGCTCTGCCACATAATCTAAAAGGGGGGATCCCACGCAGTCCTGGGGTCCCACGCAGTCCTCAGGTGGTCTCCTTTCTCGCCCCCAGCTGCTGCCATGACAGTCCTATGCACTCGCGCTTTTACGGCTGTTTCTCGGTGGGTAAGGAGGGGGCGTGGTTTGCGGCACCGTGCATCAGTGCACAGGCGCAAAGCGGCTATGTTTAAATCCCAGTACGCCAGAGCTCCTGTAAGCAGTGGGACACAGAGCTGTGGGCAGTAAGCATCTCAGTGGATTTGGATCCAGGCATACCTAAGACACCTACTCGGCATCAGGTTGTGCAGACTGAGCTAATGTTTATATTGTAAGACTAAGGCACAACAGTGATTGCATTTGTACTAGTACCTCTGCTTTGCAGCTTAAGACTATGTCTCCTCACACAGTAGAGTATTTAGAGTACCTAGGCTGGGTCCTCAATCTGGAAAAGTCTTCCTTACAGCCCCTAAAAAGCTGGAGTATTTGGGCATGGTCAAAGACACAGTCCAAAGCAGAGTATTTTTACCCGGCTCAAAAGCCAAAGCCATAAAGGATTTGGTCCAGGTAGTCATAGCAAGGAAAAATCCCTCTATTCGACTATGTATGAGACTATTAGGGAAAATGGTGGCCTCTTTCAAGGCTTTTCTTTACGCTCAGTTTCACTCAAGGCCTTTGTAGAACAGCATCCTCTCTTCCTGGAACAAAAGAGTACAAGCCTTGGATCTTCCAATGTACCTATCACCATGGATACGTTAGAGCCGCAATTGGTGGTTGCTGACCAAGAATCTACTGAAAGGAAAATCCTTTGTTCCAGTTACTTGGAAAGTCATAAACACAGATGCCAGCCTAATAGGCTGGAGAGCGGTTCTGGAAGAAGCTTCCACCCAGGGAAGATGGTCCAGAGCCGAAAGGCTCTTGCCCATCAACATTCTGGAGATTCGGGCAATTCGTCTAGCCCTCAGGGTTTGAGGTTGCAGGGTTGTCCTGTCCGGATACAGTCCGACAATGCAACGGCAGCGACCTATACCAATCACCAAGGGGGCACCAGGAGTCTGGATGCCAAAAAAGAGGTGAATCACATTTTTTCATGGGCAGAGATGTTCCTTGCCTGTCTGCGGTCTTCATTCCAGAGGTAGAAAATTGGCAGGTGGATTTCCTAAGCCGCCAGCCGCTGTGCCCAGGAGAATGGTCTCTACACCCCAACATATTTCAGGCCATATATGGGTAAAGGGTGTAGCGCTCAAAACATAATATAATAAAAAGGCATAATGTTCAAAGTTCATCTCTATAAATAGAAAGCTGAAAACAATCAGAATAAAGTCCACCCGGAAAAAGAAAAATCAGAATCCACCATGGAGATGTAGGAAATATAATATATATCCCGTCACCTTCACCCAATATAACTGACCCTTACCATCAGTGTATGGGTTATACAGATATAATGCAATCTGGTGATGGCAAGAGAACGATCCTTCCAGCTTAAATAGCAATTCACTGCAAATGCAATTCAAAGCATTCCTTCTCCCAATAGACCAAACAGGCTAAAAGAAACCTTTCCTCTCAGCAGGATCTAAGGCCAGGTAAGTTCCAAGGCTCAGGCCATGGCTCGATAAATATATCTTGTCTTGCTGTTATGAGAGATGAAGTGTGATCTGGCAGGTCTGTGTCCCGTGATGTATGAACAAGAAAATAGGATTTTTTAAATACAGCTTACCTGTAAAATCCTTTTCTTGGGAATACATCACGGGACACGGAGCTCCCACTCCTCTTCGGGATTATACATTGGGATACTTATTGCTTTGCTAAAAAACTGAGGTACTCTCCATATGGAAGGGGTTATATAGGGGAGGAACTCACCCTGTAATTAGGGTTGCCAGTGTCCAATCACCTGATGGTGACTATCTAACCCACTAAGTATATATCAAAGTTTCTGTGTCCCGTGATGTATTCCCAAGAAAAGGATTTTTACAGGTAAGCTGTATTTAAAAAAAATATATTTTTATTATCCAGATCACCATTAATCCCACTCTCGGATCAGCCAAAAAAGCTCAGAATCAGTGTTGCAGCCTTCACTATATCAGGGCCTTTGCAGCCATCCCTTGAATCACCAAAGGAGGGACTGTGGACACCCTAAACAAAAAACAGAGCAGGTAAGTGCATGGCCTAGTAATGCAATAAACTTCTTTATTAAGCAAAGATAAAATGACACATAATGCATTCACATGCTCTTCGAATGACATCAAGCTAATCACACAGCTGTGAGAGTCCCCCTTCAGGACCCCTGTATGGATGCCACTAGATGTAATCCACTAAGCTAAAGTCTCCTCTTCCCATGTCTGTGTGTTAGGAAAGAAAAAGAAGAGAGGGGTGCCAGCTGCAATAGCAACTTGTGTATGAAAGCTGCCGGGATTATGGAGGACCAGCAGTCATTCAGTAGGTTGCCATAGGTTTGAGGTCGCAGGCCACTTTAGATGGCTCTGCGGGCCATGGGTTGAGCATGCTTAGAAGACTTGTAGCTTATATTATAGCAATAGCAGATTTATTGCTAAACATATAGGACAACAGGATTCCTACGAAGTAAGCTGAACATGTAATATCTTGTAATGATAACTGCACGTGCGGAGCATTGTGTAATTATGTGAACAGTAATGGTACTCTACATGCTAATTGGGTAACTTACTCCATAAATATAATTTGTTTATCTAATTGACAACCAAATATTTACTTTTATTATTCTTTAGCAGGTTTAGTAGCATGATTAGGCTACTAAAATGTGCCTCTAATCCTATCATAAAGAGGTAACTTTAGGCCTCCAGGCTTCATAATGAATTGCTTGTAAGTGACGTGTAAATAGCTAATAAGGGGTTCTTCAGTAGTTCAAAAAAATTATGCATATGTGTAAAAGTGTTGCATGTGTACAGATGTACCATCTGCAGGGCCGGATTAATGTAGGGGCTATTGGAGCTGCAGCTCCAGGCCCCTACCTACCATAATATCGGCCCAATACACTGAGTCTAGACACAATTACCAGGCGCCAACCACCGGGCGCTACATTGCCTTGCAGGCGCCAGACAGATGCATTGTAGGCCCAATACAGAGAGTGAGCCAGCCGCTACATACATTGCCTTGGTTGCAGAATGTTGCATAGCCTCTTGCCAACACACACACACACTACCCTGTCGGGTGAAGCTTGACGTCCCAGCCGGCGTGACATCATCCAGAGGCCAGCCCGGGAGGCTCTCAGTGGGAATGGAGTGTGGGTGGTGCCGCTGTGAGCAAGGAGGAGGAAGCTGCACTGACTGTACAACTACAAGTAATCTCTGCATGGGGCTGGGGAAGTCAGTCACAGGATAAGTTGCTATACTTTTGTGTACTGTACTAGCTGAAGTGGGTTAACTCTTGGGGGGGGTAGCAGTGCAGCTCATCAGTGCCCATTAGTGCAGCTCATCAGTGTCGTATATTAGTGCTGCCACACCAGTGCCACCTTATCAATGCCCATAAGTGCTGCATATCAGTACCGACTATCAGAGCCCATCAGTGCCCATAAGTTCTGCATATCAGTGCCTATTGGGTAGCACTGATGAGCTATCAGTGCCTCCTTATCAGTGTAGCATCATCAGTGAAGAAGAAAAATTACTTATGTGCAAAATGTTATAACAAACTAAGAAAAAATTTTTTTTTTTCAAAAAGTCAGTCTTTTTTTATATTAAGAAAAAATAAAAAACTCATTGGTGTTTAAATGCCACCAAAAGAAAGGTCTGTTTGTGTAAACAAAATGATAGAAATTCATATGGGTACAGTGTTGCATGACTGTGCAATTGTCATTCAAAGTGTGACAGCGCTGAAAATTGGTCTGGGCAGGAAGGGGGTGAAAGTGGCTGGTGGGCAAGTGGTTAAAGGATGTAACATGTTCCCACTCCTGCAGTGTCTCCCCTATCCACTGGATCTAGTAACAGTAAGCGGAGGATCTTCTCCCTGAACTCGCTGTCACCATTTAAAAAAATATCCTGTGCGCCACCACTTAGGTTAGAAGAAATAATTGGATATGAGGGAATGTTAATCCATGGGGGTAGCTGCTCACGTCAAACATGTGTCCCTACAAGGAAATTATATCTTTTAAATAGGTGAATGCAGCACTCACTCCTGTATTAGTTCACTGTGTCATCCTATCGCTGTTAACTAATTAATTGACATACTGATGAAGTGCAAAACAAAAAAAACAAAAAACTAATAAAATATTTTCCCCATACTGGGTATTGTGCCCAATACAGCACTGCATTGTTGGGCACAATACCCAGTAGGGGTAAAATATTTGTTAGGTTTTTTCTTTTTTTTTTGCACTTAAGTAGGACGGACACAGCGAACTATTTAAAAAAAAAAAAAAAACATGGCTCGACCTGACCGGCCACGTCATTCATTCACAGGTTTCTGTAAATACTACACTTAGTCTTTGCAGTACACAGCTCTTACAGGACCTGTGGTGCCCTGGTCCATCCACCCACAGTGACTCACGTGCCCAGCTGACGCCACTCTGTGTCCCTTCCAGCCTGCTTACAGAAGCCTAGGGCTGGAACAACTCCTAATATGGCCACTTTCGCCCCTACTGCGCATGTCCGGCGTGCACGTTTACCACATGCACGCTCGTAGCATCCTGTACACCTATCACATTTCTCTTACGTGCGCGTCTCTTGTGCACGCTCATTCGCGCCATTCCCGCACACGCCCCTACGAAATAAATAGCGGCAGGAAAAGGCCCTCGAAAGCTCTAGCATAGGAACTAGGTGTATATAGGGGCAGGGGAATCTGAAGAGCCGCTCGCCTCTTGTTAGGATCATCCCGGCTGGAAGCCTCCACAGAGAAGCCCCGCCATACCGCAACACCACTGCCCCCAGTGGACAGAAAAAAAATGACACTTGGTCCTATAAAAAAGTAAGAGATTGCAAATACATTTTTCGGTTTACACAAGTGCAAAAAGAGTTTTTTAAAAAACTTACCAGTCCCGCTGCAGGGTTCTGCTAAAAAGCTAGATTCCAATCTTCCCCCATCACGGCAGGTCTCTGTCTCTTGGTCCTTCAAGGACCGGGTCCCCCTGAATATGGGGCCACTCCCTTGGACCTGTAAAGCACCCTGCCAGGACTCCTTTGGGATCTTTTTTCTTACCAAGGGTCCGGATTCCAGGGTCCAGCACCCAAAGGGTCACATTACAGGCAATACCTCGTAATCTTTTTGTGTAAACGAGGTACGGGTACCTTCCATTTTAGTGTATCACCGTCCAGATGGATCCGATTATATAGCCCTGTAAATCCTTCAAGATCTGTTCCAGGACCATTCTTTTAGCTAGATCATGGAGAGCTTCTCCAACCATGACCATCACCTTACAAGACACTGGCGAAAAAACTGAGGTACTTCCTATGTAGGAGGGGTTATATAGGGGAGGACTTCCTGTCTTTTTGGTTTGCCAGTGTCCATTCACCTATAGGTGGCATATAACCCAGTTAGTTATTATGGCTGCTCTGTGTCCCGTGATGTACGATAAAGAAATGCTAGTTTTCTGGCTGTTATTCTGACCCTCTAGCTTCAATACTGTCACTGACCCATGGCAAGTACAGTCAGGTCCATAAATATTGGGACATTGACACAATTCTAATATTTTTGGCTCTATACACCACCACAATGGATTTGAAATGAAACGAACAAGATGTGCTTTAACTGCAGACTTTCAGCTTTAATTTGAGGGTATTTACATCCAAATCAGGTGAACGGTGTAGGAATTACAACAGTTTGTATATGTGCCTCCCACTTTTTAAAGGGACCAAAAGTAATGGGACAATTGGCTGCTCAGCTGTTCCATGGCCAGGTGTGTGTTATTCCTTCATTATCCCATTTACAAGGAGCAGATGAAAGGTCCAGAGTTCATTTCAAGTGTGCTATTTGCATTTGGAATCCGTTGCTGTCAACTCTCAATATGAGATCCAAAGAGCTGTCACTATCAGTGAAGCAAGCCATCATTAGGCTGAAAAAACAAAACAAACCCATCAGAGAGATAGCAAAAACATTAGGTGTGGCCAAATCAACTGTTTGGAACATCCTTAAAAAGAAAGAACGCACTGGTGAGCTCAGCAACACCAAAAGACCCGGAAGACCATGGAAAACAACTGTGGTAGATGAATAAAGAATTATTTTCCTGGTGAAGAAAGCACCCTTCACAACAGTTGGCCAGATCAAGAACACTCTCCAGGAGGTAGGTGTATGTGTGTCAAAGTCAACAATCAAGAGAAGACTTCACCAGAGTGAATACAGAGGGTTGTGGTGACAAGATGTAAACCATTGGTGAAATGGTGAAAGCAGGAAGGCCAGATTAGAGTTTGGCGCTAAACAATGTCAAACATAACTATGAACCAGTCAATGTGCAGTGAAAGGGATCAACTGTATCTGCTATGAACAGGTAGTCCTCATGTAGTCATTATGACTGAACCTTACAGGTAAGTAGTCCTTATAAAGATATGTTGTAAACGAAATAATGAAGAATTATTTTGGCATCTCAAATGCGGACCAGCTCACTACCACCGAGAGATGAAAAGGCTTACCGGATAAGGTGGACCCAATGGGGCATACGCCGGATTGGGTCAGATAAGGCTTAGGTGGTGAGTGGCTGTGTTAGGCTCAAAGAAGGATGTTGTCTCGCGGATTGCTGTATTCCTCCAAGTAGCACCCGGATCATGAGGGGTCCTGCCCATTGTCGCCACTTTTTCTCACAGCGCTGTTTTATGTTTTGGATCTACATGTGAGTGTACATCTATTTATTTTAAATAAATATTTTTTGTTTTTTGGATTCACACTATGTGGCCCTTTTTTTCTTTCCTTATCCTACCACATCATTTCCTGGTCCGTGGAATGTTGCTTTGAGGGGTTTACCTACGGAGCACCCCACCCTCCTAAGATCTACATGACCACCTATATCCGGGAGATTGCCTACACCCCTCATGATCCGGGTGCTACTTGGAGGAATACAGCAATCCGCGAGACAACATCCTTCTTTGAGCCTAACACAGCCAAAAATATATGTATAGAGCCAAAAATATTAGAATTGTGTCGATGTCCCAATATTTATGGCCCTGACTCTATGTAAAAGGGAAAAGTCACAGAAAGTCTAAGGTTGTTATCTCTATGCTTGTTTCAGATCAGTGACTCATAACATAGAACCAGAGGGTTATGCATGACAGTCAGGCAACTTTAATTTTTATAGGTCAACAACAGGTTCCTCTCATGATGGCTTACCTTCTAAGCTAAACTAAAGCCTCCAGTCTTTTAATGCACATATTTTTTTTAGCTGTCTTCTGGTTGGTCAAATGCCCAGGGGGGTCAATTTCCCTTCAGTGGTTAGCAGTAAGGATGTATTAAAAGCATTTTGTGCAGCAGTACTATGAGCCTAGGCTGGCGTGGTAACAGTCTCCCAGGAGGCTGGTCCACAACACAAAGAAGTGGGTTGAATGATGCTGAACATCGCTCAATCCTGAAGAAGACTGGTGCTGAAGGACACAGGGGCAGAACTGGAGCATGGAAAGGGTGAGTACTACTTAATTACTCCTGTATTTACATTTTCTTTTTATTTTAGATAGAGGGAAGGGTAGAAGTGGCAATTTAAAACACCACAATATTTGAGGCTGGACCCAGTGCTTCAAGCAATATATGTGCATGTGTACAATATAAACACTTCTAATGTCAGATATACAAATAAATGAGACCCAATTTGCAATAAGTATATAAAATATTTATTATTTACAGCACATACAGTATCTCACAGAGGTGAGTACACCCCTCACATTTTTGAAAATATTTTATTATATCTTTTCATGTGACAATACTGAAGAAATAACACTTTGCTATAATGTAAAGTAGTGGGTATACAGGTTGTATAACAGTGTAAATTTGCTGTCCCCTCAAAATAACTCAACACACAGCCATTAATGTCTAAACCGCTGGCAACAAAAGTGAGTACACCCCTAAGTAAAAATGTCCAATTTCCAGCACTGCCTTAACCCTCTTGGGCATGGAGTTCACCAGAGCTTCACAGGTTGCAACTGGAGTCCTCTTCCACTCCTCCATGACAACATCACGGAGCTGGTGGATGTTAGAGACCTTGCGCTCCTCTACCTTTCAGTTTGAGGATGCCCCACAGATGCTCAATAGGGTTTAGGTCTGGAGACATGCTTGGCTAGTCCATCACCTTTACCCTCAGCTTCTTTAGCAAGGCAGTGGTTGTCTTGGAGGTGTTTTTGGGATCCTTATGTTGGAATACTGCCCTACGGCCCAGTCTCTGAAAGGAGGGGATCATGCTCTGCTTCGGTATGTCACAGTACATGTTGGCATTCATGGTCCCCTCAATGCACTGTAGCTCCCCAGTGCCAGCAGCACTCATGCAGCCCCAGACCATGACACTCCCACCACCATGCTTGACTGTAGACACACTTGTCTTTGTACTCCTCATCTGGTTTCCGCCACACACACTTGACACCATCTGAACCAAATAAGTTTATCTTGGTCTCATCAGACCACAGGACATGGCTCCAGTAATCCATGTCCTCAGTCTGCTTGTCTTCAGCAAACTGTTTGCAGGCTTTCTTGTGCATCATCTTTAGAAGAGACTTCCCTCTGGGACGACAGCCATGCAGACCAATTTGATGCAGTGTGCGGTGTATGGTCTGAGCACTGACAGGCTGACCCCCCACCCCTTCATCCTCTGCAGCAATTCTGGCAACACTCATAAGTATATTTCCTAAAGGCAACCTCTGGATATGATGCTGAGCACGTGCACTCAACTTCTTTGGTCGACCATGGCGAGGCCTGTTCTGTGTGGAACCTGTCCTGTTAAACCGCTGTATGGTCTTGGCCACCATGCTGCAACTCAGTTTCAGGCTCTTGGCAATCTTCTTATAGCCTAGACCATCTTCATGTAGAGCAACAATTATTTTTTTCAGATCCTCAGAGTTCTTTGCCATGAGGTGCCATGTTGAAATTCCAGTGACTAGTATGAGAGGGAGAGTGATAACACCACAATTTAACACACCTGCTCCCCATTCACACAGGAAACCTTGTAACACTAACGAGTCACATGAGACCGGGGAGGGAAAATGGCTAAATTGGGCCCAATTTGGACATTTTCATTTAGGGGTGTACTCATTTTTGTTGCCAGTGGTGTGTTGAGTTATTTTGAGGGGACAGCAAATTTAGTTATACAAGCTGTACACTCACTACTTTACATTGTAGCAAAGTGTAATTTTTTCAGTGTTGTCACATGAAAAGATATAATAAAATAATTTACAAAAATGTGATCCTGCCCCTCTCTGCAGCCACAGCACTACCTGCCTCCCCTGGTCTAAGCATTCAGCAGACTCTGGCAGCTGACTCCAGCCCTCCTCCAGGAGGGCTGGAGTGCACTTTCTTCCCAAAAGCAGCACAAGGTAAGGGGGTGCCCTGTGATGTAAGAAAGGGTGGGAGATTCTTGACTTCTGATGGTGGTGGGGCTTATCACATCGGATGTAAGGGGGTTGGGTGCCCTGGACATCTAGTCTTACAGATACAACTGGCTCTTTGAGGTCGACCATAATGCTGATGCAGCCCGTGATGAAACAGAGTTTGACACTTTGCTTTACAGGGACCAGCCTAGAAATTTAAAGCACACCACACATTATTTTTTGACAGTGCAATCTCTTTTTGATCTACCAACAGCTATATAGTACAAAGACATCCTGATTGCTTACTTCGATGGATAATTTAGGCACGTCCTTCTATTAGGTAGATTCCCCATCATTGTACTATTAATTTTTTCCTGAATGCACATATTAAAATGACAAGTACATTTAATTCCACATTTCAAGCACACATAATGATTTATAAATAGCCCATAAAATAATAAGTTTAGAATGAAAAATAAGAGCCATGTTTGATGTGTGTATACATCTAAAGTACAGAATCCCCCCGAAAAACCATGAAGGTGCTAAAAACTTCTCATGATCAACATCTCCATGGTTTTCCTTCTTGAAATGTTTTTACATAAGCACTGCTGTGCTGTAAAGACATTATTCAGAGACTATTCTGGCAGCCTTAGGACTTTACCTGGAGAATAACTAACACTGCATTCATAGTTGTTTAAAGCGACAGACAAGTATCCATCCATGGTTTTCCTTGACACTAAAGCTGGCCATACACTGCTAGTTTTTTTTTTTTTTTTTTTTAATTCAGCCTACAAGCTGAACAAATATAAACAAAAAGGTTGCTCCATTCACACTATACAGAATACTTTATTAATCCCAAAGGGAAATTGGGAAATTGTTGTGACACAGACACGCATTAACAAAGACAGCACAAGATCACAATAATAAACTGAACAAAATACAAAACATAACAAAATTACCAATAACAGCCATTGGCAGCAAACAAAACTAATTGATCAAACTACCAAATGCAAATACACCACTTTCTCTAACACCACCCCAAATAATAACCTAAACCATAACAACATATTTTAAAAACAACACAAAATCCTGATCATAAACTAGATACATATATACAGCGCGAATGTGCAAATCTCTCATTGTAGCTATTGTATTTTGACAGCCAACCTCTGATTCATTTGAGGGATGTCAGGGGTGACAAGGCCACTCACTGACTGATTTTCAGACAGTTCTTCAGGAATCCACTGTACAGCGTATGGTCAGCTTAAAGTAGAATTCTGCTCAAAAGCGAACTTAAAGAGGAGGGCCCATCAAAAAAAAAAAAAAAAAATTAAAAGTCAGCAGCTACAAATACTGCAGCTGCTGACTTTTAATTGGACACTTACCTGTCCCAGGGTCCAGCGATGCGGGGGAACGAAGCCCCGCTCGTCTCCCCCTCCATTCAGCGGCGCCGGAATTGCAACTGTGGGCACCGGGCTGTGGCTTCACAGCCTGGCACCCACTGTGCATGCGCGAGCGGCGCCGCGATTGGCCGCTCAGTCACCTGGGACCTGTAATGGGTCCCAGAGCCCTTCCTGTGCCGAGGGGGAAGGGATGTCACCAGTCCAGGCACTGGAAGAGGCAGACTAAGAGGGACCCCCCAGCAACAGGCATTTAGAGGTAAGTAAAAAAAAAAAAAAATTTCCAAATTTTTTTTTAATTTTTTTTTTTTGGGCACAGTCATGAATTTTTTTTTTTAGGGTGGAACACCACTTTAAGCTTAAACCATACTAATTATCCTATAAAGGGATGATACTTATAATTACCTAATCTAAGGACACTCCGGTCAGATCACGTGATTGGGTCCCAGCTCCACCTTCAGGGTGGTGGAGGAGGAACAGCCGCCAACAGATGCCCCATAGTAAGTCTATGGGTGACATCATTGCCCAGGCTCTGCAGCCATTGTCGCTGCTCTCTCCTCTTCACTGAAGCCAGCCACTGGGGAGATTGCATGACCTGAGCGCCTTTAGATTAGGTAAGTAAAGACATCTTTCCTTTACAGGGTATTTAGCATAGGGCTTAGAATGGGGGTGGGAGTAGGTTGAAGCTTAGTAAGCTTTTGACTGAACGTTAGGGTAGCCATATAATGCAAAAAATCTTGCTGCAACTGAAACAAAGTCTCATGTATTGTATCAGGTAAAATATATAAAATGTTTTGTTAAACAAACATTTGTTCAGCTAGTTTGTTTTCTGAGGCAGGTTTTACACGGTTGTTGTGCAGTAAAGCACATGCATCAACACGTATTACGTTAATGCAACCCATTTATTATGAATGGGCTGCCAGCACACCCCATCATAATTAAAACCTAACCTGATTCTTATTTTAGAAATGCACAGTAGTGTTTTACTGTACATTGTGGTGCATTAACCACAGGTGTGTTGTTTTAGTGCCTTGGGGCACCATTTAAAATGAAGGCACGCAATATGCATTGCAGTAACTAACCCTTATTGAATAGCCCTATTCTAGCTTTAGAAAGTAAGAAAGTATGGAGAGCTCTGACACATGCACTTAATGATTATTAAAGACAAGAATAAAACAAATCTTCAGAAATCTCACTATGCACTAATTAATGGTGAGGTTTCCCTATGTTAAGCGTGTCTGGCCCTATTGAATGTTTACTACTGTGAAAAATATTGTATTTTGCTAATTGTATTGTAAGTACACATTATGTTTATGATAGTGTTGATAGTGTCCAGTAATGGGGGTTGAGAAAAACTAAAACACATCCAGGGCAGATGCAATAGTTTTTTTGTTTTTTTTTTATTGTGGTCTGGGTCCCCAATGGAATATTATTACATGTTAGTATATATAAAAACACACATACAAATTGAACTTTTATTTAACACTATCAACATCTATGGGAGAAAACATTACATTTTTGCTATTGATGCTCATACTACTGTATAAGCATTCCTTAATCCTCCGCATTGTGTAAAAAGTGTGTTTGATTTAGTCTCCTCTGATCCTCCCCTTCTTTCACTGTCACCAATCCATTTCCTGAGAAGACAGAGCCTTTGGAGTCACTCTGAACATGCTCAGTTTGGTGTGTATTGCTAAAGAGTTTTTTTTTTTTCTTGGTAGGGTGCATGTGATCAGCACAGTTCCAAATTAGCACTGTCCAGACAGAGGGTCGGGGGTCATGCAGCCTCATATGTAAGTCAGAGTAGAATGAAAACTCCTCCTACAAGCTTTAACCAGACAATGATAGAAGTCACAAGACTGCTATATACTGCTCATAAGAAAAGGTATTTAGCCGTTTATATTTACTAAAATAATTGCATTTCCATGTTCTGTGTACTGTGGGAGACCAGATATAGTGAATGCAGGGTCCTGGGTTTATTAACACTTTAAGACCTCATGCACACTGTGCATTTAGCCTCTGTAACGGAGATTCGGGTGTTTCCATGCAGGCAGAAGGCACAATGCACTGACAAGCCCTGCTGCCAACAGATGAAAAATGTAGTGACTGGACAGGGCGGGAGGGTACACCGAGTGGTACTAATGTTTAGGGCTGTATGCACCCATGGACAAACGCCTGAAACACAGACTTCTTGCATTTCCGGCATTCGCCCCTGGGTGAATATGGCCCTAAATGTTAGGGCCCTTTACACAGACATGTCCGTGTACGGGTTCCGCTTTGCTCAGCAGGGATCGCTCTGTCGATCCCCGCTGAGCAGGCAGATGACAGGTCCTTCTCTGCACACTGTGCAGGGACTGACCTATCAGAGCGCCGCTCTCCTCTATGGGGGATCGGATGAAGACGGAGCGTAGAGTCAGTTTTCATCCGATCCCCCAGATGGATGGAAAAATACGGTTTCCATCCATCACACTTTAGCGGATCGGAGCAGGTCGGATGTCAGCGGACATGTCACCGCTGACATCTGTCGCTCCATAGACCTGTATGGAGCGTCCGTTCAGTTCCGCCTAAAAAACTGACGGTCTGCCCGTGTGAAAGGGGCCTTAGTGCCGGTTCACACAGGGGCAACATGACTTGCAGGTCGACTCACCAGGGCGACCTGCACACGACTTCAGCAGCGACTTGCAAAACAACTTCTGTATAGAAGTCAATGCAAGTCGCCTGAAGTCACCCCAAAAATACTACAGGAACCTTTTTCTAAGTCAGAGTGACTTGCATCACTCCTATTAGAACGGTTCTGTAGTACAGAACGGGACGCGACTTGTCAGGCGGCTAAGTCGCCTGACAAGTCGCCCCTGTGTGAACCGGGGCTTAGTAATACTTTGTGCACTGTCCAGCTGCTTCATTTTTAGGCCACTAATATACTTGAACAGGCTTATGGCGAGGGGCTTGGTGGTGCATGAAAACACTGGAATCTCAAGGCACAGGAAGCCTAAAGAGTACCTGTATTTAAGTCGGTCTAATCTGACATCAGCATGTTGTTACAAAGAATCATCTGCACATATATTCTTCATTAGCTTCTAGAAAATCTTGGGAGTTCCTAAACTGCATGCACTTATGCGCTAATGCCAGTTTAGAGTGACGCGATTTGAGATTCATCGACTCTCAGCCTCGCCCCCAATCCTAGCAAGCACTTTAGTAAAACAATAAATCCTCTCACATACTAGCACCAAAAATTTTATTATGCTCAAAATATAATGTATAAAATAATTCTATGCTGTAATGTGACAAATATTTTGGTGATGCCATACAAAGTATCAAATTCTGTATGCAGAAATAGCACTGAAATGTCATTGCCTAAAGCAAATGACTGACGGCAATTGTGAGTTTTCTAGGATGCTTATAACTTGTCGAGACACAATTTTCTTCTCGTCTAAATACACAGCTGAGAGAAATTTAGAAGCTGCTGAAGTGTTTTTATAGCTCTTGTGCCTCCAGTGGCCATGACTCGCTTGAAATTGATGTTCCTGAGAATCAAAGTGCTTTGTTTATCTACATTGCCTTAAGAGAACCAGTCATCAGTTCCTGGACTAAGAGCCCTTTTTACACCAAAGCTTCCAACGCATGGCCAAGGCAAACTGCCTTATGTCCTTTTAGTTGAGCTTACACCACTGCGTGTTTGAACTGTTTTTTTTCACTGTAGCATGTCGCAAATGCAAACTACATTGCAAGGTGCTGTGGTAAATAAACATGAATGAAATGGAATGTCATTTTGTGACATTCTAATAATGTAAAAAAAAAAAAAGTGAACAGTGCTTTGCGCTGTAATCAGCACATAGGCACTGAGTAATCCATAGCAAACACCAGCCGCCACATTATAATGCAGTTTCTGGTGTGAACCAGCCCTAACATTATTCTCCAAAAGCAGATATCCTGCTTGGAACTCTCAGGTTAACAGATTGACATATATTTCTACACTATACTGTATGTTACTGTTAGGAGCATGAGACAAGTTCCTACTGTATTTCTCTCTGAATCTGGTCCTCGGCCTGAATGATGGAAGTTGCTGGGCAATGGGCCCTGCACTTTCGTCAAAGACCTTCCGCTTTCACTGGTCAATGGTGGCAGGCATCATCATCGCTAGGCTGCAGCTCGGTGCTACCTGGTCCTCCTTCTCTACTCCAAATGACCAACAGAGCTGTGGCACTCTATTTGAACATCACAGACCTAAGGCTCTGGGCTTGTGATAATCGTTCACTTCCTGGCTTCTGTACCTTGTGCCTTGCCTTGTCACTGGATTGCCTCAACTCCTGCCCCATACCTGGATAACAGATTTGCTATTGATTAGCACCAGCCTTAACCCTTTGTCTGGATAATGGATACTGATCACCACCTCCCTGACACTTTGGATAAAGGATTTTGTTATTGATTGCTGTCTGCCCTGACCCATACCTAGATACAGACTGTGCTGCTGATTGCCACTTGCCCTGAACCCTGCCTGAGTACAGATTATGCTACTGATTGCCACTTGTTCTGAACTTTGCTTGGAGAACAGACTCCATTATTGTCTACCCTGAGCCCTGCAACCCTGGCATCTAACCAGCCACTAGTCCTGGTCGCTCCTGCATTCTGTGCCTACTATGAACCACTCCACATCCTGAAGCCTTTTCATATAGTAAGGACTGGTTTATACTTGCAGTGGTGTTTAACAGGTGGTGAGGAAGTGATATGCAGAACTATGCAGGAGAGATAGTGAACCTACCTGGACTGTTTACACGTAAATTATATTATCTTCCCTAAAATAACTCATGGGGTATTTTTCTCAAACGTAGTCAATTCAATAAAGATAAAAAAATAATTTAATGAATGAGTTAAATATTTATATTTCACGATATTTAGTGCTTAAATTTAGTGTTATTGTACATTGCTTATCGCAATTTTCTTTCACAGGCTAAGGCAGGCCATAACTGATGCGATTTTCTTTTCTTGCAACCACGAGTTGAGGGGTGCAGTCTTATGATAACTTAATGCTCAAACCCTTCTAATAGTATAAAATAGCATTCTATCTTTGCACATTAAAATATATATAAACAGCTCTAAAAAAAAAAAAACATATAAGTTTTCAATAAAATGTCCGTTGAACCTGCCATGAAGGTAATTGTGTATGCATTTCTTTTAGAGGGTGACAACACTCTGTTCCGGTCTCTTAATTATCCTCCTGCTTTTGTAACCCTGTCACATTTTCCCAGTGGAAACTACAAGCCGCTCTGTCAATACACAGTGCACAGGCATGGCACGTTGTTATCACCACCAGGAGAACCATACTAAACAAATTATGTGCGGTAGATGCTGGAGTGCATGCAAACAAAGAAGGGCTGCATGAGATCAGCAGTACAATCCTAAAGCCCCATACAGACTATCAGATTTTCTGCTGTTTTTTTCCTTCAGATTAACCAAAACCATATAATATGAGGTCAAACCTTAGGAGTTTCAATTTGCAATCAGGCAGGCCCTTGCACTACATGGCTTTGGTAAATCTGAAGACAAAAATCAGCAGAAAATCTGATAGTGTGTATGGGGCTTAAAAGTGAAAACAGTACTTTAATTAAAAAAAACGATAATAGGGGGAATAAAATACAGCTGCTGAACCAGAAAGCTTTATTGAACCCCCCCCCTTATCTTTTTTTAAAAGAGAAGTATTGGAATTGTTTTTCCCCATAATCATACTTACCTAGGTGGATGCTGCATCTGTCCCCCACCCTCTCTGCACTGAGAACCGAGCCATCGAACACCGCCGATGGCTCGATTCTTTCTCCTCCCCGAGCAGAGAGCTGCTGCCTGTCAAATCAGCAGCTCTCCTGCTATGCTCCTCCATACTCACTGGAGCGCTGAACTGTGGAGGGGTACCTGGCGGATCCAGACTCCCAGAGTCGGGATGACACGGTGCCTGGACTGATCTGTGTGACGTCAGCAGAGAGCGGACTTCAGCCCGCTCTCTGCTGAAAACGGGTCACAGGAGTGCATAATGAATTGCACTTCTGTGACCCATAGGAGAAGCCCAGCCAAACAAGCTCAGGATGGACTTCTCCTTTAAACCTTCTTGTTAATGTATTGCACCAAATGCATGAAGCATCTGAGACACTTTTGGTTCTGACAGCAACTTGTGTACCAAAGTTAGATAGTTCTAAAATTCACCACTTTTACATTATGTCGCATTGAATGCGTCACTTTTACATTGTGTCGCATTGAAGGTGCCACATGTAAAAATGGAGCTAATTAACAGAAACTCTCTTTTGGCATACAGAGAAAAAAATTGGCTTAGACAGATTTGGGAGGGGGTGTTGCATTAGGGCATCTCTTCTCAGGCTGTGCCTGTTTGTCTGCTCTACCTGGGTAAGCATTCTAACTGTAATATTTTCCCTCTTTGCCACATGGCTTTAAAAGACAGTTTGTCATATTGTAATGCGTATGTATTGCTTCATTATAGATATTTTGTATGCAATTCCTACTGAGAAAGCAATTTTGTGCCACAAAACATGTAGAGGACTCAGCATACTTTTAATATTCCTAAGAGCATGAATATCCTCAGCCTTGTTTGAGGACAGCGTCTTCCCAGCAACATCAGCTTGGTATAGCAAGGACTCTGTAAATGTTTGTTCTAATGAATGCTTTTTAAGGACTTTTTGTTATGACTTTTTTTAATTGTGTATAAATAAAAATGTATATCTTTTAACAAAATATAATTGTAATACTTGGGTATATGAGGGATGCTCTTAAAATTCCTTCCTCAGACATTTACAAAAGTGTCTTGAGTGCATTTTAAAAATGGCGCAGCATTTGCCAAATTCATGTTCTAGACTATTTCTAAACTAGTAGATAAGCACCTGAACGACCAAAACATACAGGGATATACAATGTAATACTGACATAAAATCACACACATAGGTTGGATTTGATGGACTTGTGTCTTTTTTCAATCACACCAACTATGTAACTATGTAGACAGGTACATACATTTGGCACATTCTTCATGACTTTTAGGATGCATGAAAGAGACACTTTTGCAAAATCTGCCTGCGCCAGTCTTTATGAACTTCAGGGAATGTTTTTTGATACACAGTGCTTTAATAGAATAATATTCATTCAGTTAGTGTTTGCATCCTCTTTAAATACAGCTTTGTGTATAAATACATACAACATACTCACAAACTGAGAATATCTTTTTATTAACTATAAAATCATCTCTAGATATACTGTATGTAGAAGATCAGCACCTTATAAGATATTATTAATGCAGCACCAAAGGAATATTTTACAGTAAAACCTTGGTTTGAGAGTAGCTTGGTTTGAGAGCATTTTGCAAGACAAGCAAAATTTTTATTAATACAAGCAATGTCTTGATATACATACATATCATATCACAACTGAGTATAAAAGAAAAGAGAAGAGAGAAGAGAAGAGAAGCGACTCTAAGTGTAGCAATATGGTTACATTTAATGAAGGTACAACATTTAGAAACTCCCATGGTTGATGATTAAAACAGGCTCATCTAAGTATGTAGTCATCTGGGTTAAGCTGTCCACATAGACCATCCTTCGCACTGCCATTGACGTCATCCCTTCCACGCTGCACTCCACAAGCTGTTCAAGTCTCGCTTTCAGATCGCTCTACTGCAGGGTAGTCTTCCCGGTCACGATTGCAGACTGACAGTGGTGAGAGCCGGCTGTGTGGGAGGTGGTCTATGTGGACAGCTGCCTGCAAACTTAGATGTGCCTTTTTTAATCATCAACCATGTTAGTTGCTAAATGTTGTACCTTCATTAAACGTAACCATATTGCTACATATAGAGGCGCCTCTCTTCTCTATTATACTCTGTAGCGGTGGTTGGATTTTGCTTCTAATCCCCTTGTGGAAGCTGCCATTTGTGAATGGGCATTTTATGGTTACACAACCTATCACATTGTTATAATCTTTTTTATGGAGTATATACTGAAGGACTTATGAATAAAAGGTTGTGGAACGAATCATTTGAGTTTCCATTAGTTCTTATGGGGAAATTTGCTTTGATATACAAGTGCTTTGGATTACAAGCATGTTTCTGGAACGGATTATGCTCGCAATCCAAGGTTTTACTGTATCTAATAATATATAGAATAACTGCTTGCTGATTGATCCACGCAGATATACTGCTGTAGGGCAGTGTATAGTATTATCCATGATCACTGTATTAGTGTCACTATTGATGTCAGTTTACACCCCAGCCAACGTCAGCTAGTGTCAGATTTCCCACCACACTATAACGGTCCCAGTATATTTCACTGATCACTGCCATTACTAGCTTAACAAATAAAAAAAAGTTCCAGTATCTATACCAGATGCTATATTTTTCGAGCAAACCAAACATACACTTATTGGGATTTTTTTTTACCAAAGAATTGTAGCAGAATACATTTTGGCCTAAATTCTTAAGGAAATCTTATTTTTTTTATTGGACATGTTTTGTTTACAAACGTTTTTATTTGTCAAAGTAAAAAATAAAACATCATAAAATTGACATCAAAAGCATATCATTAATAGAAATCCGGAATAATTCCGAAGCATACAGAAAAAGAAGTATGGAAAAGGTATACATAAAGGTACTGTTCAGTTAAAACATGACAACATTGATTGGCATTTAGTCTTGCAGTAGCAACGTATGCCTATGGACTTTCCAAGCTCCCCATCTATGCTCAAATAGGTGCAATTTATCTTGTAGGGTATACAAAATGCTCTCCATTATCATAACCATATCCATTCTGTCTAGGATGGAGGATAGGGGTACTACAGGGGTCTTCCAGTGAAGAGCAATGACCCACAAAGTGGATATTATTGGGCATGTTTTATAGCAGAAAGTAAAAAATAGTTTTTTTTTTCCTTCAAAATGTGCCTTTTTTTCAAAATCTTTTTTTGCTTATATCACAGAAATAAAAAAACGGTGGTAAACAAATGCCACCAAAGGAAAGTTCTATTTGTGTGAAAAAATGATAATTTCATTTGCGTACAGCGTTACATGACCGCGCAATTGCCAAGTAGCGCAATTGCCAAGTAGCGCAGTGCCGAATAGCAAAAAATGCTCTGGTCATGAAGGGGGTAAAATCTTCTGGAGGTCAAGTGGATAACATGCATTGTATATAATTTTGTGACATTTAAAGTGTCAACACTTCAGTTATGTTTAAAACTACTTAGGGGCCAACTCACAATAGAGGAGATGTGTGGCATTTCTGATTACATGCATTGGGACAATGCAAAGCCATTAATTCCAAACAGCACCCCAACACACCTTGCCAACAGACAAGCAATGCAGTGTGGATAGTAAATAATAAATGTAGCGCTATGTGTAAAATTATAAACATAAAGTGCAAATCTCTAAAATAAATAAATCCTACATATAAATGAATAGTCCATAAAATGAAAAAAATGTGTATGTGTATGTGTATCCAAACAATTTCCCCACAGTGATTGTTCGTCCTCAAAAGGAGTGCACACCACCACCATCTGGGAGGTGAGCGCGCATTTTTACTGGTGGTGGTGTGCACTCCTTTTGAGGACGAACAATCACTGTGGGGGAATTCTGTGGATACACTGATCACAAGAAGAGTTTTGTTTTGTTTCTTAATTTTTTCATTTTATGGACTATTCATCTATATGTAGGATTTATTTATTTTAGAGATTTGCACTTTATATTTATAATTTTACACATAGCACTACATTTATTATTTACTATCCATTTTGAAATTAGTGTGGTGTACCACTTGGAATGTTTAGCAGCTGTGCACGTTTATTATTAGGTTATCTTATTTAAACATCCCAATATTTTTTACTTGTGGCGCTGATTGTTTCATCCTATAAAAAGCAATGCAGTGCGGTGTAAGGCTGGACAATGCATAATGTGCATTGCAGTGTGCTGCCAGAAGTGACACATGCACCATTTTTGGTGCATTCGGTTGTGCAAGTGGCATAACATGCACACCTTACTACACCACAACAGCGTAAATGGGCCCTTGCTATTTTTTGTTTTTTTACTTTTGTATAAAAACTTTTTAAAAATAAATTTTTGAAACTACGCATTAAATTCAGATACAATATTTTTTTTATATGAAAGTCTATATTGAATAAAACAAGTTCATTTTTGAAATACACACAAAATTCAGACAGTTATTTTTCTATAAGTCTGAGATGTAAAGCTGGCCATAAACGCAGTTTTTTTTTTCATTCAGCCTGCTAACAGATTCCTCCATATACACAGATATGGTAGATGGAGGAATCCCCACCCCCCTTTCCCCACAGGGCACTGTATTCTGACAGCAGCTTTCAGAAGACCCAAAACATTTGTCAGACTAGCATGCCATGACTGAATAAAAAATGATGGTTGCTATACAGTAAAGCTAACAAAAAATGGTACCATTGTAATTCACTTACTGAACTTTAGACAAAGCATATGACCTTGACTTCAATTACTTTGCAGAATATGGTTGAGTAGATTAAGGAGGTCTTCTATGATTATTTTTAGGTTTTGCATAACATTTTTCAAAATGCAGCAGCTGTTGCTCACAATGACCAATTAGGCTATATTGGCTTTTAGACACTGACACAGTTCAGTTTGTCCCCAGACAGTAAAACCTGCTTAGTTTTGCCCAAGGAGAGAATGAAAAACCATCCATCCACAATTTACACCCACCCAATATCTTGAAACCTAGAAGGGTATTAAGATGTCAATATGCTTCTTGGAAAAGATTCAGTGGCAGCTGTCAGAGCCTGTATTTACTAGGCTGCATACTAGCCCTGAGTGTTTTTTTTAGTATATATCAAGGTTTTAACACTAAACAACGTCTTATATTTTTCAGTGATAGACTTAATTGTTTATAGTCCTTTTTCTACTTCTTTAAAAGCACTATGGAATTAAGTAAAGGAACCCAGACACAAAAGCCCCTCTAATACTAGGACTTAGAGTGGCTGTAAACCTCAGACATGAAATATGGACAAAGCATATCCTTCAATAGTGTGTACTTGTCCCAATTAGGGCACCCAGTGTCATTTTTGTCTGCTGATTTGTTCCTCTGCTATCAGCATGAATCACTTCTGATAATTTTTCCTGACACCAAGAGAAAAATGGTGACAGGGCTCCAGCTGATTGACAGCCTCAGCTCTGTTCCTGTTTGCTATGTGAAGGGAGGTGTGACCCTTCCCTCCCATCAGCTCTCAGAGCTCTCCTCACTGAGCTCTGCAGAGTGTGACTTCAGCTCTCTGTCCCCTTTTTTCGGAACTCTTAGACAAGCTTATAAATTCACTACTTTTAACTGATGTAGAGAAGAGAAGACTGCAGCTATACAGGTACAACTTATGTAGGAGAATGTGTTTAATCTCTTTGTATTACCTGAAGATAGTGACTTCACTGGGTATATGTAAGGGTTTACAACCACTTTAATAGAACACTGTGTGTTGGCATTTCTGGTGACTCCAATATGGCAGTGTCTTATAATATGGCATATAAGTCACATGGCCTATACCAAGAAGTACCAGGATTTTTTTTGGTGACCAGGCACTGGATGGGGGTAGCTGGGGTACACTGGGAAAGGCAAGTACTCCCTGCTTAAATAGGATCCTTTTCAATAATCCTGTTACTAAGCCCAGTACAGCCAAAGCACAAGTTCATATTAGGACATTTACAACAATATGACTTGTACTGATATCAGAGATGATTATAAATCCATATCTCACTATTGTTCCTTCAGAAGTAGTTCATACAGTTTTTACACATTCCCTGGGAATGAACTAGCAACATATTGGAGTTGATTTACTAAAGGCAAATAGGCTGTTCACTTTTCAAGGGAATTTTCCCCAGAATGTAGTAAACGAGGTGAAGCACTGATGACTTCCATCATCTAATTATGTGCAAGCAAAAACGTGTGATTTTTTTCCTTGCGTGTGATTAGGTATTCTTTGCAAAGTGAAAGCTCTGGGGCAAATCCTCTTGTAAAATGCAACTTCCCTTGCAAAATAAACAGCCTATTTGCCTTTAATAAATCAACCCCGATATCTTATCAAACAACAGCTGGAGTTCTCTATCTTCATCTAATGGAATTTCAGCCCAGTGATAATACTAAGAATTTCTAAAGTGGCTCCCTATACTAAAACAGCTAATTGCAAGGGTCTGACAGAGCTGAACAGAGGATATCTGAATTTTATTTATATGGATCAGTCACTCCCTTTCACCATCACCAGTTCAAAGCATATGGATGCACCAGGACCAGCAATCCTTGAGAGTCCAAAATTCCTTAAATAGTTCTTTAACAACATGGTGTGAAACATCCAATGCGTTTTGGGGGCCACAACCTCCCCCTTCATCAGGCCTACAAAAAAGCACAAATACGAATATATTAAAATATGAATACTTTATATAAAGCTAAATACAAATATTGTGAATTCAAATATATAGAATATTTATGAAAAACAATGGGAACATATAATATATATGTCCGACCGTCTCTCTCCTCTCTTGAGCCGTCAGGAAAGCAGGCGGAGCCGAGAAACCCCCACTGAGGTCAGCCAAAAGGAGGAGAGAGGTCACGTGACCACTGTTCAGCGCTATATAACAAGATATTAGGAAAACACATACAGTGGGCACATCATTTAATATTACAGAGAGGATTGTAAAAACAAAAACATCTTATGATACCAGTAGGAAGGGGGGATCGCCCTGGCACAAGCTGACAGGCAGGGAGGGGAGGGGGAAGGAGGACACAGGAGCAGAGAGGAGAGCAGAGAACAGGGCTGCGTATGACGGAGGCGCCAGAGCTCAGTAGCCATGATACACCGTGGTCAGTTTACAAAGGGGAGGGCAGAAACTGGCAGGATCAGCCAGGATTTATAGGTGAAACGTGGGGCCAAATGACACAGCACAAGCACTGGTCTGTATAACATGCTTTAAGGGAACAGGATCCAATTTTTTCTTCAGGTTAACAAATGCTTTAAGCTGTATCAGAAACCTAAAAGAGAAAGATCGCCAAGAATGCATACCTGTCAGCTTCTGTCTACCTGCTGAATATTTGTATTCTGAGTCTTCTGCTGTTTACGCTGAAGGAAGCGTGCTTTTGCATCAGATATTGACTGGTCATCATTTCTTTTTTGCATCTTCTTCAATGAGGCTTCTAATCCATCTGAAACAGATACCAGAAACACTTGAAACATAAGACAAACAGAGGGAAAATGTGGTTTAACTGCAGGCAAACAAAATCTTATGGTAGTTGTGTCTCTTTTTTTAAGGAATGTCGGAAATAAGCATTAATCTTGTTTGACCACTCTGACACCCCAGCCCAGATGCATCTATCCCGCAGCCATAATGCATTACAATGTTTATAGCTTCTTTGCACTGGCCGCACATGCGCAACAAATCCCTACAGACTCGAGGACCCTGCACTGCCTGTATGAACATAAATAGTGCAGCAGGCGGAGGATATGGGATTAGAGAATTAAAGTGGTTGTAAGCCCTTACAGACCACTTTGACCTACAGGTAAGCCTAGATTTAGGCTTACCTGTAGGTCCAAGAAATATCTCCTAAACCTACACGGTTTAGGAGATATTTGCAAAAAGACAGGCGCTGTCTACGGCGCATGCGCCGCAGACAGCGACGAGCAGGTACACTGAGCATGCTGCTTCTAATGGCGATATACCGTTAGTGGCGGCTCCCGTGCACATGCGCGGGAGTGATATCATCGCGGCTCCGGCCAATCACAGCGCCGGAAGCCATGATACCCGGAAAGAAAATGGACGCTCCGTAGCAGAGGGGACAGCGGTGACATTGCAGGTTCCTGTGTCAGGTAAGTGACACATAATGGACTACTATGCGATGCATAGTAGCCCATTATGCTTTACCTTTGCAGGGAAACAAAGAGGAAGTAAACCCAACAAAGACTGACTTAATATGAGTTGCTATGCAGTGTACACACTGTGACTTGTTCCAATATGATCACTCCCAAGTGTCATGAGACCTATATCTAAAACAACACGTGTCCAGTAGAAGCAATGAGGCAGCTCACTGTTGCATTAAAGCTAGGAGCCAATTGCACAAAAAAACAAGCTAACAGCTGCTGCCCTGGCCTTAAATTGGTTTGAACCACTTGAGATCTTGGATGTACCAGACACGTCCAAAAAGCTTGACTCATGAAAGCACTGCCAATGTATATAATCTGTTAGCTTTTCAAACTCCTTTGATTTGGGGAGAAAAATGGGTGTAAGACACGGCATTCAGAGACTCTTCTGCCATCACTACTTGCTATAGTGCTGGCATTTTGATACACAGTGTAATGTTATACAATATGATGCAATTTTAATTATTTGATAGAGGAGCTATATTCTAATTGTATATATTTTTTAGAGAATTATATGATCCCAAGCACAGACAGTTGAAACTCACTGCAGCTACTTTCAGGACACATCCTTACATTAATATTCACAGTGAAGTAATGCAATGTAAAAAAACAACTGGTATTTAAATATCTTGCATGCACTGCCAGCAATTATGTACAGGAGCTGATGAGAAAAGATAAAGGCAACAGTAGCAGTCATTTAGCTGATGTTTGGGAGCCAATTTATTTTTAGAAGGCAAGGAACTAAAATTTGCACGTTGCTGAACAGGCACATTAAAATGCATATACAGTACCTGCACCTTCAGCTAAGTAATCTTTTAGTTATTCCCTGTTGCCATTTCTTTTGAAAATAGTAGCTGGTACTATATACACAGTGTTATGGCTATGGTACAGAAATCAATAGCTAGTGAGAAATCAGGCTTCCACATAATAGGTTTCATTCTCCTAAAGGTATCTCAAAAGAATAGTGTTTGTACTGTATAAATCAGTCATCATATTTTTCCTAAGTTTTCAATTTCTACTAAACCGGGGCTCCCCAAACATTTCAGCTCATCAACCCTTTATGAAGTTTCCAATTGTTCACTGATTCCTAAACATTTCTCATTTACAAATTAAAGGATATACTGAAGGTTTCATAACATCATTACTGAAAGTCTTTTCAAAATGTTTTAAAATATTTTTGTGAATTCGTCACACATTTCCTGTGGGTATCTGCAGCTGCCTAATGGCTGTTAAAAAACTGAATAGAAAACGTTTACCAAATTCCTCCATCCACACTGTGCAGCATGGATGGACAAATCTTCTGCTGTGGCTAGTGTATTTTGACAGCCGGCCCCAGCAGCTGTCAAAATACCCAAACAGTGCCTACATCTGATTAGATGCAGGTGCTGTTTGGCCAACTAATTTCTGTCAGGCTCCTTTTATTCTTCAATTGAGGGATGTTGAGCAGGGAGGTCACTGAAAGGGCCATCCACTGAGCGAATTTTGGCTGCTCATACAGAACTTGCCGAAATTTGCTCAGTGTATGGCATGCTCCAGTATGGGAAGTGAACACGTATATCATTAAAGGAAGGGGGAGGGTGGAAAGACACAACGCAAAGCACACCAATAAAAGAGATCAGCAACAACACACAGCTGATGGAGGTAATCAAGGACACTTAGTGTCGGTTCACACTACAGCGACTTGGGATCCGACTTGTCAGACCTCAAGTCGCTGGACATAAGAAATTCCATTGAAGTGAATGAACACTGTCTTAATGTACACTACTGAAGTTGCTCAGACTTCAGAAAACGTTTCTGTACTACTTCAAGGCGACTTCTAGGCAACTTTTACCCATAGATTTAAATAGAAAGTTGCCTCCAAGTCGGATCTCAATCTATATTGAAGCGACTTTACAGGAAAAAGAAAATAATTTACTCAGGCAACCCCCTCTCCTCCCACAGAGCTGATTATTCTGTGATTGGCCACAGCCAAAGTCGCCTGTTCTGGAAGCAACTTTAAGTCGCGTTGTAAGTCACGCTGAAGTCGCCTCCAAATCGCCTTGCAAAGTCCCGCTGTAAGTCGGGTTGCCCCTGTGTGAACCAGCACTTACTGGCAACAGACCATCCAAACCTCAGAAACTGCCTCGCTGCTAGCCACTTCACCACAAGGACTTGGCGTGGAGCTCTACAGAGATTTCAAAAGATTGACTGACCCCAATCAACCTTCTATAAAATTAATGACTACCTATTGTCCCCCATTCATGAACACTTTGAATAGTACCATTATTCTTTCAGAGTCAATAGTGACCTTTTTTGGGGAACCCTGCACTAAAAACAATGACATCAGCAATCAATAAGTTTGTTGTGGGCAACACAGGCACTTCATTCAGACATTGAGTTGAGAAAAAGGTACCCAAAAACAAAAGAAAAAATTGTAGACAAGATTTAGGTCATCAATTACTGATCTAAATTTACAGCAGTGTAAAATTATGAATTGAGCTTACCATAAGGTTGCTGTGCTTTTTCTCTAGAATTCCATTTAGCCAATTCCTCTTCAGTCACCTCTTCTCTGGCCACGTTGCTCAATTCATAAGCATCAATATCATGCAATTTTGGAAGCAAGTCTTTAACCCATTCATAGCGGATAGGACACACAGTCCTGACAAATATCTTAGATGTCACCAAAACACTATGGAACAAAATCCACTCCAAGTTGGTGTCCTGGCCAAACAACTGAGATTTAAATGGTAAATTATATATATATGAATTCACAAGAAATCACAATTATGGGCAATGAATTTTACATTTACATGTGAACAAAAAGCTTTAACCAAAAAGCTATATATATATATATATATATATATATATATATATATATATATATATATATATATATATATATATATATATATATATATATACATATCATCCCACAGATGTAATTAGAAGACTTCTATAGCAATATTAATGTATTTTGCAATTTTGCATAAGTAATAATTTGTACGCTGCCTTTGCAATTGCAAAACATCAAACCACATTATGATTAAGAACAATACTTAAACTGGACTTAGCAGTAACTTTTTGCTTGAATACTTTTTTGAGCAAGAGAATCAAAAGTATCTTTTTTTCAAAAGACTGACTTTTATCATTTCATAACCTTTCATCTGAAGCCAGGTTCAATCTTTTAGGTCTGCCTGAGCAGTGCATTCTAGGAAAAATGTATTATTAGTCTGCTACAGTCAAGATGAAATATTTTGTCATATCAACTGTCTGCTACAGTCAGGAGGAAGTATTTGTCTATGTCCTCTCCTTTCCATCATGATGACTTTGTTCATTATAGTGTTCTGGGTCTGAACAAAGAGGGCGGTGACATTTTGACACAAAATAAATTAATGGCAGGAAGAGTATAGTGATATTTGTGACATCTAAACCAATCAGCTTCTAGGTTTTATTCTCAAAGCTTAATTGAGCAAGCTGCAGTTAGAAGCTGTTTGGTTACCATGTGCAGCTACACCAGATTCTGAGTACTCCAGTTTTAGTAAATCTCCCACAAAAAAATCTCCCTCATCACTGGCTCTGATTGACAGAAGGGGAAGCCAAGGGGAAGCCGATGGCTCCCCCTGCTGTACCTAAGCCAGTGAGGAGCAAGAGAGCAGTGGGTCTCGTGCATATTGCTGGATCAAGACCAGGCTCATGTAAGTATTTAGGCCAATGAGTGGGCAACAAAGAAAACAAATGTCAACGAGCCAATCTAACAAATGGGTCAAGATGGGCTCAGAGCAGATTGTAGCACCTTGTAATTAAACACTTTCAATCAAGATTAACTATTTTTAGTCCTTATGCTGCCAGCATTGGTTTGAATAATAAAAATGAATTCAATAACATTTTCAATTTGTGGTGTTCAGATACAGTTTAGTTCCACTTTAAACATGTGAACAGAAGGCCAGGTGGCATTCTTGGAAATCCGAGAAACAGGCGACTGACGCTAAAAAGCCTTTGAAACACTAATACATGGGGGTGCTCTACCTATGGCCCTCCGCCTGTTGTGGAACTACAAGTCCCATCATGCCTCTGTGTTTGGGAGTCATGCTTGTAACTGTCAGCCTTGCAATGCCTCATGGGATTTGTAGTTTTTCAACAGCTGGAGGGCCACAGGTTGAGCACCCATGCACTAATAGATCTGGTAGAATGCACCTTAACAAAGAAGAGAGGAACCATATCCTTTAGAATCATTACTTATCTAATGCACCTAGCAATAGTTGAGCAAGAAGCAGGGAGCCCTTTATGTGAACCCTTGTAAACAACAAAGAGGCAGTCTAATTGCCTTAGAGAGGCTGTAGCCAAAACTCCCACAACGCATACCATGTCAAAACACTAAAGAGGATTTTCCTCGGGATGTTTTGGAGCAAGACACAAGGAAGGAAGGACAATGTCCTGGTTGAGGTGGAAGGAGGAAACCACTTTATGACAAAAAAGAGGCTTTCAGCCTCAGGAGGACCTTGTCTTTGTGTAACACTAGTGAAGGCTCTTTACAGCTGTGGTCATCAACCCTGTCCTCAGGGCCCACTAACAGACCAGGTTTTATGTATTACCTTGGGGAGATGCAGACTAGAATACTGCAATCACTGAGCACCAAATGATATCACCTGTGATGTATTTCAGTTATCTTGCAAACCTGGCGTGTTAGTGGGCCCTGAGGACAGGGCTGATGACCACTGCTTTACAGGATCAGGCCTCTAACTCAGAGACCCTCTGTGCAAAGGTGATAGCAATGTGGAAGGTAACCTTACAAGGTCAGATAAAGGAATATCACCAGGAGGTTTGAAGGGCCACCTCTTAAGGGCTAAAAGAACCAGGTTAAAGTCATACAGAGGAATGCACAAGGGGAGACATGTGCGACACCCTGCACAAAAGCCTAAGGAATGAGAGACTGGTGGTTTCTGAACAGCCAATACTGAGATTTGTCCCTTGATGGTATTTAAGGCCATATACTGATCTAGACAAGACTATGGAAAGGACAGGATGCAACCAACAGGGGTGTGCAACGGTAGACTCTCAGAGAAGTTGACTTTTCAGGCTTTACGAAGGTAGGAATGACTGAATCCAATAAGCCCTTGTCCCTCAGGACCCTAATGGCACATGAACCTGCTTTTTGCAGTTTTGAGATCACGGGCAGAACTGCCCAGATGTGAATGGAGCCTAAATGTTTCTAATCACTTATTTGTTACAGCATTTCCGCAGCAGATTCAGAGGACTTCCCGAAAATGTATTTTCAGCAACCAAATATTTTTATGGGGTGTTTATGAATCATTTAAATAATAAAAAAAACTGGGACTTTAGAGCCTCATGCACACTAGATGTTTTTACAGCTGCTTCTAGGAGTGTCTGACGTTTTTTTCCTGCCTCTAAACACCCTCCATATTATATCAATTACCGTATTTATCGGCGTATAACACGCACCCCAAGTTTAGGAGGGAATTTTAAGGAAAAAAAATTTTAGGAGGGAAGTTTAAGGAAAAAAAACTTACATTTAAATGCCCATCAATGCAGCCTTATTGTGTCCATCTGCAGCCTTGTCAGTGCAGCCTTGCTCCAGTGTCCAGTGCAGCCTTGTCAGTGCAGCTTTGCCCCAGTACAGCCTTGTCAGTGCAGCTTTGCCCCAGTGCAGAATTGTCAGTGCAGCCTTGTCCCCAGTGGCCAGTGCAGCCTTGTCCCCAGTGCCGCAGACATACACAAGTTTAGTGTGTATTTTTAAATATGGCGCCGCGGAGTTTGGAGGGACTCGGCGGCGCTCATTTACCTAAACGAGCTCCGCCGAGAACACAGTGACTGGGCGGAGCCGAGATACACATAGCCGAGGGTTCTCGGCTCTTCTCGGCGCTGTTCACAGTCACGCCCAGTCCCTATGATGGACATAACAGAGGTCCAATGGCGGGACTGGGCGGGAGACGGGAGCCCAGTCCTGCCATTGGACCTCTGTTATGTCCATCATAGGGACTGGGCGTGACTGTGAACGGCGCAGAGAACCCTCGGCTATGTGTATCTCGGCTCCACCCAGTCACTGTGTTCTCGGCGGCACTCGTTCAGCTGAACGAGTGCCGCCGAGTCCCTCCGAACTCCGCGGCGACATATTTAAAAATACACGCTATGTGAATGTCGGCGGCGATCGCTCCGATAATCACAAAATAGCGGGGATCGGCGTATAACACGCACCCACGATTTTCCCCTGATTTTAAAGGGGAAAAAAGTGCGTGTTATACGCCGATAAATACGGTATATTATATGTAGCACTAACTCACGGTGGAGCTGCTGGTTTAAGCGGGTCTGTTACCTTCACTTTGCTTCCCTCTGTTTCACTGGCACCGGGTCTAGGGGTTCCGTTGAGTTTACTTCTGGACGACACACGCACCAACACTGGAGTACGTTTTCAATGCTTTATTAAACAGACAAACTTTAGGAAGTAGCAGGAAAGAGGCGGAATAGGAAACTTTCAGGAGAAACTCAAATATCTTCTTGTAGAATCTTAGCGACAAATGTCCTGGTAGAATTCAGATAATTATGTGGAATGGGCTCCCCTCGTGGGACACACTCCTTGCTTGTCTGGATAGGCCTCTCTCACCAGTCTAGCAGCCAGTACGCAGCACGAATCAAAAGTCTCTGCCACAGACTTGCTTGGGGGATAAATCCGTACGATCCTCTGCCACAGGATGTATCAGATTTTCTGCAGTGAAAGTCAGTCACAGTGCCTGAACCTTTAAGCCGAACCGGCAACACTATGCTGTATAGTTACTTCTTTTGGATACGTCCTCCAACCGAGTCACCAGGCCCCTCTATAAACCAGCTCACCGCGTGATCTCTCAAAGATGGGTCCTCCCCTGGGATCTCCTCGGCTGTCCAGCTTTGTCACACAGGACCGACAGCTCAGGACCATTCCTCGGCTGCGGTGGTAGGCCCCAGACAAGCCTCTGGACCCACCCCTGCGCCGCAGCATCGTGGGCCTCCCGATTGGAGGACCACGAGGTAGCTCCTTAACGCATACCTGTCGGCCAGGAGGGCCAGCAGGTGGCTGTAAAAAAACCCTAGAACATGGCGTCTGTCCCATAAATACCCTCTTCCCAGAATGCAACTTGGAGGACCACCTCCACCAAGCTTGTCTCCGAGACAGAAGAGCATCCATACACTTTGACACGTTGCTTTTCCAACACTGACCAGTGGCAACAGCGACACCCACCGGTCAGCACAAAAACACACACGTCGTCAGCCAAGCTGGAATAGAGGCAAACTTTTACCTTCCTAACGCCCAAATTACTAAATTTACCTAACATGCGGTAGATTTTAAATCTACCAGCACTACATATATGAAATACAAATTATTTACTCTGGCAAATGAAATTACCGCCTAAGAGCTTGATGCCTGTAAAAGCACCTAAAAGCTTGTAAAAGCTTTATGCCGCGTACACACGAGCGGACTTTACGGCACACTTTGCCCGGTGGACTTTTCGACCGACTTTATGACGGACTTTCCGAATGAACGGACTTGCCTACACACAATCCACCAAAGTCCGTCGAATTCCTACGTGATGACGTACGACCGGACTAAAACAAGGAAGTTCATAGCCAGTAGCCAATAGCTGCCCTAGCGTGGCTTTTTGTCCATCGAACTAGCATACAGACGAGCGGACTTTTCGACCGGACTCGAGTCCGTCGGATAGATTTAAAATATGTTTCAAATCTAAGTCCGTCCAACTTTTGAGCAAACAAAGTCCGCTGGAGCCCACACACGATCGAATTGTCCGACGAAATCCAGTACGCCGGACAAAGTCTGCCGTAAAGTCCGCTCGTGTGTACGCCGCATTGGACACTTTTACAAGCGTCAAGCATTTTTTCTGCAAAAATGCTGCTGGCTTCTAGGAGAGTTAAAAAAAAGTCCTAGTTCAAACTTGTGCAGTGCGTTTGTAGATAGACTGCTGTGCCCGCATAAATGTGGGCCGCACAGCCCACACAAGTGTGAACTAGGGCTAAGGGACAGAAACATACATTTTATAAAAGCATAATTTAGTTTAAAAACATACTTAAAAACTCCATATATGATATAGTTAAAGTGGTTGTAAAGACATAAGGTTTTTTACCTTCATGCATTCTATGCATAAAGTTAAAAAACCTTCTGTGTGCAGCAGCCCCTACTAATACTTACCTGGGCCCCCCTCTCGATCAAGCGATGTCCACAAGATCCTTGCCTCTCGGAGGACTCACACTCCTGATTGGCACCCCGCAGGAGGTAGGAGCGCCGGCGTGGGACCCGGAAGGAGGAGGATCAGGGCTGCTGTGCGCTAAACCATTGCACAGAGCAGGTAAGTATAAAATGTTTGTTATTTAAAAAACAAAACAAAAAAAACAAGGCTTTAATATACTGCTTTAAGACTGGGAGTGTACAGTATACATTATATGGTTGTTGCATCAAAATATAACAAACCTCTATAGATTTTCTTCTTCTTGTTTGCCTTAATTATATAATATATGGCATTTTTAAGTAGGTTATTTAACCCTTTGGCGCCGGCCATGCGCAAATATGCAGCCTCTTGACGGGTGGACCTTTGCGTTCGTTAGTGTCAATACAGCTGTGCCGAGAGAGCATGCTCCCGACACAGTTACCGGCGGCTAACAGAAAGCTCCTAATCGCTACCTTTAGGCTGGCCATACAAAACCATATACTATGAGGCCAAATTAAAAACACTTTAAATTTGTATGCAACCAGGCAGGCTCTTGGACTACATAGTTGAATAAGAAAATCGTATAATGTATGGCCAGCCTTAATGTTTTTCAGCATGGTAAAAAACTGTTAAACTGTTACGGAGCAAAATCCAAACCATCCATTTATTTACCCCTTCCCTCTTCCCACTGACCCTCCATCAATCTTTTTTTGTCACTGGGATAATGGATTTTAAGGAGCTTCTGCCCTCAAATCACATTTAAGGAGCTTCTGCCCTCGAATCACATTTAAAGAGCTTCTGCCCTTGAACAACAACCCCCAGATTAGCTCTAATAACCAAAAGATGATAGATTTTATCTTTGTACCTTTGTTTAATTGTCATGTGTTGTCACTGATGAGACTTTTTTCAACCTCTTGTAATCTGATAAAGATTGCATTTTCTGTAAAACTCAATAAAAAAATTTTGCACATACTCAAAATACTTACAGCTGATGAAGGGTGGATGTGCACCACGCTGCCATTTCCATCCATTGTGCAGAATGTTCTTCCTACTGACCTATACAAGCAAATTGTTCTCTCAATATAAAACGGAAACAAAAAATGGCAACAAAAACAAAAAACCACAAAACCAGAAATCACCTTTCTGCAGAACTAACTGCAGAAACGAATATCAATTTGGTTGATATGAGTCACAACAGTCTAGCCATTGTCATTGTTCCCAATGCCCTACTAAGCAAGCTGGAAAGCTAAAATGAAAAAGTAGTCATTATAATACTATATAATATACATTATATAGAAATCAGAATGAGCTTTTTACATCATGAATTCTATCTATATTTTTGTCAAAATCTTTTTTCATTGATTTATACAAAGATCAATTAATAGGTTTCATAAAGCAAGCACTTAGTCTCAAGCAACGCACACAGGTCACATCACGGCATACAACCATATATTCTGCTTACAGCATTGTATCAAAACAACAAGATATCAAGCAACAGTCCTCTCTTACATTATAAATGTCATAGAAACATAACTACTATTACATAACATACAACGACAAAACATTGAAAAAAAAAAAGACAAAAAAAAAAACACCCTACTGTTGTCACACATAATAGAAATAATACCCATATGAATTGTCAGCAATATACTATTTAAGACCCACTCATTTCGTTGTAGGCCGCAGTTGTAGTAAAATTATTCCAAGTAGCTTTTTTGAATTGTTCATTAACAGTCTTACAGTCTACATTTTACATATCCATTCCTCAAACCCCATAGTGTCTTGGATTTTAGTGAGCCATTCTTTAATTGTTGGGGCTCTGATTTGTTTGCAAAATAATGGAATCAGGCTTTGGCAGTATTGAAAAGATGAGGAACTGAAGACCTCTTGAATGTTAACGACATTAGAGTGGCATGAAACAGGACTACAAGGAGGTAATCTTGGAGGTTGTGTTGTAAAGCTTTTGCCATCAACTCTCTCACCTCTTGCTAGAAGTGTCTAATATAAGGACACTCCCACCACAAATGTAAAAATGTGCCCTGTTAACCACAACCCCTCCAACACCCCGCATCGACTAAAGGCTATACCAGAGCCAATTTTGCTGAAAACCTATACCATCTTGACAACAGCTTGTAACAAGACAAATGGGGAGAAGTCACGGAAGCCTGTCTCAAAAGCAACCTATAGCTAGCTGAAAGGGGTCTCAAAGCAGGGTCATGCTCCTTATCCATGATCTTGGAAGATCTAAACTACTCTAAAAGGAGTCTCCACATATTTGGGACAGAAGGTCCCCCACTCACCTCACAAGGACTTCAAGGTTCTCAACGGGAACCTTTAAGAAAGTGGAATCTCCTAACCTCCCTGAACCTCCCCAGCTGCTAAAGAAAGCCATGCATTCCCCAGGTGTGAACACTGGGTGCTAATAGCAGAGATGGGGATGGGGCCAAAGCACCACCTTTATTAGCTGAATCCCAAAAAAATTATAGCAGCCGATTATACTGGAAATGTATAATCAGAGAGGCCACTAAAGCGCTTCATCAGCCAGACAGCATGTGCTAGGTTCCTTCCAGTAAGCATTTTTTCCAGAGTAACCCAAAGTTTTTTCACAACCCCCACATTCCAGTTTACAATAGAAGCCAGGCCATTAGCTTTATAGTATAAATTAACATCATGGAGGCCTAAACCTCCATCCCCCTTTGACCAACGGAGTAGCATGATTTCTTGCCCCCATATGAACTTCACATATACAGAACAAATCAATTTAGGAATATATATCGGAAGCATTTGAAGGCAGAATAAAAATATAAGCAGAATAGTAACTTTGAGGATGTTAACCCTCCATAACCCTGTAAAATGGGTCTTATTCCAACCTTCTAGATTCTTTTTAAACTTTCTGCAGGAGACTTGGAAACTTAGCTGAGTACAGCTGCTCCAGTTTTGCTGTTAACAAAATACCAAAATAGGTTATATAGTGGTCTTTCCAATGAAAGAGGAAGGAGGTTTCTAAGATTTTCTTCTCTACCTAGATTAATGGGAATGATTGTAGCTCTGCTCAAGTTAATTTCAAAAGTAGACAACCCTTGAAATCTATCCAATTCCACCACAGTATTGAGCAGGGAGACCTGATGTTTAGTAACAAAAAAGGCAACAGCAAAAGCTGCCAGTTTATGTGATACCGATCCTACTTAGATACCTTCAATATCCACATTATGCCTAATATTTCCAGTGCTATACAAAAAAAAAAACAAAAAGAAAAAAAAAAACAACAACTGGTGAATACCAGTAAGCAGTTAACTTCTCATTGACAGGCCCAGTGACATAGGCTAATGTGCAGTCAATAAAAGGTCATTTTTATAAAAAAAAAGTTATGTGAAAGGAAAAATGTATGAAATGCCTATAGCAACCAAATTCCAACCTTTAGTTGCTATGGGCAATGCAGGCACTTTCCCTCTTGAACATGTTAATATAATAACATGTTAAACAGAGAATATCGGACTTACCTTCTGGCAACATTGGAAAAGAAACCAGCACAAAGGCAACGTGTGATCATTTCATTCCTAGGGAGGTCGATCCTTTCAAAGGGAAAGTCCTTCATCTGAATAAATAAACAAGTGCTATGAGTGATTTATGGATTCATTACATGGGTGAAGTCTACAAACTTTTGAGAGCGATTAGATTTGGGGCCAAAAGGACAGGTCAGAGTCTAGAATTACACCTAGTACCTTGGCGTGAGGGGAGGGAGTGATAGTTGTATTATTGATCTTGATGGAAAAGTCAGGGAGGAGGGCACAAGCGAGGAATATTACTAGTTTTAGAAAGATTTAGCTTGAAGAAGTGGTGCGACATCCATGTTGTTAGTAAAGCAAGGAGACGGAAGGGGTGTGATTAGAAGTAGAGAGATAGATAGATTTGGGTGTTATTGGCGCAGAGATGGTTTTGGAAGCCGCGGGAGGTTATCAAGTGACCTAACTCTGTAAAGAAGAAATCCGTAGATAGAGAAGAGATGGGGTCCAAGAAAGGAGCCTTGGGAGACCCTTACAGAAAGAGGATGTGGAGTGGAGGAGACAGAGTTAAAGGTTAAACTGAAAGAGCACTGTGATAGATAGGAGGAGAAACAGGAAAAAGCACAATCTTGGAGGCCAAGGAAGTGGAGTTTATTGAGAAGGAGTGGGTGGACAACATTATCAAAGCCTGCAGAGAGATCTGAAGTATGGAGTAGAGGCCGATGGCTTTAGCAGTCAGTAAATCATTAGTGAGTTTTAGTAGGGCAGTGCTTGTGCTGCGAGCGAACGCCAGGCTGTAAGGGGTCAAGAAGGTTGTTTTCAGTAAGGTAGGAGCTCAGATGGTTGTAGACCAAGCTAAAAGTTTAGAGGTGAAAGGGAGCAAGAAGAAAGGTCTTAAAGGAGAAGTCTAGCCTAACACTAAAATCGCTACATCTATAGACAACCACGACCTAACACTAACCCTGTAAAGAAGAAATCAGTATACATACCTTTTCTGAAGCCGATTTAACCCAATCCCATGCTGAGCTGTCAGCCGCGGCTTTGCTGTGGAGGCTGGTGCAGAGGAGGCAACCGACAACGGATGCCCCATAGTAACTCTATTGGTGACATCACTTCCCAGCCGTTGTCGGCTGTGTCCTCTGCAGACCGGGCTGGAGACCGGAGCGGCTTCAAAAAAGGTATGTATACGGATTTATTTTTTACAGGGTTATATAGGTTAGTGTTAGATCGTGGATGTCTATAGATGTAGCGCTTTTAGTCTTAGGCTGGATTTCTCCTTTAAGTAGTTCAGGCTAGTGGGGTCCAGTGAGGGCTTTTTTAAGTATGAGTGTGATCTCTGCATACTTTAGAGGGTTATATTATTTTTTAAGAGGGTTATATTGTTTAAAAGGGTACATTAAAAAAGGGCATATACTTACATGAAAAATACATATAATAGTAAAATAGGGAACTATTACACTCCACCTCAACAACAGGTGCTGACTCCCTCCTCTTCCCTTTTCTGGGCTTCCCTGCATGGGAGTTAACCTGTTCGGGTCCAAAGTTCCCATTATCAGGGTTTGCAGGCGGTTTCCCACTCAAAGTCTCTCCATGTCCCCAAATTCTTGGTCCCAAATGAGGACTTCCCAATCTAGAGAGCACTGTAAAATCAGTTCTCTCTTCTCCAACTGGACTACCCGGAACCCCTAAGTACTAAAAATGTATTCCCATAGTTCCCTCTAAAGAAACCACAGCCCAAATATTGTATATACAGTATATAGTTTTGTACATTATTTAAAACTATTTTGGTTTGGTATTGTTTTTTTCTTACTTTATATACCAGCTCTGCATTACAAAAAAAATAAAAATCAGATATGTCAAAGGACTGTTAGAGAACAGCAGAAGTTGACTCCTTACAGAAAAGAAGTCCCAATGAAACTTCAGACAGAGCTGTTTGTTGGGAAAAGGGGAGAAAGGAGAATGACTCTCTGATTCATTCACTTCGGTGTAAAAAGGTCAGCTTCAGCTACTGAACTATCTGAACAAGATGTAAGGAGAAAACAGAGAAAACAGAGAAAGTGAACTTTTAGATCCATTGCTGGCTGGAGAAGAACATAAAATATTCATAAGCAAAATGTCAAACACATAAGCAGTATTTATTTATTTATTGTTTTTTGATCAATATACATTCCCTGTTAAGGAGACATTTCAAGTTAAAGAACAGTTATTTAGAATGCAGAGGCATGTCTTAAGAATCCCCCACAGGTAAAAATGAAAGGAAACACTTAACAATACATATTATAAGAAACTACAGAGCATACCTCTTTAAGCTTATTTGTAATGTCTCTTAGCTGCTTTTCCACACTGAATGCAGTTTTTACAGCTCTCCAGTGAATTGCATTTTTGTGACACCATGAAGCAGGATTATCACTATCAAAGTAAAACCCGTATTAATACTTTGCAACTTTCATTATTCAATAAAAAAAGAAACAGTCAGCATTCATAAATTATTTTAAAATTACACAAATGCAATGCAGAGTGTTATTGGTTGGAAATTAACTCAACATAGCACCATTAAAGTGGTTGTAATTTACCAACTGAAGTAACCAGCCTTGGGTGATATGCAGAGATTAAACAAATCCTCCTACATAATTTGTACCTGTTTATCTGCAGCACATTCTCCTCTACAGTCTTCCAAAACACACATTTTACACAGAATCTCTCAACAGCAGAAAGAAGGGAGGTGGGTACTGCATCTGACATCACATACACTGCAGAGCAAGAGCACACAACTTCATGAAATCTGATAGCTGACTGGAGGGGAGGGGAAGGGAGGGAAGGGTGTGCTGGGGTCGACTCCCAAGGTGTTGGCTTACAGTTCTGTCAGTGACTCATGCACACAACAGAGAGAGGTTAGATCAAAGAGGAACCAAAAGTCAGTGCTTTGGATTCAGGCTAGTGAACAGTATAGTGGAATGTGCTTTGTTCACTTTTCATGTCTCAGGTTTACAACCACTTTAACTATGAACCCACAATGATACCCAGGCCTACTCACAAAAGGTAGTTGACTCAGTGACCAGTCCTTTAAAATTCTGTTCATGCATTTCTCTCTCAGAATGCTGTGACTGCAGCTTGACTGAGGCAGAATAAACCATCATTGCCCATGAGTACCAGCCTTTAGTGATGATAGTAAACATGTAAAGTGTATCTTTGGTCGAAATTTAAAAATCATATATTCAGTTCCACAATTTTGATTATTTCTATCCTGCACCTATTATTCTGAATGATCTTGAAGTTTGTAAATTTACTTTGTAACAGTCTCAGTCATGTGACACATATTTACTCTACCCTGTAAGTAGGCATTGCTGTGTCACATAATTCAAAGAGCTTGCCTTCTCAACTACAGAGAAAGAGTTCCAAAAGCAGAGTCAGTACAGGAATCACTGCTTGCAGGCAACAAGGTACCATGGGATATTTAGTCTTTGGAAACTGAAGGTAAACAGCAGAGGAGAAGCTGCAAAGCAGGCTGGGAGTCCAGGAAGTTGTGGAAATGGATAGAAGACAGCAGCACTCAACATATTTTTCATGTTTAAAATTGTTCAAGTAAGCCTTTATTGGATTGTCAAAAGTCACTATTGTTTGTATTGCTATTACAATACGGATGTTAAAAAAAAAGCAATGTGTACATCAAGGCTGGGTTCACACAATCGCTGCATGTAGCTCCCAGCAGGGGTCCAGTGCGTCCCCGTTCACCATTTCAGCCTGAATTTTTGCCTGAATTTGGACCTAAAACACACCAAGAGGCGCACAGGGCTCCTGTGCAAATTTGCACCGGTGCCGCAGCAGAGATATGTAAACTGGCTCCATAGAGAGCCGGTCAAAACCTCCTGCTATTGCAAATAGAATGCGAGCAACCCCACAATAGTGTGAACCCAGCCTGAGACGTACACTTTAAGCAGCTCTCTCAGGTCTCTCCCTTCTCATTGGTCGAGTCATTGGCTCCCACCACTGTCATTCACAGCGAGAAAGGACCAGGTGATGGGCTGAGCTGCTTGCTATGGTGGGCACTCGGCAAAGGGGGAGGGGCCAGGGCACCAGTGAGGGACCCAAGAAGAGTAACATTACAAGAAACGCACCTTTCCTGCACCACATTTTGGTGAAACTTGGCCTTTAGCAATTATGAGTTAACACCTATGTCATAGAAAAAGAAAAAAAAAATACGCAAAACATGTCTACAATACATTTTTTTGTGGACTGTGTGGTGTCAGCCCTGTCCAGTTGTCTTCAAAACTCTTCAAACTGTCCCCCTGTCCTATTCTCCTCAACGTAAAGACCAATTACTCTCTAGGTCCCACGTAAAAACTGGGAGGGCTGATTAAGTTCTTTGAGAGAACACAAGAAGAGTGCACAGGACAGAAGACCATGCTGAATTTCTGATAAGATCAACATTAATAGGTATTATTTGCACTTATTGAACCAATACAAAACGCATTCAATGGTAAACAATATTTAACAGAGCAAAAAGTAACAAAAAAAAAACCAACATCCTTATTACATACACTTTAATCACTTGCTTACTGGGCACCTAAACCCCCTTCTGCCCAGACCAATTTTCAGCTTTTAGCGCTCTCACTCTTTGAATGACAATTGCACTGTGCCCGTCGGGGTGCCCATCAGTGTTGCCTATCAGTGCCCATCAGTGTTGCTTATCAGTGCTCATAAGTGTTGCTTATTAGTGCCTTATCAGTCCTGCCTATTAGTGCCCAGTGCTGCCCATCAGTGCAGCCTCATTAGCGCACATCAGTGAAGGAGAAAAATAGGATTTTCTATAACAGCTTACCTGTAAAATCCTTTTCTTTTGATGTACATCACGGGACACAGAGCCTCAGTAATTACTGATGGGTTATATAGGTATCACTAGGTGATTGGACACTGGCACACCCTAACCAGGAAGTTCAACCCCCTACGTAATCCCTCCCCTTGCAGGGATACCTCAGTTTTGTAGCCAAGCAATATAAGTGTATTAGAAGAGGGGCGGGACCTCTGTGTCCCGTGATGTACATCAAAAGAAAAGGATTTTACAGGTAAAAAATCCTATTTTCTTTCTCGTACATCACGGGACACAGAGCCTCAGTAATTACTGATGGGATGTCCCAGAGCAATGCTACCTGAGGGGAGGGGAACCACAACCAAGTAGGGTGCAATCAGACCTGAGGACCCTGTACCGCTGCCTGCAGCACACTACGCCCAAAGGCGATATCCTCATGCCTTCTCACATCCACCTGATAAAATCTGGTGAATGTATGGACTGAAGACCAGGTTGCGGCCTTGCAGATTTGAGCCATAGAGGCCAGGTGATGCACTGCCCAAGAAGCACCAATAGCCCTTGTGGAATGTGCCTTGATCTGAAACGGAGGAATCTTCTGTTTCAAACCGTAAGCTTGAATAATCAATTGTCGAATCCATTTTTAAATGGTAGCTTTTGACGCTGCCTGTCCTCTATTGGGACCTTCTGGCAGCACGAACAAAACATCCGTTTTGCGCATCTGAGCAGTTGCTTCCAGATAGGCCTTAACTGCTCTTACCACATCCAAAGAATGTAGTGACCTTTCTTCCGAAGAACAAGGATCTGGAAAAAAGGAAGGCAGAACAATGTCTTGGTTTAGATGAAAATCTGAAACCACCTTCGGTAAAAAACTAGGTTGAGGGCGTAACACCACTCTATCCTTGTGTACAATCAAATAAGGCTCTTTACAGGAAAGAGCTGCTAATTCTGATACTCTTCTAGCAGAAGAGATGGCTACCAGAAAAATTAACTTTCTTGTCAACAAGACCAAAGGAATTTGACGTATTGGTTCAAAAAGCTGTTTCTGTAAAACAGACAGAACCAAGTTCAAGTCCCAGGGGTTTAGGGGCGCCTTAACCGGAGGATTAAGACGCGTCACCCCCTGCATAAAGTTTCGGACCAAAGAATGTGAAGCAAGTGGCCGTTGAAATAATACTGATAAGGCCGAGACCTGGCCCTTGATGGTACTCAAGGCCAGCTTCATCTCTAATCCTAATTGTAGAAAATTAAGAATTCTACCAATCACATATTTTCTGGGATGCCAACCCCTGGATTCACACCAGGATACATAAGCTTTCCAGACTCTATGATAAATTACTCTGGAAGCTGGCTTCCTTGCATTGATCAAAGTAGATATCACAGGACCTGAAAGCCCACGATTTTTCAGAATGTGGGTTTCAATAGCCAAACAGTCAAATTTAGCGTTTGTAAGGCAGGATGGAACACTGGACCTTGAGATAACAGGTCTGGGCGTAACGGTAGGGTCCACAGGGAACCCACCGTCATCCTTACTATTTCTGCATACCAAGTCCTCCTGGGCCAAGCGGGGGCTACCAGAAGTACCGACTTCCTTTCCTGCCTGATCCTGCGAAGGAGTCGTGGCAGTAGCAGAATAGGCGGGAATGCATAAATCAGTGAGAACCAATGCCACGGAATCACCAACGCATCTGTCCCGCATGCAAGAGGATCCGTTGTCCTTGCCACAAATCTGTCTATCTTTTTGTTGAATCGGGATGCAAAGAGATCTACATCTGGAACCCCCCATCTTTGGCATATGGCCCAAAAGACGTCGGGATGCAGAGACCATTCCCCTGGGAGTAACTGCTGGCGACTTAAATAGTCCGCCTGCCAGTTCTCTATCCCTGGAATGAAGACTGCTGATATGCATGGCACCTGCTTCTCTGCCCAGACTAAGATCTGGTTCACCTCTCTTTGAGCAGCTCGGCTCCTGGTGCCTCCCTGGTGATTGATATAAGCCACTGCTGTGGCATTGTTGGACTGGATCCTGACTGGGCAACCCTATAGCCTGAGAGTCCAGGCCTTTAGGGCTAGATATACCGCACGGATCTCCAGAACATTGATGGGTAAGGTCCTCTCGCTTTTGGACCATACCCCTTGGACCGCAGACTGTTCCAGAACTGCTCCCCAACCCGACAGACTGGCATCCGTTGTTACCACCGTCCAGGTCACCGGTAGAAAGGATTTCCCCTTCTGTAGGTTTTCGGGTATTAACCACCAATTGAGGCTCTGACGCACCGCATGAGACAGGTGCATCGGAAAGTCTAATGCCTGAACCTTCTTGTTCCAGGCCGACAGGATACTGTGTTGCAGCATTCTTGAATGAAACTGAGCATAGGGAACTGCTTCGAATTACACCACCTTTCCTAGCAGCCTCATACAAAGGTGGACAGAAGGACCCTTCTTGGTCCTGACTACCAGAATCAGCTCCTTTAAAGCAGTGATCTTTGCCTGAGGTAGAAATACTTTCTCCTGGCTTGTATCTATGATCAGACCCAAATACTCCAGTCTTCTTACTGGTTTTAGAAAAGATATTTCTAGGTTGAGAATCCAACCTAGGTGTTCCAGATACTTGACTCTGGTCCTCAAGTTTCCGTTCAAATAGGCTACCGACCGCTATATCAAGAGCAGGTCGTCTAGGTATGCTATGATAGTTATACCTTGGACCCTAATCTGGCCAGAGGAGGAGCCAAGATCTTTGTAAACACTCGAGGTGCAGTGGCTATCCCGAAAGGCAGAGCCACAAACTGGAAATGACGCCCTCCTATCTCGAAGCGCAGAAACTTCTGATGAGCAGGAAAAATGGGCACATGCAGATATGCATCTCTGATGTCTATCGATGCCAGAAATTCTCCTCCCTGCAGGATGGAGACTACTGTCCAAATTGATTCCATGCGGAAGGACCGAATCCTTAGGAATCGATTCAGATCCCTTAGATCCAGAATGGGTCTGACATCCCCATTTGGCTTTTGGACCGTAAAAAGGTTGGAATAAAAGCCCAATCCTTGATCCTTCGTGGGAACCACCATAATGACCTCTAACGCTAGAAGGAGCGACTGCTTCTTCTCTGGATCTCTGGGGACACTTGATCTGAGGAAACGAAGAGAGGGAAATTCTTGGATCTCCAGTTTGTACCCTAAGGTTACCGTGGAGATTACCCATCTGTCCTGGAAGTCCTCCTGCCAGAGCTTTGAGAACTGTAGCAGTCTTCCCCCCACTCGAGCGAGCGGGGGCGCCCCTTCATAAGGAGGCCTTAGTGTCTTGTCTAGTAGACTTCTTCCCCCAGGACTTCTTTTGTCCCTGGGGTTGACTCTTGTTTTTTGAGCCAGACAGAGGAGGCCGTCACGACTGCCTGGAGGCAGATGCCCCTGGCGCTGGGGAAAGAGTCAGTTTAAAAGAGGGACGCTAACTCTTTTTCTTAACAGGTAAGAGAGTGCTTTTCCCACAAGATTTATCCAAGTCTTCTCCAAACAACCTTGCACCATGAAATGGAAACCCAGCCAGAAGCTTCTTACATGGTGCTTCAGCTGACCAATTTCTCAACTATAAAATTCTACATATATGCACCAACCCAAGTGAAAGACGAGAGGTTTGGATGATAGAATCTCTGATGACGTCAACAACAAAACAGAAGGCCGCTGGAAGGTTAGCCAACCCCTGGGCCTGCTGTTCAGGTAGAACTTTGATGACCTGTTTAACATGGTCTCTTAAGTATTGAGAGACTCCAATCGCTGCTACTGCAGGTTGAGCCACTGAACCTGCTAAGGAGAAAACATCCTTCAACAGGGACTCCATCTTTTTATCCACAGGATCCCTGAGCATCTGCGCATTGTCTACAGGACAAGTCAGATTTTTATTTACAGAGGAGATGGTGGCGTCAACAGCCAGTATTCCCCACATTTATATAAACTTTTCTTCCATAGGATAAAGTGTTGAAAACTTTTTCGGTGGAAAAAAACTTTTATCTGGGTGATCCCACTCAGAATAAAGGAGCTTTTCAAGTAAATTATGAACAGGAAAAGCATGTGCTGTTTGAGGAGGTTTCAGTGACCCCAAATAAGAAGAGGGTTCTTTAACGGATTCAGATACGGGCAACTTAAATGTGGAGCAGACCAATCCAGCAAGGATCTGTGCCAAGACCTCCTGGGAAGCCGAAGAGGGTCCCTCTCCACCTTATTCCTCCGAAGAGGAATCATCCGTCCCATCCCGATCCTCTGAATGGGATTCTTCTCCCCTATCCCAGAGCTCCTCTGCCTGAGGGTCCTAGGAAACAGAGGAAGGCCTAGTGCGTTTTCTTCCACTAAGTGAAGATGTGATCACGGCCATTAAATCTTTCCTCTAATCCATTAATGGTTGAGGAAAAAACCTCCTGTGTAATGTATACAGGGGCTGAAGTACCAGAAGCAGGTGTAGCCCCTGACCCCAACGACTCTCCCTGGCTAGCCATCCCTGGCCCCTCAGGGGGGGGAGGATGCTGCAGAAAGGGGGTCCTCAGAACCTGAAGGAGATCCCCTAGAGCCTCTGGTTTTTGGGGTATTTGAACCTCTTCTACCCATAGTGCAAAGCAACAAGGTGGAGGTATCACAAAATGAACACTGACTGCTGAGCGATGTAGTTCGGCAAAAGCCCTGCTACCAAATGCCCAGTCCAGTGTTTCCTTGGTAAATGCTGCCTAGGAGAATGCCTGTGTCCCACCTTACATGCGACCGACAGCTCTGTGTCCCTCCAAAGGCTGTGTGCACCTGTAAAGTGTGCCTCTTATAGCCATGCAGCCGGCAATGTGGGCATCTGAGCACGCTGAGGCCGCGCTGACGCTCCGCCCCCCCACTCTACCCCCCTCCTCGTTTTTTCAAAAACGTGCGCTTCCCGCGCGAGCCGACCCTCCTGGACAAGCATGGAGGAAAAGGCTGGGGGTGGGGAAGGAAGGAGAGAGGCCGGCAGTGATGGGGCCTGCACGTGGCAATGGCGGCGGTGGTGACAGTGCGGTATACTACCGCCTCACAGACTACCTGCGGCCCCCCTATTCTTGGGGGGAATCACCCGGAGGAGAGCCCCCCATCCCATCCTACCTGGAGTTCGGCTGGAGGAGCTGTGCAGCGTGAAACACTGAGACAGACATCAGCATGAGAAGGTATGTGCTCTTGGCAGCTCCCGGTGGCGACAATAGGCATAGCATGCATTTACTTTAAAGGAGAAACCTACTAGAACTAAAAAATTCTGTGGAATCTCCTTTACCTTATCCAGCCGCAGGGTTCTGTTATACAGACTCAATCTTCACCTCTCACGGTGGGCTCCGTTTGGAAAAACCTTCAGAGACTGGGGCCCCCTCCTGGCCTGTAAAGCACCCGGCCAGAAATAAGGCTAGAAAAACCATTTTCTGAAATGCGGGGTCCAGCTCTCTAAAAAGAGGAAGTATTACAGGTAAAACCTCGTTTCTTCAGACACGAGGCCCGGGTACCATCCAATTCGGCCTAAAAAGGACACTTTGAAATGGATCCGGTTCGCCTGGCTTGCCCCAGTATAGGATATAGGATATTCCCTTTGGAGCTCAGCACAGGACATCTTTACACGTCCAACACCTAAGACACTGGCGTAAAAACTGAGGTAACCCTGCAAGGGGAGGGATTATATAGGGGGTTGAACTTCCTGGTTAGGGTGTGCCAGTGTCCAATCACCTAGTGATACCTATATAACCCATCAGTAATTACTGAGACTCTGTGTCCCGTGATGTACGAGAAAGAAAAATTATGTGTTTCCCAAGTTTTATAACAGATAGAAAATGTTTAGTTTTTTTTCAAAATTTTCCATCTGTTTTCATTTCTAGCGCAAAAAAATAAAAAACCCAATGGTGATTAAATGCCACCAAAAGAAAGCTCTATTTGTGTGAAAAAAAAGATTTAGACTTACCGATGACGGTATTTCTAAGAGCCTTTCAGGACAACCTTGGAGAGCGCAGCTCTGCCCAGTTTCCAGGAAACACATGCAGCCTTTAAATTCCTCCTTTTCCACCATGGCTTCACTTATTGTGTTGTCTCTGACATACTAGAAAACAGAAAACCACCAATCATGATAGACACTTAAAACCACTTCTAAGATAAACAAGGGAGGGAAGTCCTGAAAGGCTCTTAGTTAGACTTACCGGTTACGGTATTTCTAAGTCTTTCTCAATTCACCTTTCAGGACAACCTTTGAGAGGATAACTGAGAAACTTACCCTAGGGGTGGGACTACTGCCTGCAGCACCTTCCTGCCGAAGGCTTGATCTGCGGCGAACAGTAAGTCCAACCTATAATGTCAGAGAAATGTTGAGTAGTTGGACCAAGTGGCAGCCTTGCAAAATTGTTCAGGCGTAGCACTGGCCCTTTCAGCCCAGGAAACTGCCACTGATCTCGTAGAATGAGCAGCCATACCTTAGGGGGGTATTTCTCCCTTGGCTTTGTAGGCCTCCGTGATTGCCAATCTAAGCCATCTGCCCAGCGTGCTTTTGGAAGCTTTCTCCCCTTTACGTGAGCCTGAAAATATCACAAAGAGAGCGTTTGACCTTCTGCATTCTTTAGTGACTGTTAGAAAGTGTAACAAACATCTCCTCACGTCCAGTGTGTGAAAAGCTTCTTCTCCTAGATTGGCAGGAGCTGTAGAGAAAGTGGGCAGGATTATTTCCTGTGAGCAGTGAAAGGTCGGAGAAACCTTGGGTAGGAATGCTGGGTCTGTTTGAAGGATCACGCTGTCTAAAAAGACCTTCAGAAAAGGTTCTGTGACTGTCAGGGCCTGAAGCTCGCGGACTCTTCTTGCCAACGTGATAGCTACCAAAAAAATTGGTTTTAAAACCATGTTCTGTAAGGATGCTTTCTGTAAGGGTTCAAACGGAGCTCCCGTGAGACCCTGTAAAACAATAGACAAATCCCAACTGGGAAAAACTTTGAGGGCTACTGGCCTATTTCATGTAAGTGCCCTAAACAATCTTAAAATTAAGACTTCTCTGGATAGAGTCCTCTCAAAAAAAACTGATAGAGCCGCCACCTGGGTTTTCAGGGTGCTGGCTGCCAGCCCCTTCCCCATTCTATCATGGAAAAATTCTAAGACTGATACTACACTTTTGACCTGGAGGTCCTTAGAAGTGCACCAGGAATTACATTTTTTTCCAAACTTTCAGGTATATGGCCCGAGTTACCTTTTTTCTACTGGAAAGTAGGGTCTTCACTAATTTATCAGACTGCTAGCAGATTCTGGGATCCCTTCAGATGGACTGCTGACAATGAGGCCACATTCTGTTTTGCCCAGGTAAGTAGCTGTCTGGCCAGCTCTAGGAGCCCTCTGCTCCTGGTCAATCCTTGCTACTGCAGTTGTATTGTCTGAGAGAACCTGAACGTGTTGTCCTCTTACCACTTGTTGAAAGGCTAGAAGACTGAGAAAGATCGCCTTCAGTTCCCGCCAATTTATGGATTTTCGGGCTTCCGCTTTGGACCAGGCTGCTGAGGGGCCTGACCATCCAGGTGGGCTCCCCAGCCCCAAAAACTTGCGTCTGTTAGACATTTGTCTAGGGGAAAGACCCAGGAAAGACCTTTTGGCAGGTTGGTTGAATTCCTCCACCACCAGAGCGCCCGCTTTACACTTGAGGTAAGTTTGATCTGTTTTTTCAGTGGCTCCTGGTGTGACCATCTTTGTAAGATATTCATCTGGAGGGGTCTGGAATGTAATCTGGCCCACTGAATAGCTGGAATCAATGCCATAAGAAGGCCTAAGACTGCCATGGCTGATCTGACTAGCACTGAGAGGTTGGTCTGAACCTGTCTCACAGCAGATTGGATCTTCTCCCTCTTCTCCTGTGGCAGAAAAACTTTTTTAAGCACCGACTTTATGGTATAGCCCAGGAACTTCATCTCCTGCGTGGGTTCTAGATTTGATTTTTCCACATTCAAGAGCCACCATAAGACCTCCAGGTGAGCCTGAGACACCTGGAGATTTGTCAAGACTTGTTCTTTGGAGTCTGCGAAAAACAACATGTCGTCCAGATATGGGATGACTGAAATCCCTCTCAGCTTCAGAGGTTCCAGAGCTTCCGCCATTATTTTCGTAAAGATTCTGGGGGAGGATGAAAGTCCAAACGGCAGAGCACTGAATTGGAGATGCCAGACTAAGGTCCCCAAGTTGAGGGCCAGACATAGAAAGCATTGAGAAGCATATAGTATATACATACATACACACATATATATATATATATATATCATACATACACACACATACACACACACACAAAATCTCACAAAAGTGAGTACACCCCTCACTTGTGACAACACTGAAAAAAGAGACACTTTGCTACAATATAAAGTAGTGAGTGTACAGCTTGTATAACAGTGTAAATTTTCTGTCCCCTCAAAATAACTCAACACACAGCCATTAATGTCTAAACCGCTGGCAACAAAAGTGAGTACACCCCTAAGTGAAAATGTCCAAATTGGGCCCAATTAGCAATTTTCCGTCCCCGATGTCATGTGACTGGTTAGTGTTACAAAGTCTCAGGTGTGAATGGGGTGCAGGTGTGTTAAATTTGGCGTTATCGCTCTCACTCTCTCATACTAGTCACTGGAAGCTCAACATGGCACCTCATGGCAAAGAACTCTGAGGATCTGAAAAAAAGTATTGTTGCTCTACATAAAGATGCCAAGATTGCCAAGACCCTGAAACTGAGCTGCAGCATGGTGGCCAAGATCATACAGCGGTTTAACAGGACAGGTTCCACTCAGAACAGGCCTTGCCATGGTCGACCAAAGAAGTTGAGTGCATGTGCTCAGCGTCAAATCCAAATGTTGTCTTTGGAAAATAAATGTAAGCATTGCTGCAGAGGTTGAAGGGGTGGGGGGTCAGCCTATCAGTGCTCAGGTCATACACCACACACTGCATCAAATTGGTCTGCATGGCTGTCATCCCAGAAGGAAGCCTTTTGTAAAGATGATGCACAAGAAAGCCTGCAAACAGTTTGCTGAAGACAAACAGATTAAGGACATGGATTACTGGAACCATGTCCTGTGGTCTGATGAGACCAAGATAAACTTATTTGGTTCAGATGGTGTCAAGCGTGTGTGGTGGCAACTAAGTAAGGAGTACAAAGACAAGTGTGTCTTGCCTACAGTCAAGCATGGTGGTGGGAGTGTCATGGTCTGGGACGGCAATGAGTGCTGCCGGCACTGGGGAGTTACAGTTTATTGAGGGAACCATGAATGACAACATGTACTGTGACATACTGAAGCAGAGCATGACCCCCTCCCTTCGGAGACTGGGCCGCAGGGCAGTATTCCAACGTGATAACGACCCCAAACACACCTCCAAGACGACTGCCTTGCTAAAAAAGCTGAGGGTAAAGGTGATGGACTGGCCAAGCATGTTTCCAGTCCTAAACCCTATTGAGCATCTGTGGGGCATCCTCAAATGGCAGGTGGAGGAGCGCAAGGTCTCTATCATTCACCAGCTCCGTGATGTCATCATTGGGGAGTGGAAGACGTCTCGAGTGGAAATCTGTGAAGCTCTGGTGAACTCCATGCCCAAGAGGGTTAAGGCAGTGCTGGAATATAATGGTGGTCACACAAAATATTGACACTTTGGGCCCAATTTGGACACGGTCACTTAGGGTGTTCTCACTTTTGTTGCCAGCTGTTTAGACATTAATGGCTGTGTGTTGAGTTATTTTGAGGGGACAGCAAATTTACACTGTTATACAAGCTGTACACTCACTACTTTACATTGTAGCAAAGTGTAATTTCTTCAGTGTTGTCACATGAAAAGATATAATAAAATATTTACAAAAATGTGAGGGGTGTGCTCACTTTTGTGAGATACTGTATAGGAGTACATAATTGCCACATAAATCATATTGTAATTAAAAATGACCTTTCCTATCTGCAGCGCTGTAATTGTCTGTAAAATGCAATACAATGTGGCTACCTGGAGTATCTGTGTACAGAACGCCCCCAGATATGCAATTTCCTGCTTGTGTGATTGGCTTACTGATTTTCCCAGAAATCTGCATTAATATACAGTCAGATTTTGAGCATCCCCTGGAACAAATATGTCATTTCTGGTAAGATACTCCTGAAGGGAAATCACGTCTAATGGGATGCAGACCCTAACACTTTTCTCATTAGAGCCCTGCAGGTGAGGCAGCTGATTTATAGCGATAAAACCACTCTCATACAGATTCACTTTGCACAGACAAACAGCTATTTCTTCAGAATAACAAAATGTAGGAATCTGCAACAAAGTTTGTTAAAATCCTTGCAATGTACATCGATCACCCAGAGGAGAATATTTTTCTCAACAAAAGTGGAATTACTCTTTAAGTTGTGAATACCGGAAGTTTCTTTACTTTTTAATGAGCTGCATGATGAATGCTGCAAATCTCTTAACAACAGGTGAGAACAGCTTACTCGTTACTATAATGAAAGGAAATAGACAGGGAAGTATTTATAGCTCATGTACTGTTAAGGTGACATGCTTCGATTCCTGTTACAGGCCAAAATTTTTATGGACCATTTTTTTTAATTCCAACAAGTGCATCCAACACAAAAGCAGATACAAACTAAAGACCTAAAAAAAGAAAGAAACAGCTTTTCACTACACATAACATTATCACTGAATATTGTTTTGTATACCATACTGTTAATACACTATTTTTTTCATGTTATATGGTATGCACATGTAAAGAAGAGAACTGCTAAAGTAAGCCAAGTTTTAAAGCCAGATCAGTTAATAAATAATATTACATACAGACAGTTCATTGTAGTAAATTAACTTTGTTCAGCTTTTATGTCTATGACATTTGATGAGGTCAACAAGCCAGCTTTAGTTAAAGTGGAGTTCCACCCAAAAATAGAACTTCCACTTTTTGGATTCCTCCCACCCTCCGGCGTCACATTTGGCACCTTTCAAGGGGGGAGGAGGGAGCAGATACCTGTCTAATACAGGTATTTGCTCCCACTTCCTGGCATAGATCACTGTGGTGATTGCAGTGACCTATGCCACTTCCGCCGCCTACTCTGTCCTCCTCCACTGCTGTATTCTTTGAGACACACAACACAGCAGGGACCTGAGAGGACGCGCAGCGCGACTCGCGCATGCGCAGTAGGGAACCAGGAAGTGAAGCCGCATGGCTTCACTTCCTTATTCCCTTACCGAGGATGGTGGCGGCAGCCGCCGAGAGCCGAAGGACGGATCGGCTTCGGCTGCCGACACCGCGGGCTCCCTGGACAGGTAAGTGTCCATATATTAAAAGTCAGCAGCTGCAGTATTTGTAGCTTCTGGCTTTTAATATTTTTTTTTCAGCGAACCTCTACTTTACGTTTTCAAGTTCTTATGTGCAGCGTAACTATAATAGTGATGAACACTTTACCTTCCTATGATATGGTAGGCTCTACAGGTTAAAGTAACAGCGGAGAGGGCAGGGAGATGGAAATGAGAATGGATGCAAGATGGGCAAGTAGGAACAGCTGAGGAAGGTTGTATGACATTGAAAAAACATTTCCCTCTCGGTAATCAATGTACATTGCAAGGATTTTAACAAACACTGTAGCAGATTCCTACCTTTTGTTATTCTGAAGAAATAGCGGTTTGTTTTTCTGTGTCCATGTGGAAAGTGAACTTGATAGGAGTGGTTTCTTAATTATCAATCAGCTGCTGCACCTGCAGGGCTCTAATGAGGAAAACTGCAGGGTCTGCATCCCTTTAGACGTGATTTCCTATTGGAAGTATCTCACTAAAAATTACATTTTTGTTGTGGGGGATGACAAAAATGTAACTTGTATCTTAGTGCAGACTTCTGGGAAATTCAATGAGCCAATCACACAAGCAGCACACATTCTGCGTTCAGAACACCTCCAGGTAGGCATATTGCATTGCATTTTACAGAAAATTACAGCAGCTGCAGATCAAAAAAGGAAGGTAATTTTTAATAACATTCAATTACAATATGACTTGTATCGCAATTGTATACGCTAGATTATTCGTATTTTTCTTAATTTGCTATTTTTTTTTCCCCATGAAAGCGAAGTTACCCTTAAAATAAAGCAGAGGTTCATTTTAAATATTATTCTCCCGCTGTTATAGTTCTTCTTTCAGAAAGCTATATTGATTTCTGTGCAGCCATGTAAACCCGGGATGTTCCTGAAGAGATGGATTACTTCTTTTCTTTTATGTACAGCTAGAAACCTAAAAGACAGCATTTTCTATAGATTACACACAGGGAATACAGCTATATAAAAACGGATGTTACCGCACTTTACAGCTCAGCTCTTGCATCATGCAAACAGCAGCATTTTTAGTATTACGAAGCTTCCAAGGAAGGTCTTACAAAACACTACAATAGTTAAACTTGCTTAGTTGCAGTTTTCAAAATATTGAGCAACGAGGAAACAGCATCCCTGTTTGCCACATGCTTATGTCAAATCTCAGAATGAATCAGATGCTACATGGAAAAGTCAGTGAGTCTTCCAATAAAAAATCATAGCAATTTATAAACAGAAGGGGGAAAGGGTTAAAACACTGTCAGAATTTTATTGCGGTTTGCTGTTTTCCTTCACTTCCTGTCAAGGCAAAAGGCAGTCTCTTGCACACAAAGATGCTATATAGAATCATAGCCATGAAAGTGGGACAGATCATTCACCTTGATCTGAATACCTGAAACCCATGCTCTTTTGTACTCCACCACCTTTCCTCTGCTCCCTTCGTCCTCTACTGAGCCCCGTTAAACACTGAGCTGCATATTCAGGACTACCTCTAACTCCACATGGGGTCTGCACGATCACTTTATAAACCAATATTCAATTATTATAATCCTGGCCGATTGTTTAGGGCTTCTGGTTGCCTATGCCATGTTTCCAATATTCTCTGTCTTTTTTAATCTTTTAAATGGAAGAGTATTCTTGCTTTGGCTCTATATAACTACCTGTCCAGGTGTGTATTCTAAAAAAAAAAAAAAAAAAAAGAATATACAAAAAAAAAAAAAAAGAAGAATTGGTCATTGTTATAGCAAATGGGAGTGAAATCTCACAAGTAGTAACAAAAATCACTATTTAGCACAGTGGGAAAGGGCTGAGCCCTCGTTCACATTGGAGCGACTTGTCATGTGATTTGACAGGTCAAATCGTATGACAAGTCGCACCCTATTGTCAGCAATGGCACCGTTCAAATCGGTTTCGACGCCGACTTTGCTGTGCCGCATCGATTTGAAAATGTTGTTGCACTACTTTTGGTGGTTTCAGGTGCGACTTACAGTTGTGCTCATAAGTTTACATACCCTGGCATACCCTATGATTTCTTGCCCATTTTTTAGAGAATATGAATGATAACACAAAAACGTTTCTTTCACTCATGGTTAGTGTTTGGCTGAAGCCATTTATTATCAATCAACTGTGTTCACTCTTCTTAAATCATAATGGCAACAGAAACTACCCAAATTACCCTGATCAAAAGTTTACATACCCCAAGTCTTAATACTGTGTATTGCTCACTTTAACATCAATGACAGCTTGAAGTCTTTTATGGTATTTGTGGATGAGGCTCTTTATCTTCTCAGATGGCAAAGCTGCCCATCCCTCTTGGCAAAAAGTCTCCAGTTCCTGTAAATTCTTAGGCTGTCTTGCATGAACTGCACATTTGAGATCTCCCCAGAGTGGCTCAATGATATTGAGGTCAGGAGACAGATGGCCACTCCATAACCTTCATTTTATTCTGCTGTAGCCAATGACAGGTCGACTTGGCCTTGTGTTTTGGATCATTGTCATGTTGGAATGTCCAAGTACGTCCCATGCAAATGTTCCTTCAGTATTTTTTGATAACATACTGCATTCATCTTGCCAAGAATTTTGACCAAATTTCCTGTGCCTTTATAGCTCACACGTCCCCAAAACATTAGCGATCCACCTCCGTACCTTTCATCATAGGCCTTGCTGACTCCTGTCCAAATGTAGTATTTATGGTTTTGGCCAAAAAGCTCAATTTTGGTCTCATCACTCCAAATTACTTTGTGCCAGAAGGTTTGAGGCTTGTCTCTGTGCTGTTTGGCGTATTGTAAGCGGGATACTTTGTGGCATTTGCGTAGTAATGGCTTTCTTCTGGCGACTCGACCATGCAGCCCATCTTTCTTCAAGTGCCTCCTGAAACAGCCACACCATATTTTCAGAAAGTCCTGTATTCCACCTGAAGTTATTTGTGGGTTTTTCTTTGCATCCCGAACAATTTTCCTGGCTGAAATTTTAGTTGGTCTACCTGACCGTGGTTTGGTTTCAACAAAACCCCTCATTTTCCACTTCTTGGTTAGAGTTTGAACACTGCTGATTGGCATTCTTAATTCCTTGGGTATCTTTTTTATATCCCTTTACTGTTTTATACAGTTCAACTACCTTTTCCTGCAGATTCTTTGACAATTATTTTGCTTTCCCCATGACTCAGAATCCAGAAACATCAGTGCAGCACTGGATGAAAAATGCAAGGGTTTGTCAGGAGGCCAGAAACTCATTCACCTTTTATACACACACACTAATTACAAGCAAACAGATCACAGGTGAGGATGGTTACCTTTAATAGCCATTCAAACCCCTTTTTGTCAACTTGTGTGTATGTTACTTTTGATCAGGGTCATTTGGGTAGTTTATGTTATATGATATTATGATTTAAAAAGGAGTGAACTCAGTTGATTGATAATAAATGGCTTCAGCCAAACACTAACCATGAGTGAAAGAAATGTTTTTGTTTTATCATTCATATTCTCTGAAAAATGACTAAGAAATCATAAATTCTGCCAGGGTATGTAAACTTATGAGCACAACTGTACATAGACAGCTGTGCATGAAGCAGCACGGATGATTTCAAAGTTGCACTGACATGCATTTCATGTGGTTTTAGATGAAGTCGCATGATTTTAAACCTGCATTCAACACCATTTTTGGGTTAAAATATAGTGCTTTCTAAATTTCTTGTACTTTTAAGAGGACGTCAAGAGTGTAGCTTTAATCAGGAAATGATTATGAAGGCAGCGCACCACACTTAGTAATTTGTTTAATTAAAATGTTGGCAAGGCTTACAGCAATATCTTCAGAACTCTTGAGGGGGATTATTCTTATCAACAGTTAAGCTTAAACTCAAGCTTAAACGCAAGTTACCCAGAGACTTGAGAGGGCAGTCATTTGTGCATCCACAATCTGACTGTCCTGAAGACAAGCTAACTGCAGAACATTCCATGAACTTATTCGGTCAGCTCTGCTAATCTTCCAAGTGTAACCGGGAGCTGGCTATTATGCCTGCAATTCAGAGACATTGTGCAGTGTTATTAATGTGGGGTTGGCTCGACTCTATTTGTCATTTCCTTTTCTTTTGACAAAACTTAGAGCAGAGCAGAGCAAAGCATTGTGGGATGTGTAGTTCAAAACGCTGAAGTTTCCATTCCAGCAGGACTGGCTTTAACTTCAACTACCAGATTTCTGAGAATAGAAGAACAGACTGTTGGGAGAGGGTATAAAAAGGGCTGGAGAGGCCTACATCGCTTTCTTGGGACGCTGGTTTGAATCTGCCAGTAGGGAGCTCTTTGTTATTGTGAGCTGCTGCTGACTGTGGCCTACACAGCAGGGAGCCATTCAGCTTCACCTGGAGGGACCTCTGCGGACAGCATCGTTTCTCTCCTCCAGCAGACCAGTGGCTGTTCCGGGTTTTCCAGCGATGCCTGCACTTCAGATCCGGGTAGGCCGCAGCGTGGTGTGGTGAATGCCACACGCCATTTCCCAGAGCCAGGATCCAGAGGGAGTTCCTGAAAGAGTCTTACTCATCACCTGAATTGTTCCAGCAGTTTCTGTATCCAGTGTGGTGAGTGGGCATAGCCCATTTAGATTATTTAGAACACTGCATACAGACATCATTTACCCAGCCCAGCTTTCTGGTACTTGTGGTGCCACTGAAAGTCAGTTCATACATTCTCTAGAACACTGTATGCAGACATCTATCATGCCTGCTCACCTCTTTGCTACCTGTATTCTGACCGGATACAACACAGTTTAAATCATACAGGAAGAGGTTAAAGTAAAATAAGGATACACTACAGATCCACCAAATCTGTTATACCCTATTGATCACATTATTACAAAGCTAGCTGAAGACTTCTGTATTTCAAGGAATAGCACTTCAACCATTTTTACCCTCTCTTCATCTGCTCAAGTGACTAAAGTTGTTTTAACACAGAGGGTCTGCTCTTATTTCTCTGGAACTTTATTTAAAGGAGCCAGACAACTTGAACACAATAGTTTGCATATTGTTTGTCATGTTGTAAAATTGTTAATGGTCTGTGGGTTGAGGAAACAGAAGGGAGTGAGCCTGACATAGGAAATAAATTGCCAGTTCCCTGCTGTGCTGTTGAACTATTCACATCTGTGATTTGGGTAAGGTCTAATTGAGTTTGAGTCATACTGTATACTCCGTTTTCCTTGCTACTGAAAGGTCTCAAGTCACTAAGTTTGCCTTTCATAAATAGAGTTAGAGTTATAGTGTTCAGATAAGAATATCTTTTACCGCTCGCAGTGCGTGTTTTACATTTTTCTGTGTTCTCATAATACAGTAAACAACTTGAAAGGTCTACCAAGAGACTGTTGCCTGAACCGGGTTAAACAGCCAAATTAGGTGACTGTCCTCTATCTATAGGTAGCTGTATTCTAAAAACAAATTACCTTTTTCATTTCATAACTAGTTTTCCACCTGTAAATAAAAACTGCCAAACATCCTCATCTACCAGTCTGTCTATCCGATATTCAGAAATTCATTGTCTGTCTTATGCTTTATTGAAATATGTAATGTCTCATTTGATATTCCTTTTTCTTTAGAGTGTGTACATTTCAAATTTTTAGGTTCAAATCTAAAATCTAAAAATGGGCACCACTAGAACCAGACACCCAGGGCACGTGCTCTGCATCTCCTGCTGGGTGCCCTGGGTTATGATGCAGTAACCCTCTGCCACTGCAGTAGCGGGCCTCTCTCTCCTTGCTGTGGTCCCTGTCAGAGCAATAGAATAAACAGCCAAGAGGAGCTTTCCTAGGCTCTGAGGTATCACGACACAAGTCAAGGTACAGCCTGCTAGGAATGCTGCATCTGCGATTTAGTGAGGGGGAATTGTGCTGAAGATCATAATGCTTAGTACTGGGGATGTGGGTGACGAAATTTTGAGCTGGGAGATTTTTTTTTTTAGGGAGGGGGGAATAAGGATATGAGCTGGTAGGGGTGGACCAAACAATTCTGATGGGGGGGGGGTGTATTTTCATTTGGCAGTTTTGGTTTCCAAGGGGAATCTGTGCTTCTGGGAAGGAAGGAGGGTAGGAGCTAGGGGGCTTACTGTGCACATTAGTGCGTTTCTCATTTGGGGGGACCCCTGCACTCTGTACGTTACGTACGCCTGATCCCCAAACGCTGTGCAATACACATCTGTGTGTTACATAATGTTGACTCTGGGACTCTATGGTTACGCACTCTTGACTACCTGCACTCTGTGCATTACACACTCCTGCAAACTTTGAGTTATGTACTCATTACTGCAGAACTCTATGCATTACGTGCTACTGACCCCTGCACTGTGTGTGTTATGTACGCTTGACCCTCACACTGTGCAATATACACTCCTTACCCTTGCACTCTGTTTTACGTACCCCTGCATCCTGTGTTTTATGTACTCCTGCATTCTGCGCATTAGGTACTCCTGAGCCCTGCATTCTCATGGTTATGTACTTCTGACTCCTACATTCTGTGTATTTTACATACTCCTGCCCTCGGCATGTTACATAATCCTAAACCTGCCGCTTTCTGCATTATGCAATCCTAACTGCAGCAATCCTAACTCTGTGTGTCATATTTCTGACCCCCACCCTCTGAATCACACATCCTTGACCCCTGCATTATATACACTATATTGTATGTTACATACCTCTAACGAAAGTGTTTATTGTCTCAAAAGGTGTTGGTCGCTAAGCAGGCCCTGACTATTTTCATTAAGTTCTTCTTTAGGGTAGGATCAGACAATGGGTTAGAAAAAGTGTTACCTATCAATTTTCAGTGCTCAGAAATGCATATATAACGGAAGCATTTCATTATTTTTTTTTTTTTTTAATGGTTGCACAGAGGTTTTTACATGTATGTGAATCTCTCACTTGAGGCGCAGCAATTACAGCATATTACAACGACTGTGACATATACATACTGTGCACACAGTGAGTAGGCTTGGCTTTTATTTACCACTACCACTTATGAAACAATTTGGCCACAACCACTGTTTACAACGGCGCACCACATTATTACTCTCCTTGGCATGCTTAAAAAGGTGCACTAAGTCTTTTACAATCCCAACAACACCCCTATATATCTGTTAAGGATGCATATGCAGAAAAGCTTTTCTACTGCCGTAGTAATCTACTGACGCAGCTGTGCTCAATAGTGTACAACACCTTAATTTGGCTTCTGTCTCAAAAAAAAAAAATTGCCGTAGTATGTGTGTACAGTGAGGAAAAGAAGTTTTTGATCCCCTGCTGATTTTGTATGTTTGCCCACTGTCAAATAAATGATCAGTCTATATTTTATAAAAAAAAAAAATCCAGAAAAAACACAATTTCAAAAAAGTTATAAATTGATTTGCATTTTAATGAGTGAAAGAAGTATTTGATCCCCTATCAATCAGCAAGATTTCTGGCTCCCAGGTGTCTTCTATACAGGTAACAAGCTGAGATTAGGAGCACTCTCTTAAATGCAGTGCTCCTAATCTCAGCGTGTTACCTGTATAAAAGACACCTGTCCACAGAAGCAATCAATCAGATTCCAATCTCTCCACCATGACCAAGACCAAAGAGCTGTCCAAGGATGTCAAGGACAAAATTGTAGACCTACACAAGGCTTTAATGGGCTACAAGACTAATCGCCAAGCAGCTTGGTGAGAGGGTGACAACAGTTGGAGCAATTATTCGCAAATGGAAGAAACACAAAATAACTGTCGCTCTCCCTCGGTCTGGGGCTCCATGCAAGATCTCCCTCATTGGAATTTCAATGATCATGAGAACAGTGAAGGATCAGCCCAGAACTACACAGGAGAATCTGGTCAATGATCTCAAGACCATAGTCACCAAGAAAACAATTGGTAACACTCCACCATGAAGGACTAAAATCTTGCAGCGCCCGCAAGGCCCCCCAGCTCGAAAAAGCACATGTACAGGCCCGTCTGAAGTTTGCTAATGAACATCTGAATGATTCAGAGGAGAACTGGGTATAAGTGTTGTGGTCAGATGAGACCAAAAACAAGCTCTTTGGCATCAACTCAGCTCGCCGTGTTTGGAGGAGGGGGATGAGGAATGCTGCCTATGACCCCAAGAACACCATCCCCACCATCAAACATGGGAGGTGGAAACATTATGCTTTGGGGTGTTTTTCTGCTAAGGGGACAGAACAACTTCACTGCATCAAAGGGACGATGGATGAGGCCATGTAACGACAAATCTTCGATGAGAACCTCCTTCCCTCAGCCAGGACATTGAAAATAGGTCATGGATGGGTATCCAACATGACAATAACCCACAACACATGGCCAAGGCAACAAAGGAGTGGCTCAAAAAGCACATTAAAGTCCTGGAGAGGCCTAGCCAGTCTCCAGACCTTAATCCCATAAAAAATATGTGGAGGGAGCTGAAAATTCGAGTTACCAAATGTCAAACTCAAAAACGTAATGATTTTGAGAGGATCTGCAAACAGGAGTGGGACAAAATCCCTCCTGAAATGTGTGCAAACTTGGTGGCCAATTACAAGAAACGTCTGACCTCTGTGATTGTCAACAAGGGTTTTGCCACCAAGTACTAAGTCATGTTTTGTGAAGGGGTCAAATACTTATTTCATTCATTAAATGCAAATCAATTTATAACTTTTTTGAAATGCGTTATTCTGGATTTTTTTTGTTTTTCTGTCTCTGTTAAAATAAACCTACAATTAAAATTATAGACTGATCATGGTCAGTGGGCAAACGCACAAAATCAGCAGGGGATCAAATACTTTTTTCCCTCACTGTATGTATGCATGTGAGATAGGGACCTTAGATTGTAAGCTCCTTGAGGGCAGGAACTGATGTAAATGTACATTATATAAAGTGCTGCATAAATTGTCATTCCTATATAAGTGCCAGTAATAAATAAATATTGAAAAATGGTTACAAAATCATAGTAGATTTCACTCACATAGATTTGCAGTGTTCAAAAATGTACAGCAGAGTGGCAAAATCATTTCCTCCTCCAGCCATGCTGGATAGCCTTTCATGACTATTGTCAAATTCCTTTTGTTTCTGAGACATCCCTAGAGCAAAAAAAAAAAAAAATAGCAATTAGAATGATTGCCAGCATATACTTTGCATACAGGTACTGGCTCTTCAAATATGTGCAAAATAGGTGACCGCATTCCAATCTTCAGAAGTAAAAAAGCTTTAAAATTGTAAAAATCCACACGACATCCCTAGGCCACGATACAACAGAACTATAGCAGCAAGGTTAACATGTTTCAGGAACCAAATCATTTAATCGCTTGCCGACCAGCCGCCGCAGTTGTACTGTGGCAGGTTGGCACGGGTGCGCAAATCGCCATAGCTATACGTCGGCTTTTTAAGACGCTATAGCAGACACATGCAGCGTGTCCTCGGAGCCAATGCACGTGCCCAGCGGGTGCGATGTCCGCCGGGCACCCACAATCGCTCCTGACAGAACGACAACGGGGATCTGTGTGTGTAAACACACAAATCCCGGTTCTGTCAGGGGAGTAGAGACAGATCGTGTGTTCCTACTAAGTAGAAACTATGATATGTCTCCTCTCCCAGTCAGACACATCCCCCCACAGTTAGAAACACACCTAGGGACACACTTAACCCCTTGATTGTCCCCTAATGTTAACCCCTTCCCTGTCAGTGACATTTATACAGTAATCATTGGCTATATTTAGCTCTGATTGCTGTATAAATGTCAATGGTCCAAAAGTGTCCGATCTGTCTGCCGCAATGTCACAGTCCCGGTAAAAAAACGCAGATCACCGCCATTACTATTAAATAAATAATAATAAAAATGACATAAATCTATCCCCTATTTTGTAGAGGCTATAACTTTTGCCCAAACCAATCAATATACGCTTATAGTGATTTTTTTTTGTTACTAAAAATATGTAGAAGAATACATATCGGCCTAAACTGATGAAGACATTCGTTTATTTTCATTGTTTTTGGATAATTATTATAGCAAAAAGTACAAAATTTTTTTTTTCAAAAATTACGCTTTTTTTTTTGTTTATAGCACAAAAAATAAAAACCGCAGGAGGTGATCAAATGCCACCAAAAGAAAGCTCTATTTGTGGGGAAAAAAGGATATCAATTTTGTTTGGGTACAACGTCGCACGACCGCGCAATTGTCAGTTAAATCAATGCAGTGTCGTATCGCAAAAAAAATGGCCTGGTCAGGAAGGGGGCAAATCCTTCCGGGGCTGAAGTAGTTAAGCATAACTTTTGGTTTGTGAAACATGTTAATCTTGCTGCTATAGTCTTGTTGTATCGTGGCCTAGTGATGTTATGCGGGGATTTTTACGATGAAAGCATTTATACTTCTGAAGATTGGAGTGCGGTCACCTCTTTTGCACATACTTTGACAGTCTTTCAGTTCACTGACTGGACTAGCACCAGATCTTCAGTAGAGCTATTGTATCACCTGGAGCGGTATTGCAGCCTCTCTTTGTCTTACAGGTAATGGCTCTTGTTTGAGAGACAGCGGAGTTGGATGGCAAATTAAATCCAGACCACAAGCTGTAGCATTTTTTCTCTACACTCTTTTTGCAAATGTAATGGTGTAATATGGTATGTATGGTGTAATACACACCATAAACATAGCATTACTCCAGTCAGTTGGGCTTTATTGGAAAAATGTCAGTGGTTTAAATATCTGGGCTTTAGCCCAGGTTACACTGAGCTAATGAAGCTGTGTGAGTTCAGCTAAACTCACAAGATTTCACTCCCACATATCAGTCCCGATTTCGGCCGCAATTTCAGAGACATCTGCGCAGGTTTCTGTAGTAGTACAGTAGTAGAGAAACTACTTTTTGAAATCGGTGCAGCGCCACAGATGCGGCGTCGCAACGATTAGGATGGTGCCAATGACGGCAATTGCTGCAGATTTGACATGTCAAATCGCATGTCAAAACTCTCCAGTGCGAACTGGAAGGAGAGTCCTCACACCTGTTAAATTTCCCTGCTTTAACTCTTTAGTCAGTTTCCTGAATTTCTGCAAGTTTGTGTTCCTCTTCTGCATAATGAACCTTGGAAATATATAGCAATTGGCGTACACATACAATATACAAATCCCTATGTTAAAGACTCTCAGGACATTATGACGATCACAAAAAAGTTTGTGTCACAGAAAAAGCCCAACATGTCATAAGTTGTAATTTAAATAACCCACTAATTAAAATCTCATATAACCTTTAACCACTTGAGCCCCGGACCATTATGCTGCCTAAGGACCAGAGGTCTTTTTCCAATTTGGCACTGCGTCGCTTTAACTTTTAATTGCGCGGTCATGCAATGCTGTACCCAAACGAAATTTGCGTCCTTTTCTTCCCACAAATAGAGCTTTCTTTTGATGGTATTTGATCACCTCTGCAGTTTTTATTTTTTGTGCTATAAACGGAAAAAGACCGAAAATTTTGAAAAAAAATGATATTTTCAACTTTTTGTTATAAAAAAAATCCAATAAACTCAATTTTAGTCATACATTTAGGCCAAAATGTATTCGGCCACATGTCTTTGGTAAAAAAAATGTCAATAAGCGTATATTTATTGGTTTGCGCAAAAGTTATAGCGTCTACAAACTAGGGTACATTTTCTGGAATTTACACAGCTTTTAGTTTATGACTGCCTATGTCATTTCTTGAGGTGCTAAAATGGCAGGGCAGTACAAAACCCCCACAAATGACCCCATTTTGGAAAGTAGACACCCCAAGGAAATTGCTGAGAGGCATGTTGAACCCATTGAATATTTATTTTTTTTGTCCCAAGTGATTGAATAATGACAAAAAAAAAAAAAAATTTACAAAAAGTTGTCACTAAATGATATATTGCTCACACAGGCCATGGGCATATGTGGAATTGCACCCCAAAATACATTTAGCTGCTTCTCCTGAGTATGGGGATACCACATGTGTGGGACTTTTTGGGAGCCTAGCCGCGTACGGGGCCCCGAAAACCAATCACCGCCTTCAGCGTTTTTAAGGGCGTGAATTTTTGATTTTACTCTTCACTGCCTATCACCGTTTCGGAGGCCATGGAATGCCCAGGTGGCACAAAACCCCCCCCAAATGACCCCATTTTGGAAAGTAGACACCCCAAGCTATTTGCTGAGAGGCATGGTGAGTATTTTGCAGCTCTCATTTGTTTTTGAAAATGAAGAAAGACAAGAAAAAACTTTTTTTTTTCTTTTTTCAAATTTCAAAACTTTGTGACAAAAAGTGAGGTCTGCAAAATACTCACTATACCTCTCAGCAAATAGCTTGGGGTGTCTACTTTCCAAAATGGGGTCATTTGGGGGGGTTTTGTGCCACCTGGGCATTCCATGGCCTCCGAAACTGTGATAGGCAGTGAAGAGTGAAATCAAAAAAGTCTCACACATGTGGTATCCCCGTACTCAGGAGAAGCAGCAGAATGTATTTTGGGGTGTAATTTCACATATTCCCATGGCATGTTTGAGCAATATATCATTTAGTGACAACTTTGTGCAAAAAAAAAAAAAAAAAAATTTGTCTCTTTCCCGCAACTTGTGTCGCAATATAAAATATTCCATGGACTCGACATGCCTCTCAGCAAATAGCTTGGGGTGTCTACTTTCCAAAATGGGGTCATTTTGGGGGGTTTTGAACTGTCCTGGCATTTTATGCACAACATTTAGAAGCTTATGTCACACATCACCCACTCTTCTAACCACTTGAAGACAAAGCCCTTTCTGACACTTATTGTTTACATGAAAAAGTTATTTTTTTTTGCAAGAAAATTACTTTGAACCCCCAAACATTATATATTTTTTTAAAGCAAATGCCCTACAGATTAAAATGGTGGGTGTTTCATTTTTTGTTTTCACACAGTATTTGCGCAGCAATTTTTCAAACGCATTTTTTGGGGAAAAAACACACTTTTTAAAATTTTAATGCACTAAAACACACTATAGTGCCCAAATGTTTGATGAAATAAAAAAGATGATCTTAGGCCGAGTACATGGATACCAAACATGACATGCTTTACAATTGCGCACAAACGTGCAGTGGCAACAAAATAAATACATTTTTAAAAGCCTTTAAAAGCCTTTACAGGTTACCACTTTAGATTTACAGAGGAGGTCTACTGCTAAAAATACTGCCCTCGATCTGACCTTCGCGGTGATACCTCACATGCATGGTGCAATTGCTGTTTACGTTTGACGACAGACCGCCGCTTGCGTTCGCCTTAGCGCAAGAGCAGGGGGCGACAGGGGTGCTTTTTTATTTTTTTGCTTTCTTATCTTATTTTTAAACTGTTCCTTTCATTTTATTTTTTTTTAATCATTTTTATTATCTCGGGGAATGTAAATATCCCCTATGATAGCAATAGGTAGTGACAGGTACTCTTTTTTGAAAAAATTGGGGTCTATTAGACCCTAGATCTCTCCTCTGCCCTCAAAGCAGCTGACCACACCAAGATCGGTGTGATAAAATGCTTCCCCAATTTCCCAATGGCGCTATTTACATCTGGCGAAATCTAAGTCATAAAATGCTCGTAGCTTCCGGTTTCTTAGGCCATAGAGATGTTTGGAGCCACTCTGGTCTCTGATCAGCTCTATGGTCAGCTGGCTGAATCACCGGCTGCATTCTCAGGTTCCCTGTTGAGACAGGAAAGCCAGAGAAAAACACGGAGGACGGTGGGGGGGGGGGCATTCCCTCCCACGGCTTGTAAAGGCAGTCTAGAGGCTAATTAGCCGCTAGGATTGCTTTTACATGAAAGCCGACCGCTGGCTGAAAAGAATGATACCAAGATGATACCTAAACCTGCAGGCATCATTCTGGTATAACCACAAGTCGTGAATGGCGTACCTGAAGACAAAAAAATGGTTAACAATAAAGCACAGTAAACGGTAAAGTATAAATAATTACATACCTGAAAAACAAACATGATAAAACATAATAACAATAAAACATTGCAGAATAGAATACAGTAAAAAAGAGCAGAACAATAGAGAGAGAGAACAATAAAACGACAACAATTTTTTTTTATTTTATATATATTTTTTTTTTTACACTTTTTTTGTAACTAACTTTTATAACGGTAACCGTTTCCAGGTTCGGGTCTCTCAAAATGCGATGGCATCTTGGGAGACCCTGTGAAAGTGTGCCTAGTCTGTGCAATGCTGTACCCTACACTAATACTCAACTAGTAATGGTAGCGTTCAAAACATTCACCAATGCAAAGACCAGGATTGTCAGGACAGGAGGGACAATAATAGTGGGTGTCACGTCTATATCCGTGCTTGCTGCAGACACAACATCTTTTTTGGGGGGTTCGTTGGGTAGGGGTACTCGGGAGGACATAAAAATGCCTCTCATGCAGCCGACTGCATTTGGTTGGGGATGTGAATGGGGGAAGTACGGGCGCTGCAAAAGCGGTGGGTTCCCAATTAGGATTGGCGAATGCAGCAGGAAGGGCACTATGGGCACGATGGGCCTGTGTTTGTCTTTTTGGTGGCAGCGGGACACTACTTGTGCTTGCCACCTCACCAGCTTGAACTGCACTTATGGGACTCGTCACGTCACCACGTGTTACTGCAGTGCTGGTTTGACTACGACCGGGGTGTACTAGGCCGCTGGTGCTTGCCAGTTCACCAAAACGCTACAAAAAAAACTGTTAGCGATCGCAGGGATCAGGCCTGACTCTGCGAACGCTGCAGTTATGCGTTTAGTGTTTTGTAAGTGACAGTGATCGATCGATACTGCACTTGGGTGGGGTGGGCTGGGCTGGGCCAGGCAGAGGGGCAAAACGCAGGTGCTAGCAGGTATCTGGGCTGATCCCGCTAACACTGCGTTTTTGGGAACCCTAAACTGCTGGGGACGCCAGTATAGATCTGATCGGATCAGATATTGATCCGTTCAGATACTATACCACTAAGGGAGGTGTATGGTGCGTGCGTGGGTGTTAGTGCTACTGGCGCTAACCTGACCCTGCCTGGGGCTGGTGCTTGCCAGTTCACCAAAATGCTACCAAAAAAAACTGTTAGCGATCGCAGGGATCAGGCCTGACTCTGCGAACGCTGCAGTTATGCGTTTAGTGTTTTGTAAGTGACAGTGATCGATCGATACTGCACTTGGGTGGGATGGGCGGAGGGGTAAAACGCAGGTGCTAGCAGGTATCTGGGCTGATCCCGCTAACACTGCTTTTTGGGAACCCTAAACTGCTGGGGACACTAGTATAGATCTGATCGGATCAGATATTGATCCGATCAGATACTATACCACAAAGGGAGGTGTACGGTGCGTGCGTGGGTGTTAGCGCTACTGGCGCTAACCTGACGCTGCCTGGGGCTTGTGCTTGCCAGTTCACCAAAATGCTACCAAAAAACTGTTAGCGATCGCAGGGATCAGGCCTGACTCTGCGAACGCTGCAGTTATGCGTTTAGTGCCTTGTAAGTGACAGTGATCGATCGATACTGCACTTGGGCTGGGCTGGGCGGAGGGACAAAACGCAGGTGCTAGCAGGTATCTGGGCTGATCCCGCTAACACTGCGTTTTTGGGAACCCTAAACTGCTGGGGACGCTAGTATAGATCTGATCGGATCAGATATTGATGCGTTCAGATACTATACCACTAAGGGAGGCGTATGCTGCGTGCGTGGGTGTTAGCGGTACTGGCGCTAATTTGACGCTGCCTGGGGCGACGCATATCACCGCCGGGCGATCAGGGGGCTAAACCTTTATTCGGTAATAAACGGCGGGTTCCCTGACACTATAAAAAATAAACGAACTAACCAGCGTCACCCGTAACGGTTATACGGTGATCAGTGGTGAAAGGGTTAACTAGGGGGCAATCAAGGGGTTAAAACATTTATTAGGTAGTATATGGGGGTCCCTGACGCTATAAAACGCTGACGGCGAAACTAAATATTTACCTCACTAACTAGCGTCACCAGCGACACTAATACAGCGATCAGAAAAATGATCGCTTAGTGACACTGGCGACAGGGGGTGATCAAGGGGTTAAAACTTTATTGGGGGGGTTAGGGGGTATCCTAGACCTAAAGGGGGGTAATACTCACTGTCCCAACACTGTAACTGTCACAAACTGACACCAATGCAGTAATCAGAAAAAAAAAAAACTGCTGGTGTCAGTTTGTGACAGGGAGGGGGGGGGGGGGTGATTGGGGGGGGATCGGGGGGCGATCGGGGGGGGGGGATCGGGGTGTTTTGTGTGCCTGGCATGTTCTACTGTGTTGTGTAGTGTTGGTGCACTCACATACCTGTCTTCTCTCCTCGGCGCTGCAACGGAATACCGAGCCGAGGAGAGATGACATCATTTCCTTTGCTGCTGTTTAGCATACAGCAGCAAAGGAAGTGATCTGATTGGCCGGCGGCGATCGCGAGGGGGGGGCCACGAACGGATGGCCTCCCCCTCACCTCCGATCGCCGGGGGACCAAACGGGACCGCCTCAGGCGGCGGGGGGGGGTCTGATCGGACCCCCCACCCGCGGGAGGCAAATCACGTACATGTACGTGATTTTGCCTGCCCGTGCCGCCTTGCCGACGTAAATCGGCGTGAGGCGGTCCTTAAGTGGTTAATAGGTTAGTATAGTTTCAGATGTGTGTCATTTTAATTCGGGTTAAATCTGCAGCATTCATTAAAATAATACCTGTTGCTCCTGCCATGAAGGTCCTTGTTCAGACACAAGGAGGTGGTGTAATTGTACGGAAAAAAGATAGCTAGAATTATTGTTTTAAGGATCTACAGGTATGGATAAACCTGACAGTAGGAGGCCGCAGTTGGTTTGTCCTAAGAATCTTTGCCATGGTGTCACACTAATATTCCTACGACAGTGCATTCCCACCCCACAGTGGGAGAAACCTGGCGTGTTTGCATCACACTCTTTAAACACACAAAACTTTCTCAGGACCCCTCCACTTTCTCCCATAATAGAGAATCCTGCTTTTAGTCATGGCCTGTCAGACTTTAGATTCCTCACCTTGAGAGTCTTTTCCAGGCTAGACATTTAATTTCAGCCAGATGCTGGGTTTCCAGGACGCAGATCCTTACTGACCTGATGTACTCTGGACTCTCCTTCTGGCATAAAATTCAACTTGCACACTTTTTACGATCCCATCCTCCGACTGGCAACTCTCTTGCCAACTTACCCCATTTGAACTTCTTTGTACTGAAAGCTCCCCGCTGAGACATGCAATCTCACTATTCCATCGGTTGCTCCTATCTCCTGCCATAGATTTCCAAATGAGAGCAAGACCTTGGAATCCATCTCTCTTACAAACAGGTGGAAAGAATTCTCCTGTTTACGTATAAAAACTTCTTAAGCGCCAGATATCAGGAATCAAGTTTCAAGCTCCTAACACGATGGTACTACACTCCTGTCCAGATTAACAGGATATTCCCCCACTGTCCTAACACATGTTGGAGATGTAGAGAGGAAATCGGTTCTCTTCTTCATATCTTTTGGACTTGCCAATCGCTTCAGACTTTCTGGACCGAAGTCAGGCGTATTACTCAAAAATTCATCGACCGTGAGCTTCGCCGGGACCCGGAGTTCTATTTGTTGCATTACCATGATATCTCTGAAAAGACTTAGACGCTCCATTTTGCCACTATTGCTCACTGCTGCCAAAAGCTGCATTCCACTTTTTTGGAAACAAACAAGCATCTTTAGTATCCGTTTGGCTGAAGAAGCTTAATGAAATCAAGGAACTGGAATACTTGGTTGCAACTGAGAGGGGCCTTAGAGAGAAACTTGTTAAAAAATGGTTTTACTGGCATGAATTTAGATACTCCGAGGAGTATACATCTATGGTATGCTAATTCTGGCCCTTTACCTTGCCATCCGTGGGCAAGGGAGTGAAGAGAGAATGTTTTCTTTGCCCTTTCACCCTCCCCCTTTTTTTTCCCCATCCCCCCCCCCCCCCCCGCTTTCCTTTCCCCTCTCTTTTTCCATCCTTTGTCTAATTCCCCATTTCTTGTGCTTCTTCCTTCTGTTCTCTGTGTTCTAGACCATAAAAAAGACAAACAAAAATCAAAGCAGGGTACGGAGACCCCTACAGTTCTCTGGGGTACTTATGTTGTCTTCTTTTTTACCAACTGATTCCATTTGCGTCGATCTTTTGTTGCTATGTTGTTGACCCTATGTGCGTCCCAGGTCACACAGTCTTGGTTATTACAGTATTGTTAGCTTTTGTTGTTGTACCCCTTGTAATACATGCAAATATTAATGTGTGATTTGTTCTCTGTACTTTTGTCTTTTAATAAAGCATTGACAAAAAAAAACAACAGTAGGCAGACAGGGAAATTAGTACACTGAAGGTTTGAATAGTAATTTCGTACTTTGGATTTGTATGCACCATCTGAATAAAATTAAACCTGTTGTTTATTAATGTGCCCTTGCAAAGAAAAAAAAACTGGTTCATATTTGTATTTATTTGCATTTAAAACCTAATTTACTTGTTCAAAAGTCTTTTTCACATTTACCAGTTTCAGAAAATATAAAGTAAAAACATAAATATTTGAAGTATCAGTTGTAGCCAAAATGAACATGCTTCAAAATTAAGTAAAGTATCCATTAGCAAAATAAGTATAGGGAAAGGTTATATGAAGGATTTCACAAGCCATTAAAAATCATGCCTAACTCGACATAAATACTTTGGTTAATATTGTATAGCTGCAATAGCAGGCTATAACAGAGACAAAGGTCTCCAGTTCAAGACTGCTTACACAAAATGTCACAAAAATAGAATCCAAAGAAAATGGCTTCACCTGTTTTACTTTCATCACAAACATCCATGATATTTGTAATGGATAATGGATTATGTACCCAAAGTTCATCTATAGCCATACCTATCGCCTACTGCAAGTTAGGGTCAGAGAAATGTTGGTTTGCATGCAAAATACCTGACTGTATGAAGATATGTTCTACTGATAACATAGCTGCCAATGGCAGGAGCAGGTCTTCACACCCCACAGAGGTGGCTTTAATCACAGCACACGCAAGATTTGGTGATAATGGAAACTCTATCAGGAAATGTCCTAATCTTGTGACATTACCACTCCTTAAAAAGAAAAACAACAAAATATACATATTTCATCATACATTTTTTTTAACGATATATTGAAGTCCAACATCAGTTAATATATTTTTAGGAAATAGGAATAGGAATAGGAAAAAATCTTTCAGGTTCTTTTTGTTGCTTTCTGTGGCCCTATTACTTTATTTTACTTTTGTGTGTTTTTTTTTTTGGCTGCTGCAGAGAAAGGCCCTTGCTCTCTTTGCAGGTTATGTCAGGACTTTACAGAGATTATTTCTTCCTCAAAGTCAGAGCTAGAGCTCTCCAATCAGCTAAACTCATGCCTACTACTGACTGGAGATCACTAGCTCTGACTCAGCAAGGACCATGTCCAATGTCTGCAGAGAGATCACGGCTTGCACACCAAGAGCCAGTGACTTTCTGTGCAGGATGCTGGACAGGATTTATTTATTCAGGCTGTGATCTAAAGAAAAAACACACTGTAAGACACTGAACACCTTTTTGTTTTTCTGAAACGGGAATGTATGTAACCAATTTAAACAAACACTGAGTTGGGCTACCATGTTCTTCGGGGTGCTCACAGTTATCCTGTTTTTTGAAAAAAGTAACACTATTAATAGACCGAACACAATTCCATAAAATTTTGAACTGAGCACAACACCGATTTCACAAGACAGTGACAAGTAATGCTTAACCGAAACTTAGACAGGCCATACGCGGTTCAAATCTGTGTATAGGCAGGCTGAATGTACCAAGTTGATCAATCGATCAACTTGGGTACATTCAGCATGCCGGGTTTTACCTGCGATTATCGCAAGCTGCTTCTATAAGCGCTAGCAATAATCACATTCTTCTACCGGCAGGGATGACTTCCCCCGCCGGGAGAAGACAATGTCCTGGCAGGATAGATTCCCCCATCAACACTGTGTTGATGGGGGAATAAAGCAAATCTTTTTCCTGCAACCTGTGGTTGATAAGAAACTGGCTTCCATTTTTGGGGGTACGCGCTGCCCCAGGGTGACAACCGTCAGAGGGGTGACACCTGTGGGCAGCGGGGCACCGCTAACACCACACCCCTATACTGCTCTGTCTCGCCGGCTGTGTCCGTCAGCGGAGCGAACCACAGCCGCTACCTTTACTCCCTGTGTACATGTACACAGGAGGAGGGAGTCCGAGGAGGGACACACTGATGTACATGTGCCGCGCTGTTCTGAGGTCTGTACACTATTGTAACGTAGATGGACATGTGCAGGGGCGGCGCTATGAGAGGGGAGTCTATACTGATAGAGCGGGGGGTCTGCACTGAGGGGGGGGGGGATGTCTGCACTGAGGGAGGGAAAGTTATAGAGTCTACAAGCTATGGTACCAATCATTGAAAATTGATCACACCTGATGTACTGACTGCCCATCTAATTTCTTGAGACCATAACAAGCCAGGACAGTACAAATACCCCGCTTGTTAGAAAGTAGACAGTCCAAGGTATTTAGTAAGAGGCACGGCGAGTTTTTTGAAGTTGTGATTTTTTTCCCACAATTTATTGCAAAATGAAGATTTTTTTTCCTTTTTTGTCATATTAACAAGTTATTTCTCTCACACAGCATATGCATACCACAAATTACACCCCAAAATACATTCTGCTACTCCTCCCGAGTATGGTAATACCACGTGTGAGACTTTTAGGCTCGGTTTACAGCAAAACCGTCCGCGGATTGCACAGGAACGCTGTGCGTCCCTCTTCTGTTTCAGGGCCGAATCTTTGCCTAAATTCGGCCCTGAAACAAAGTCAAAGACGCACAGCATCCAATTCGCATAGGTGTGAACTCAGCCTTACACACTGATATAGCATGGTTGCGGCATGGATAAGTACTGATGTGGCATGGATGATTACTGATGTGGCACGGATGATCACTGATGTGGCAAAGATGAGCCATGTATGGGGATGGATGAGCCATAACATATTTTCGCACATGCTTTTGGAAGACTTCAGATGTGTTTTCGCAAAATTTAGCCAGGCTTGGATGTTTTTCTTCGCAAGAAAAGGCTTCCGTCTTGCCACTCTACCCCATAGTCAGACATATGATGAATACGGGAGATTGTTGTCACATGTACCACACAGCCAGTACTTGCCAGATATTCCTGCAGCTCCTTTAATATTGCTGTAGGCCTCTTAGCAGCCTCCCTTACCAGTTTTCTTCTCGTCTTTTCATCAATTATGGAGGCACATCCAGTTCTTGGTAATGTCACTGTTGTGCCATATTTTCTCCACTCGATGATGACTGTCTTCACTGTGTTTCATGGTATAGCTAATGCCTTGGAAATTCTTTTTTACCCTTCTCCTGACCGATACCTTTTAACAATGGGATCCCTCTGATGCTTTGCAAGCTCTCTGTGGACCATGGCTTTCGCTGAAAATGTCAGGAATGACCTACTAGAACAGCTGAACTTTATTTGGGGTTAATTAGAGGTACTTTAAATGATGGCAGGTGTGTACTGACTCCTATTTGCATGGGTTTGAATGCGATTACGTAATTCTGAACATAGTCCCTGGTATTAAGAGGGTGTGCACCACTTATGCAACAACATTATTTTCGTTTTTTATTTTTACTTCCCCCTCTAAAAGATTTCAGTACTATGAACAGTTAATAGTAGTCTGAATACAGCAAAAAATTCTGTGTGAAACAATCTTGCAACAGAATAGTGAAAAGTCCTTCACCAACAACACCATAAACGACACCCAACGTGTACTGAATAATGGATCTGCTTACCAGATAAATTTGACCTCTTTACTTTAAGAAAGTCAAATGACGCTTTGGCAGGATGATGCCTGCTCGCATATGTGGACTGGAGATGTATAAGAAACTTCCTCCCCAGAGTTTAGACATGGGATATGTGGAAACACAATAGAAATCCATAGCGCAATTCTATTTATTAAAAAGGTAAAACATACAAAAAAAGCCAAAAGGCTGCTTACATTTATAAGTGCCCAAACCCGGCACTGGGGCTGCTAGCTCGTCTGTACTGTGCAAGTGAATGGACGCCTGGATACCACCTCTGTTCGGCATGCATTCCACCAGCTGGATAAGACAACCAAAGAGACCGGAAATGACGTAGAGTAACGTGACCAGGCTGCGGTCCGACGTACTATTTCGTAATAACGTCTTCAGGAATTTAGAGGGTAGTCTCTAGTGCCATTAACTGTGGACAGTAGGGGACAAGCACAGTGTTGCCACCTTAACCCAAATAAATATTGTATAAAAGAAAACTTCAGCATGGATGCCGAAGTTAACCGCTTCCCGACCAGCTGCTAAAGTTTTACTGGCATGGGCAGGCGAATCGCTGTCATGTTACGGTGGCCGCAACGATTGGATTTGATCCAGAACTGATCAATCCCCAGGCCCAGGCCAATGATATCTGGCCTGGACCTGCTGATCGCTCCTGGCGAATGAGATCCTTCCCCTGTATGTGTAAGTGTAAACACTGCAGGGGAAGTGTTGACATCTCTCCTCGTGGAAGTCTTTTCGTTCAAGGGAGAGGAGAGTTAACATCTAACCGTGAGTTGCACCAACACTACACTGACATCAGAACACATAGGCACATATTTCACCCCCCGATCACCCCCACCAGTTAACCCCTTCACCCCCTGTCACTGTGTCACCTAGTGCAGTGTTCATATTTTTTTGATCACTTTGACACTAATCAGTGTTAGGGTAATTAGTATTAGGCCCAGATAGGACCCCCCCCAATAAAGGTTTAACCCCTTGATCAGCCCGTCACCAGTGAGCATTGTATAAGTGTCACGGGTGATGCAATTTAGCTAGATAATTTTTTTTATAGCGTCAAGGCACCCGCCGTATATTACCCAATAAAAGGTTTAGGTTCATTAGTTAAGTTTTAGCGTCAGTCAGGGTCTGCGTCGCCCCAGGCAGTGTCAGATTAGTGCCAGAAGCGCTAACACCTACCATACACCTCCCTTAGTAGTATAGTGTCTGAACGGATCAATATCTGATTAGAACTATATTAGCGTCCCCAGCAGTTTAGGGTTCCCAAAAACGCAGCGTTAGCGGGATCAGCCCAGATACCTGCTAGCACCTGCGTTTAGCCCAGCCCAGCCCACCCAAGTGCAGTATCAATCGATCACTGTCACTTGCACCTTGACAGATAGCTCTGACGAAGTTGTGGTCCCTGCCAAGGTCAGGCATACCAGACGCCGTTCTCCTGCTGTAGTTGAGGTGCAAGAACTGCAGGGCTCTTGTATGGAGCAGAGAGCCAGTACTAGTACCGCTCATCTTTTTGGTGAACTGGAAAGCACCAGCGGCCTAGTACATCCTGGTCGTATATCCAGCACTGCAGTATCAGGTGGTGACGTGGCGAGTCCCATAAGTACAGTTCAAGCTGGTGAGGTGGCTAGCACGAGTAGAGTCCCACAGCCACCAAGAAGGCAAAGACAGGCCTGTCGAGCCCATAGTGCCCTTCCTACTGCATTTGCCAATCCTAATTGGGAGCCCACCACTTCTGCAGCACCTGTACTTCCCCCATTCACTGGCCAAGCCGGAATTCAGGTGGAAACAGTCGATTTTACAACACTTGACTTTTATTCGCTGTTTTTCACAGAAGATCTCTATAGATCTATTGTGGACCAAAGTAATTTATATGCTGGTCAATTCATCGCCGCTAATCCCCAGCTGACCCTTGCCAGAGATTAGAATCCAATTACGGCTTCCGAATTGAAGACTTTCCTGGGCCTATCCCTCCTCATGGGCATAACTAAAAAGAGTGAGTTGCGGTCATATTGGTCCACTGACCCAATTCACCATATGCCCGTGTTCTCTGCCTCCATGACGAGGACACGAAACGAGCAGATCTTGCGGTTCATGCACTTCAATAATAATGAACTCTGCCGTCCTCGGGGTGACCCTGGATTTGATCGGCTCTACAAAATTCGGCCCCTCGTAAACCACTTCAACCAACAGTTTGCAGCCTTGTTTACTCCCCATCAAGTTGTCTGCGTTGATGAGTCCCTGATTAAGTTTTCTGGCCGATTGTCATTCAAACAGTATCTTCCCAGCAAGTGTGCCAGATATGGGGTCAAGATGTACAAGCTCTGTGACAGGGCCACAGGCTATACATATAGTTTTATGGTTTACGAGGGAAGATAGAGCCGGAGAACTGCCCAGACTACATAGGGAGTGCTGGTAAGATTGTGTGGGGACTTTGTTTCACCCTTATTCGGAAAGGGGTACCACTTATATGTGGACAATTATTACATGAGCGTGCCACTTTTTAGTCACTTGTTTGATCACGGAATTGGCGCATGTGGCACCGTTTGATCTAATCGCCGGGGCTTACCCCAGCAGCTTGTAGATTCCTGTCTTAGGCTGGGGAAGAGAGCCTGCTTGAAGTGTAATAATTTGCTCACTGTGAGGTGGAAGGATAAAAAGAATGTTTTCGTTCATTTCGTTCTGTCCTCCCTTCACGCAGACACGACGGTCCAAATTCCTACGGTGACTGGTGTTGTGGAGAAACCCCTCTGTGTCCACGAATATAACCTTAATATGGGAGGGGTGGACCTCAACGACCAGTTGTTGGCGCTGTACCCAATTGCCGTAAGGCCAGACGCTGGTGGAAAAAGTGTCTGTATACTCATTTCAATTCGCTCTGCTGAATGCTTATGGAAGGGAAGCGATCATCACTGCCCTTCCCAATCCAAATGCAGTTAGCCGGTTGCTTGAGAGGCATTTTCCGCATGTCCTCTCTGGTACCCCTACACAAAGACACCCCCAAAGAAGATGTTGTGTATGTAGAAAGCGCAGATATAGGCGTGACACTCGCTTTTATTGTCCCTCCTGTCTTGACCAACCTGGTCTTTGCAATGGTGACTGTTTCGAACGCTACCACACACTAGTGGAGTATTAGCGTAGGGTACAGCATTGCACAGTCCTAGGCATACTAACACAGGGTCTCGAAAGATTTGACCCTAATCTGGAACGTTTATAGTTTATAAAAATGTGCAAAAAAAAAAAAAAAAAAAAAAAAAAAACTAAAAAAGGCACAAAAACACAAAAATAATAAAAAATAAAAAAGCCAAAAATAGTTGTGGTTTTACTTTGCTCTCTATTGTCTGCTCTATTGTTCTCTCTCTTGTGTTACTGTATTTTAGAACTGTAATATTTTATTTTTACTATGTTTTATTGTATTTGCTTTGCAGGTATAGCAAGTCTTACTGTTAACCATCATTTGCTTAGCAGGTACGTCATTCAGCTGCAGCACGGGTTTATTTATTCCGACAGCAACAGCGTTTGCTCCCACGATACATTAAGTAGCGACTCCAGCGCTGTAGGAAGTGATTTCACCACCACAGTTAAAAAAAAAAAAAAAAAAAGAGCATTTATGCCGAAGCATAGGGGCAGGAGTGGAGGAGTGATTTGCTCCTAACATTAGGGGCGGATTGCCCCCATGCTTCAGCATATATTTTTTAGGCACAGATTGTGTTAAAAAAAAAAAAAATATTTTGACTATGTTTTATTGTATTTGCTTTGCAGGTATGGCAAGTCTTACTGTTATATTAATATATTATATATAACCATTTGCTTAGTAGGTACGCCATTCAGCTGCAGCATTGATTCATTCATCTTGACAGCAACAGCGTTTTCTCCCAAGATACGTAAATGAGCGACTCCAGCACTGTAGGAGGTGATTTCACCACCACATTTCAAAGAAAATGGTGCATGTATGCCCATCATTAGAAGTAGGTGGATGAAGGGCGGTATTCTAATGGTGGGCATACCCACCGATCAATCTCTTTTTTTTGTTCAGCCCACAGGCTGCATGAAAAAAAGAACATTACAAATATATGCACAACAAGGACCAGCAACATACTGGTATGTTGCTGGACTTTGAGTAGTTATACCAGAATAATCATCTTGGTATCATTCTTTTCAGGCCAGCGGTCGGCTTTCATGTAAAAGAAATCCTAGCAGCTAATTAGCCTCTAGACTGCTTTTACAAGCAGTGGGAGGGAAAGACCCCCTCCACCGTCTTCCATGGTTTTCTCGGGCTCTCCTGTCCCAACAGTGAACCTGAGAATGCAGCCGGTGGTTTCGTCAGCTGACCATAGAGCTGATCGGAGACCAGAATGGTTCCAAACAGCTCTATGGCCTAAGAAACCGGAAGCTACGAGCATTTCATGACTTAGGTTTCGCCAGATATAAGCAGCGCCATTGGGAAATAGGGAAAGCATTTAATCACACCGATCTTGGTGTGGTCAGATGCTTTGAGGGCAGAGGAGAGATCTAGGGTCTAAAAGATGCCAATTTTTTCAAAAAAACATGTCACTACCTATTGCTATCATAGGGGATATTTACATTCCCTGAGATAACAATAAAAAACAAACAAAAAAAAAAAACACGTCGGTCTGGTGTCATATGTAAACAGTAATTGCACCGTGCATGTGAAGTATCACCGCGAATGTCAGATTAAGGGCAGTAATTTTAGCAGTAGCATTTGGCATTTACGTCCTCTGTAAATCTAAAGTGGTAACCTGTAAAGGTTTTTAAAGGCTTTTAAAAATATATGTAGTGTGTCGCCGATGCACGTTTGTGCGAAATTTTAAAGCCGTCGTGTTTTGTATCCATGTACTTGGCATAAGATCATCTTTTTTATTAAATAAAACATTTGGGCAATATAGTGTGTTTTAGTGCATTAAAATAAAAAAAAAGTGTTTTTTTCCAAAAAAAATGCATTTGAAAAATTGCTGCACAAATACTGTGAGAAAAAAAAAGTTTTAACACCCACCATTTTAATCTGTAGGGCCTTTGCTTTAAAAAATATATATCATGTTTGGGAGTTCAAAGCAATTTTCTAGCAAAGAAAATTTTTTTTTTCTTGTAAACAAAAAGTGTCAGAAAGGGCTTTGTCTTCAAGTGGTTAGAAGAGTGGGTGGTGTGTGACATAAGCTTCTAATGCCCCGTACATACGGTCGGACTTTGTTCCGACATTCCGACAACAAAATCCTAGGATTTTTTCCGACGGATGTTGGCTCAAACTTGTCTTGCATACACACGGTCACACAAAGTTGTCGGAAAATCCGATCGTTCTAAACGCGGTAACGTAAAACACGTACGTTGGGACTATAAACGGGGCAGTGGCCAATAGCTTTCATCTCTTTATTTATTCTGAGCATGCGTGGCACTTTGTCCGTCGGATTTGTGTACACACGATCGGAACTTCCGACAACGGATTTTGTGGTCGGAAAAATTTATATCCTGCTCTCAAACTTTGTGTGTCGGAAAATCCGATGGAAAATGTCCGATGGAGCCCACACATGGTCGGAATTTCTGACAACACGCTCCGATCGGACATTTTCCATCGGAAAATCCGACCGTGTTTACGGGGCATTAATGTTGTGCATAAAATGCCAGGATAGTTCAAACCCCCCCCCCCCAAATGACCCCTTTTTGGAAAGTAGACACCCCAAGCTATTTGCTGAGAGGCATGTTGAGTCCATGGAATATTTTATATTTTGCCGAAACTGTGATAGGTAGTGAGGAGTGAAATCAAAAATTTACACCCTTAGAAATCCTGAAGGCGGTGCTTGGTTTTCGGGGTCCTGTACATGGCTAGGCTCCCAAAAAGTCTCACACATGTGGTATCCCCGTACTCAGGAGAAGCAGCAGAATGTATTTTATATGTATATGTAATTCCACATATAACGATGGCACGTGTGAGCAATATTTCATTTAGTGACAACTTTGTGTAATAATTTTTTTTTTGTCATTTTTCAATCACTTGTGACGAAAAAATTAAATATTCAATGGGCTCAACATGCCACTCAGCAATTTCCTTGGGGTGTCTACTTTCCAAAATGGGGTCATTTGCGGGGGTTTGTACTGCCCTGCCATTTTAGCACCTCAAGAAATGAGATAGGCAGTCATAAACTAAAAGCTGCGTAAATTCCAGACAATGTACACTAGTTTGTAGACGCTATAACTTTTGCGCAAACCAATAAATATACGCTTGACATTTTTTTTTACCAAAGATATGTGGCTGAATACATTTTGGCCTAAATGTATAAATAAAATTGAGTTTATTGGATTTTTTTTTTATAACAAAAAGTAGAAAATAAAATTTTTCCTCAAAATTTTTAGTCTTTTTCCGTTTATATCGCAAAAAATAAAAATCGCAGAGGCAATCAAATACCATCAAAAGAAAGCTCTATTTGTGGGGAAAAAAAAAGGAGCAAATTTTGTTTGGGTACAGCATTGCATGACCGCGCAATTACCAGTTAAAGCAGCACAGTGCCAAATTGTAAAAAGTGCTCTGGTCATTGAGAAGCCAAATCCTCCGGGGCTTAAGTGGTTAAAGGGCAAGTTCACCTTTGTACACTTTTTTTTTCTTTTCTAAATTCCAGCTCCCCTATGCACCAATATAGCATTCATGTACTTTTTTGCAAAAATGTCAAAGCTTTCCATTAAATCTACAGACACTTACTTTTCTTGTCCTAATCCACATTTCTAGACGTTTCCATTAGTAATGCCTTTCTTCCTTACAGACTGTAGGTCATGACACAGGAAGGATTTGACCAGCTGACCTCATTAGCACACACCCTGCATCATCCACCCACCCATTCCCAGGTGCACACTTGCTATAAATATTTGCTACAAATTGCTATAAATATTTAGCACCAAATATCCAAAGTGTAGTTCATGCTATATGGTTCCGAGTGCTCTTATGCCTTACCCACCTGGCTAGAACAGTCAAAAAGGGGCTTTAGGTAACCAAGAGCTTCTCGTCCAAAGCTGGGCGTGTCTCTTGTGACTGGATAGGTAATGTAATTCTAAGATAATAATAGGTAACTGCAACGAGACGACCAATAAGTCTGCCAGTGTCACCCTCCAAGAAGCCCGTATCACTCACCCTCTTGGGCTATATGCACCTTGTGGGTATTAAATATACCTGGGGCTATAGTTATGGGGGATCATAAGAACTAGTAGCTCCTAGAGCAATATACAGCCCACTTAAGTGCCTTTGAGCATGAGTAAATAAGCCGCATCTAAATCACCCTTTATGGGGCTCCACTGCTAAATAGCTAGAGAACAGGGCTGGGTTCAGCACTTCCATCTCTGAGATGGCTGCTCAGCTGTCGCTAATTGCCAGCTCCCATCTTTCTCCACAGTTACTCAGCTGTTGTTCATATCCTGCTCCTCAGTCCTGCCTACTTCAGCTGTCCAGTCCAGAGGATCTCTGCCTTCGCCTTGGTCAACATCACAAGAAACATCTCCTGCATTCCTGTTTAAAGACTGGCTTTGCTGACATCCCTTCTGGCTCCAGATCCCGCTTGCTGTTCCACTACTTTGATCCCTGACTTCTGGCTTGGCTGACTATCCGTTTCGGTTACTGAACTCTGGCTATGTTTTGACTACGTTTGTTCTTTTTACTTTTTTTATTAAACAAGTGCGATTTAACTGTACTTCTGTCTCGGTCTGATTTCATGGTTTCTGACACATGAGCCTCCCATCACAGGGATGTAAACAGCTCAGTTTAAAAAGTATGGTATCAATAAAACCACACAGGTATGGTACCCCTAGAGCAGTGATGGTGAACCTTGGCACCCCAGATATTTTGTAACTACATTTCCCATGATGCTCATGCACTCTGCAGTGTAGTTGAGCATCATGGGAAATGTAGTTCCAAAACATCCGGACTGCCAAGGTTCGCCATCACTGCCTTAGAGGCTCAAATGCTGCAATACTTGTTGTGAGTCACAGTGGATATATGCTAGCATATATGAGCTTTCATCGTGGATGTATGTACCCCCATATACCATATAGTTAATACTTAACCCTGTAACAAGTATATATTAACTTATATACTAATGTTTATAGTCCATAAGTCAAATCTCATCCAATAGTGAGTAATAACATAAAATGGGCAATAGCAAACATAGTGTTTGTTATGTGCACATAAACTGTGTGATTGCACCATGCACTGAAAGTAACTGTGCCATATGGCAAGCCCTTATGAAAATAGAGAAGCAATCGGCAATAGTTAATCATAGCATTAGATGAAAGTTCCACACATATACTGAAGTAATCTCTCAAATCTGTGTAATACATACATCTCAACAGTGGACTGTGGCTCTAGTATGGACAACGTAAATGCTCATATACTTTTCAAGATCAGTAATAAATTTTCTGAAGTTTTCTTTATCTAGCCCAACAGATCTGGTCCAGCTCCAGTCCCCACACACCAGGCTCTGCTCTCTGTGTAAGTATGCACAGCAACAGGTCCACACACACTGGTTTCCTCACACTGCCACTTTTCATAGCTCAAAGCCCCATAAATATTCTGTTTCTCCTCCCCATTATGGCAGGGAATTGTGGGCACTGTAGTTTGCAGCAAGTAGTCTCCATTGCACAGAACTTGTCTTTGGACTACATATCCCATGATCCTCAAGGGCTGTACAGAAAGTTCTCTCTGCCACTGTTGACTGGCTCAAGATTCCAGAAAAGAGGCAAAGCAGGAGTGAGGGGAATTTCACAGAGCCACTCCACTCACAGCCAGAAGTGCAGCAGGGAAGTGAGAGGCTGGCTGGAAATCACACAGCCCGGCCATCCTTTCAGCTGGCCTTATAATTGGGGGGGGGGGTGTTGAAGGAATAGAGCGGGTACCAGACAGCACAGCTCCTTCTCAAATACGCAGCCATCAGCACACCTGGCTACAGAATGGTGGCGGGGGAGAAAGGAGGAGAGCAGGTGCAGATACACAATGCCCGCTCTTTCAGCAACTCGCCGAGAACCCAGCTACAGATGAATTTAGCCTTTAATTTTGTGAGTACATATCTTACCATGATCAAGATTCCTTTACCTCGAAAGAATACACTAGATTTGGAAGACCATCTTCTTTCTATTTTTTGTTACTACTATTGTTTTTACTACCATTATCTACAGTCTAGTGTAAACCGGGCAGACAAAGGGATGGCATGAAATAATTTTAAAAAACTGTAGCACAATATCCTTTTTTGATGGTCGTTAAAAGAAAGGTTTGCAAACAGGGATTTTTAATAAGGCAGTTCAAAAAGGGGATACAGAGTGCAGTAACTAAAAACAACTAAAGCCCGTCATAGATGGATTGAATTTTGTCCTGTTCAGCAGGGGTCAGCCAAGATTTGATCCATCTTATGGGCAGGCTAGTTGTTCTGAAGTTGATCTATCGATTTTAGTACAATAAATCTGTCATATTTTTGGCATTTGATTACTGCCGGCGGCTATAGCTGCTAGCAGTTATCATTGTGTTCTGCTGGCAGGGAAGACTCCCCTCCGCCCCGCCTGCAGAAAACAGGAGTCATGTGGGAGGGATTCCCTCTTCAACACTGACTGTGTTGATAAGGGAATCAAGCAATTTCCTTGACTGCAACCTGTAGTTGCAGGAACGAAAATTGAATCATCTATACCTTCCTTAGTTATCCATTCCTTATCTGACAAAAGCTTGGCCAGACATCAAATGGAGACAATGGTTTGGACAATGCACACATAGCTACATGAAGTTCTATGCAGACAAGGTGCGCAAAATAATGCAGTCATGTTACCCACAGAGATAGAATAGCTGAGCAAATCCCTAAGGAATGTCCCAATCTTTTTCAGGAAACATTAGTGAGCTGGAGGTATCTGTGCATGTCTTAAAAAAAAACAAAACAAAAAAACATATTCACCCAAAATGGCTGTACATCCAGCACTATATGCAATCACAGGTAATTGTACTTTGCATGTTATCGCTTCTCTTTTACTGGCTTGCAAAATAAGGAGCTTTTTTCTGCACTAAAAATGCATGCAGTGTTTTCTATGTATTCCAATGGCTCTAGTTCACACCAGTGCAGTCAGTTTCCGGTGCAGAAAAAAAAAGTAGAGTGTGCTGCACTTTTTCTGCTTAGAAATGTACTGGAACCTAGCAAATTGTATCAAAAATGCATTGGAACTGCGTGTGGTGTGAACTGTAAGCAAAAACTGATCCGGAATGTATGAGTGCATTTTTGTGGTGTGAACTGGCCCTAAAAATACATGCACAGGGTTTTCCATGTATTCCAATTACTTTCGTTCACAACAGTACAGTCTGTTCCAGTAAGTTTCTGATGCATTAACTGAGCAGAAACTGACTGGAACTGACTGCATTGGTGTGAACTAGACCCATTGAAATGCATGGAAAACACTGTGTATGGGTTTTTAGTGCAGAAAAAAAAAAGTGCACGGAACGGCATCTGGTATGAACTGACCCTTTAAGTCCATGTTGATGGGCTTGTGTTAACATGATGCAGTTGTCTGCCGAAACTCATTGACATAGGCCCTTAGTTTTGCAAACACCATGTAGTGTGAGGACCTATCCAATGGATATAAAAAATGAGTGGAATGTTTAGGTGGTATTAAGTAACCAATACACTCTGTGTCACATGTCATGATAGTCTATAACAGTAGATCCGTGCCAGGATCCCCTTTACTCTCCAATCTGCTCAACCTACTATATTCTCTCACAATTCTAGTCTTTCAGCCTCTTTATTATTACTATTAGTTTTTCATCTACCTCTATCAGGTTCAATTTCCTTTCACGTAATACATATTTTATCGATTTTAAACCAATTAACCCACCGAGGTTCCACATAGGGATCTAAACAAGCACTAATGAGCATCTTCTCCAAAGCTCTTTTATGTTTTATGCCTTATGTTTTATGATCTATGTATCTTTAATTTTAAGTATTTGAGCCCTGGATGTACATATTATCGTGACACCATAGATATGGTGTATTGGGTTTGATAGGGGCCAGTCCACGCCCACGTGTTAGGGTTTAGTCCACGCCCATGAAACAGGCAGGCCACAACCCTGGGGCTGGTTCCATCAACCCAGTACACCGTACACCGTATAAAATCAGGCAAGATAGACATGTCTGTTAGGCTCTGGGGAAGAGGAATTTCTCGAAACGAGTTAGCCAGTCTATGCCTCCACGGCAGCAGTTCCATGTCATGTGGACATTTTTTATGGACCTATGTGGAAGAACTTTATGATATGCATTTACCAAGTCTATGATTGAGACTATGATACTTACCTTGTATACAAAAAATACCAGTTTATTGAGGATGATGTGCTAGGTCCAGATCTATGATACTTACCTTGTATACAATAAATACCAGTTTATTGAGGATAATGTGCTAGGTCCATATGCCTTCTGTTTCTTTTCATGTTCGATTGTTTAGGTGGACCCTCAGGCAATATAAATTCTTGCTACTAAAAGAGCTTGAACAATAAGATTATTGTGTATGTGGCCCGCTATTGATTTATTAAAAGAACACCTGTGCTGAGAGAAATATGTAGAATGCTGTTGCTGATCTCACCTTCTGGAAAGGCTAGCTGCATGGCTGTCATGCTGATACTATAACACCAGTAATTTCTGCGTCACTGACCTATAAATAGGTATGCAGATCAAAAGTTTTGATTTCACTTGCTGCAAGCTTGTTCAAGAACCTTACATCGTTTACCAGGCAGTAAGCAATGGTGGCCCACATATGTATTTCATTACAAGTTTTATGTAAAAAGAGAGGTTTTAAAATAGTTAAATGGTGGTTAAATGGTGAAGTATTTCTTCTGATGACACTGCAGAACAACCACAGCATTTTCCTTCCCTCAGCCATTACTGCAGTAGTTTAATGAATAATAGAAGGTAATATCTCATCATTATGGATTGGGGAATTGTAATGAGTAACTATAAATACAGAACTTAAAATGGCTGCTGTAATCATTTCTAACTGCTCGTTTCCATTTTGGAGATAATTATTACTTTAATGGCTAACTTTGGAGTGTTCATGTCCTGCTTCATTCAATTCACTAACATGAAAGCCTTTTTTACAGACAAAGCCAACAAAAAAAGCTACTCTATTGTATAGCATAAACTTAAACCCTAGTGATAATAGTATGACATCTGGTAGGTAGCAAAACAAAAACATAAGAGAAGGTTCTTATTTATCCAGGGCACAGTAGTGTATTCCTTGTAATAGTCACATTTTGATCTGGACATGTTCTGTAATGTTGAAGACTTTCTTCACTCATTCAAGTATCTTCTTCACTTCTAGTGAGAGTTGAGATTACACCCTAGCATTTATAGCCACACAGGTAAATGTTTGGGTATATTCCTGACTATCACTGAAACAGAGGAAGATGCATGGAGGAGTAATGAAAATTCAAACATCACAGGACAAGTCTAGCTGAATGTGACTAGCTACTGCTAACCAAAAGAAATACCCAAAACTGAAAGTGCAGCACCAAACAAACATGTAGTGTAAAAAACAAGCTACAAAAAATAAAAAAAAATTTAAAAAATTTAAAAAAAGGGGGGGGGGGGGGGGGGAAGAAAAAAAAAAACACCAAGTAGCTAAATGACCAAATAAGGATGGTTTTAGGTGTCTAATACTATAGTCTTTTTATTTGATAGTATATTTAAAAAAATGTTTAACTTGGCCCTTATGTTAATGCTATAAATGTATGTATTTGGCATGAGCACAAAACACACACACATTCACTGGTTCTGTTTCTCCCAAACATCAGTTTAAAGCAGACTTTAAAACCACATCTCACTTATTTTAGCTATTATGCTGCATTATACCAATAAATAGTCATTTCACGGTCCATACAGGGCCAGATTAAGAGCATCATGGGCCTGGTGCTGAGAATTTTAGTTAGCTTTTTTTTTGGTGGGCCCTGGATTATGAAGCCCCTTGCCCTATATGCTACGCTAACATTTTCTCTACAGCCTGACTTCCTTAACCACCACTTGTGCCTATGCACTCCTTCCCACACCATCCACGGTGCCTGGAAGCCCTTCTCTCACTATCCACTGTGTCTACAGCCCCCCTTGCCTCACCACCCACTGCACCTGCAGCCTCCTTCCCTTACCACACCTAGGCCCCTTTCTCTTACCACCTACTGTGCCTGTAGCCCCCTTTGCCTTACCACCCACTGCACCTGCAGCCCTCTTCCCTCATCACCCACCATACCTGGGACCCCCATACCTCACTATCTGCTGTGCCTAGGCTCACCTTCCCTCACCACTCACCATGCCTGCAGCCCCCCTTTACTTACCACCCACCAAGCCTGCACCCCCTTCCCTCACCATCTACCATGTCTGCAGTTCCCCTTAATACTGTAATGAACTGCACACACACCATCCCCCTTTTTTTCCCCTTTCTCTTTATTTTACCACCACATCTGGGCCACCCCTTTACCACCATATACGTACTCCTTCTCTCACAAAGACTGTGCTTGCTTTCCCTTGTTCTCACTATATGTCCATTATTTTCATGTATTCCTATTGACGTCTATGGGGCCATAAATGCACCAAAAGAAGTGCTTGCACCTTTTCCCAAGTCACATGGAACCTACAGAACCTACAGACAGTGTTATTTTTATATGTTCATTCCGCTTTACCCTGATTATTGCTCTCCATACCGACGTACAGGGTGTGATGTGGAGTAACCACCAGTTATCAATGGGCAGTGGCAAGCATCATACTGTCCGATTCCTGTATTGTAGCACACGTAGCCTCATCTAAGCCCTGTGTAGATCTATCATCTCAGCTCTCTGCTCTGTGTCTCCTCTTCTCCATCCATGGTGATGCACGGCTTGCATGGCTTCCTGCACAGCCCTCCAGCCTGCACACATGCTGCTTTCTGTTAACACCTTCTCGGGCACTGGCCAGGTTAATGCTAGCATGTCTGCTACATCCGAGTGACAGGTCAGCTGTGATTCTTTCAGTGCTTATTGGTTGGCTTGGACTGAATTAATTTTACTGTGGACCAATCACTGTCTCCTTCATGTCTACAAGCTAAAGACAAACTTTACTAAGCAGAATGGCACATCTATCAATCACTGCATTCCTTCTTCTCCCATCCTTTGTTTTAGCACTGCCTTCCAGCAGGCGGAGTGAGGCTGAACATTGGCATAACAATGGGTCTGCTCGTCTGGTTAGAGGGAAGCCAATCTGACTTGCCGGGGAAGTGATGCTGTCAGCAGGTCTCAGGCTGTGTGTCAGGCCGATATTAAGACTGCAGCTCCAATAGCCCCTACGTTAATCCAGCCCCTGGGGGGGGGGGCTGGTAAACATGTAATACAGACTACAGACAAAATGCTATAGAGAGACTCCTTATTCATTCATACACAGTGCAGCTCAGGCAAAGAGAAAGAGACATTAGAGGTCTGTTTAGACCCCTGATGTCTCTCCAAAGCGATTATTTTAAAAAATAAATAAAAAATAAATAGTAAGGGTAGATTTAGACATGTGTCTAACTCTCCCTTGCCTGTGAAGCCCAATCAACATTTGGATCGAGCTTTAGAGGCTACTGACGGGCGGTGTGGAAGCAATGAGACGCCTCCTCACCACCAGCTTTAACCCCATTTTACCAACGAATGCACCACCCAAAAGGGGAAGCTCCGTTTGTTTCCACCCTCCCCCTCTCCACTGCCAAATTTGGCACTTTTTGGAGGGGAGGGGGGGAGTGGGTACCCACTCCCACCCCCGGTTAAGATCACTGCAGCAATCTACAAAGCTGTTTGGCCCCTCCTCCTTCCCCCTACAGCCTTCTGAGATGCACACAAAAGAATGCGGGACCATTCACAAAGCGCAGTGCGACTCGCTCATGCGCTGAAGGAAACCGGGTGTGAAGCCGGGAGGCTTCACTGCCGGTTTCCCTTAGTGAAGATGCTGGCACCTGCACCCAAAGCCGATTAAAGAATCGGCTCGGGGTGCTGACATCCCTGGACAGGTAAGTGTCCTTGTATGAAAAGACAGCAAATACAGTATTTGTAGCGGAGAGGGAGAGGGAGAGAGGGAGAATTTGTATGCATGCACTTCAAACAATCCTGCATGTTTTCCGTACAGGTAGCTAAATCACATCACTATGGTACATGAGTCCACCTGTACAATATGAACTGCTGCTGGCAATTGAGGTTAGGTTTAATGCATGCTGCAAAGCAACTACCAACAAACTGGAGTAGTACACGGTTACTCAACTTAAAATACTTTTAAAGTTGTTTGTAATTTTAATTTACCCTCAAAACACGCTACACACAATGACATGTGGGATGAAGGAAGCAAAGAGGAAGCAAGCTTGATGTTGGGTAAACCGAACACTCTAATTATAGGAATAATTCCACAAAAAACACCAACATGATGAAGCTGGAAGGACCCAATGCAACTGTTCTGACACGCTCTTAACCAGCCGTCATTAGCAACACAGTTTGCTATGGCAAAGGGACTGCGTCTACAGGTTCTGGGTTTGCATCAATAGTTAAATGCAGGCAACAATGTAAATGTAAAAATCCACAGTACATGTCCAGGTTTGTGTACTGGGATTGTCCTGACATAACTAATTGATTGTGTTATTTTTAGGGGGTGGGACTGTAAAGGGACCACTGAGAGAGGAGAAAGCAAAGCAATTCTAATACATACAAAAGCCCATCAAAACAGATCCTTAGGTCCCCCAATCACACAAACAAGCGAGAGGGATGGAGGAATCCTCCCCACTGCGGTATTGTATTCTGACAGTGTAGGAGCTCCTAATCATTTAAAAAAAAATATATAGCGATACCTCAGTTCACAAATGCTTCTGTTCATGAACAACTTGGTTGGTGAATAGAAGAGTTCACAAAAATTTGCTACAGTACGCAAACTCCACTTCAGTTCACGAGCTGCGGCCATCTTCCCTGCTCTGACATGTTCATATTGAGAAGAGTAGTGCAAGATGAGAGTATTAGGCGAATCAGTCCACTCAAATAGGGGTTTCTGCCCCCTGACTACCATGAGGGTGGGCTCACTTGATTGGGAATCATGGAAAAACAGTTCATATGAACTCTACAACTTTATCATGCCCTCAGATGATCATTTCCTGGTGCTGTTTTTTGCCCCCTAGATTAGGCCTTTAATTTGGGGTTTGGGATTGTTTCAAACAAGGATTAAAGAGGATCTATAGTTTTTTTTTTTCTGTTTAGATGTACACATGAAAGAGGTCAGCTTAATGTAAAAGACCATACGTAATATATGTTCAAAATTCTTTTTTGTACATACATTTAATAATTTTATATATAAACAACAAGAAAAAAAAGTTTAGAACGGATTAACCTGATTTACATTGAACCTTATGGAAAAATTTGCCTCGGTTCGCAACCAATTCGGTTCGTGACCAGAGTCGTTTCACAAATTAAGTTTGTGAACTGAGGTATCACTGTACACATAAATTTACAATCACTTTAAAATATAGCCCAAAGTAGTTTATAAATTAACAGCTTGAAGGTCTTGAACGTAAAAGATATGTCATGAAAAATGTCAACAAAGTTTTTAGGGTGAATCTCTTTACGTACAGCTCCTTTTCTCCTGCAGTCGGTATTACTGGTTGTTAAAATAAAAACAGGCAATTGCTTTGTACTACACAGCAGAAGTGGCTGTCGAAACGCAGCTGCTCCTGTATAAAATGTCAATTGCAGATAGTAAATCTATTGTTTCATAGTATTTACTCTTTTATTCATATGTAGATTAAAGTAACCAAAAGTGTAACCTTTGATCTGCATATGATAACAATTAAGGCAACCTTCCAAGTAACTAAAAAGTATGTTCTATTTAAGCCCCCTAACCTTTAGTTAACACTTATCAGCCCTAATTAACGCATTCCTCCCCTTAGCTATCATTTTTCTGCAGTTATTTTCTATTTTTTTACCATTAGCACCTGTTCACACCAGTGGCTGAATTAGAATGTAGCCACTGGTGTGCTGTAGGATGAAAGCAGTGCTGGCGCATCAATAGCAGTGCATCGCACCATTTACTTTTTTTTCTAAAGAAAACTTATTAAAATGTCACAAAAGAGACCTTTTATTGGGTACTATTGATCCCTGTGGAGTAAGGTAAAAAGTAATGACTTGCGCTGCGCTGAAAAAAGTACTGCATGTCATACTTCTTCCCAGCTCACACCACCACACACGACCGGGAGAAGACAGTGATCATCGCTAGTGGCTATATCATCCACTAGAAATAATCGCAAGAGAATCTGGCAGGCTGATTAACCAATCAACTTGGGTACATCAACTTGGTACATTCTGCCTGCCCAATAACGATTCAGGCCTTGTATGGCCAGCCTTACTTGGGAAAACCTGTAGAAAAGATTGTTTACCTGTCAATTGCGCTGCACTGATATAGCTTCCTAAGTGCTTCTAAAATAAACCTTTCCTCAGGGGGGTCCAAGTACGGGAACCTGCAGACAACAATTTAGTTAAATCAACTAAAATTAAATTTATTATGAAATGTATGTAATTGTTTTTTTCTGGTAAATCATGTAACTAGGGACAGCAAAAGAACGCAAAATTCTTAAAATGCAGACCTATTCTCGTGATTTTATACACCTGTATCAGCATCACTCTGCAATATGGAGGTGCAGTGGTTAGCACAGTTGCTTTGCAACACTATGGTCTTGGTTTCCATTAGGACGCTGTCTACATGGAGTTTGTATGTTATCCCTGCCTTGTATTTGTACAGGGTGCCACACTCCAAAAACAAAATGGTACGTTAAAAGGCTTCTGCTGTAAATTGCTCTATTGCTCTATGATCTGTACTATTACATGGTATGAATATGATCAGAACATTAACTGTAAGCTTTAATTACACTGATCCATGTAAAAAAAATAAAAAAAAATTGTATACCATATGATGGAATAATGTGTTTAAATACTGCTATAATAATAATAATAAAAAAGCCATGTGCTATTGTAGGCAAATGCTGGGGGCGAGACACCAACTGAGAATGTCACCAACAGAGCGTCTACTGGAAACATGCTATATATGCTGATAAAAACAATATAATTTGATTTCTGTAGTGTAAATATCAGGAGTGTATCCTTCCTCACACAGGCTAGAGTTCCTTGATAAGATCATCACAGACATGCATATGTACATGCAGTAGCAATAGAGGGGGGTTATAACATAATAAACATATGTAGGACCTCAGGTTATCTTCACTAGCTGCAACACAGCCCAAGTGCAGGTACTGCCCCTGCAACAACAGTAACACTACCACTGTTTTCTATAAAGTAGTAAAGACATAAAGTAAACATTTTGTGGAATACCTGATAACATCATTTACTTCCAGGCATTTAAGGGTTAGAATGACAGATGTTAGACTGGTGCGTTTAATCTCAGGTATCATGTGATCTGGCATACATTTATCCCAGAACTCTTCACTGTAAATTCGGTAGCATTTTCCAGATGCCGTCCTGCCTGCTCTGCCCGCTCTCTGCACTGCTTCACTTCTTCAGGAAAAGGAATCAGAGCAATAGTTACATATTTAGAGTGAAAAATGTCATTTACCCAACAGTATATTCATTATATTCTGTTGCTTACTTTGAAATGGGAACTATTTCTAAAACATCAAGTCCAGCCCTGGGATTGTGGTTTAACTGCTTCACAAATCCACTGTCTATTACATACCTGAAAATAAATGGAAAAACTGTTAAGGTAAACAGCTGACAGGAAAAATAAATATTAAGCCAACAAAAAAAAAAATGTTTATACGTGGGTTTCCTAGTTCCGGATATCCTTACCCTTTTTAAAGGGAAAGTATGTAATGTACTTTCAGTTAGCACATTTTTCTGTTAAAATGGCAATATTTACTGTAGAGTATTTTTATTCGACTTTCGATTTTTACATGCTTACTCTTTAATTTACTTTTTGTATTAAATCTAAAGATTTGTAGAGTAGCCAGTAGAGGGTGCTTTATGTTAATTGCAAAGAGATCAGAGACACAGAGAGTACATTTTTATCAGTGGGTCTGCAGAATCTCAGACTAGCAATGTGAGAAGGAACAGTAAAGCATGACAATTAGGGATTGGGGATGAGCGAATGCGTCTGGGTTTGGTTCCCATGGAAGAGGGGAGGAGGAGGTTTGGAAGTCTGAAAATTAGAAACCCAAACTAAACTCTATGGAAGCAAATCTTGATAATCAGTTTTGAACATTTTTAAAGCTAAAAGATAAGGGATGGTCAGAAAGAAAGAATAGGGAGCTGGAAACTGGCACAGGGTATATGTTCCAATGCAATACAAAAATTCCACAAAACACTGTACAGCAGAGACTTTAAGGGCGACATATGAAAATCATCAATTCTTTGAATTACATGTTTGGGAGTTACCTTAAAGTTTAATGTTGCATTATAGAAAAGTACGATTCTCAAAGACAGCATCTGCAACACTGTATTCTGGCATCACATATTTTGGATATGTAAAATGTTTAAGTATTATGTTATTGCTTGGCTTATATACCACAGCAGTGCCCAAATCTGATTTATTACAACTTGAAAAAAAAGGTTTGTTTTATTATAGATATTTATTGGACACGACACCTGTTTTTTTATCCAGCGGTAACAGGCATGACTTACAGCAAATGATTGAAATAGCAGCCATAACAGATCTAAAAGCTTTAGGAAAGAAGCTAAAAGCTAAAGCCCGCAACTTCATACCAACTGGCCAAAAAGCAAAATACAGTAGTTTCATAATACAGGGTTTGTGAGCTGCTTCTTCTCAGTACCACACTGTATTGTCTTAAAAGTTTAAATGTCAAAAAACAGAGTGCACAAATCTACAACCCCACATTCCTCAAACCTCTTCCTATCACCCTATCCCTTTATTTCAAAGGTATTCCAAAATAATCTTCAGGTGTGTATTTGATAGAAATTGGCGAGTTTCAGGATAGTAGACCAGCACGTTAATAGGCAGCAAAATAAAAGAGAAAAAAGGCAGACTTTGTCTTGCAAAAAAAATTGCAACAAAATGTGTGTTGTAGTACACAATTTGTATTGTCTCTTAGGCCCCTTTCACACGATCGGACCGTTCAGGCCCGCCTGTCAGTTTTGACGGCTGACCTGAACGGGCGCTCCATGTTAGCCTATGGATCGACGGATGTCAGCGGAGACATGTCCGCTGACATCCGACCCGGTCCGATCCGCTAAAAGCAGACGGATGGCCCTACGTCCAGGTCGGTCGCTGGCGGATCGGATGAGATCTGATGAAAACGGACATGCTGTTCGTTTTCATCCGATCCCTCCATAGGCGGCAGTGGCGCCTGACAAGCCCCTCCCCGCTCAGTGAGCAGAGAGGGACCTGTCATCCGCCGGCTCAGCGGAGATCAACGGACTGATCTCCCGCTGAGCCGGCGGACCAAGGAGGACTCCATGGAAGCGGAGTCCGCCTCGTGTGAAAGGGGCCTTTGTGTATTTCAGATCTCAGATACAGATTCTGTTTTTTTCTTTTTTCCCCAAATAATGTTAAGCAGTATTTAAAGCAGCTTGGTTAGGCTGCAATATAAAAGGATGAGCTGAGGCTGTTCTTAAATTGATACAAGTATTAGAGTTTATTCGGGAGACCATAGCCACAATTATTGCACGGTGGCTGGTCAGTACATTAGCAGCTTAATTGGGCTGCAATGTAAGAGGGAGATATGAAGCAATTTTAATCCTTAACTAAAATTGAAATTGTATTATTTGAAATAATCACAAATATTGTACAGCTGCCTTACAGTGTGCAAGAAGCTTTTTTGGACCACAATGTAGGAGGGAGAGACAAAGCAAGTTTTAACTTGAAAGAAACAGAGTGTACCATATCAGACAATAGCCATAGATATTTTGTACAGTGGCTGGACAGTACATTAGCAGCTTGATGAGGCCACAATGTGAGAGAGGGAGATGCAAGGTTTTTTTTATCCTAAAATAAAAATTAGAATATATTAATTCAGAAGGCAAAAGCCACAAAAATTGTACAGTGGCTGAACGGTATGTAAGCAGCTTGGTTAGGCCACATTGTAAGAGGAAGTGAAAATACAAGCTTTATCTTGAAATAAATATGAGAATGTATTATTTCAGAAACAATAGCTATACATAATGTACAGTGGCTGAACAAATAACGTTTACTTAGTAGAGAGCCTTTCCTTCTTGAATTGAAGTTTGCCCTAAAAGCTTCAAGTGGGTATCTTGAAGCGGTCTAAAAACTTTGCAAATGCTTTGTGCAAACTTGCTAAGCAAGGCATGATCATTTCCAGAACAGTGAAAATGCAGCTAGAAAAGTCATAAATCCTTATATGGATATCTGCTCCAAACAAGTGACTCAAAGTATTGAAGTAATGGAATCAGTATGAAAGCAAATAGAGTAGAATATTTAGTAGTAGTAGCATAAACATAAAATGGCCAGCAATGGCAGCCTCAGTACAGGTTTTCGTTTAATAAGTAAGCACAAATGAAGCTGCAACAGCCCCTGCAAGTGAAATCTGCTACTGTGGTGAAACCATCTGCATATGATGACACCACATATAATGATGTCATTATAACTGAAAGATCAGGGCTTTTTCGAAAAGCCAGTGGTGAATGTGCCCCTGAAGTGGCAGTTCAGGGGTGCCGTATAGTCACGGTGTGAAAGCACTTGATTTTATGGCACCATGGTCACTTCACCACAACACACGTTTTTCGCACCTGCCTCTTGGGCCGGGCCTTTTGGCCAGGACCAGGGGAAATTTTTATGCCTGGCCGGAGGGCCGGCCATTGTATAGCACAATGGCCACTTTCACTCTCCCATCTCACTATCTTCCCCACTCTTTCTTTTACCCCTGTTTGTCACCTTTTTGTCTTTTTTTGGTTGTTTTGTATACACGTTTGTCACTGTGTGGCGAGTAGGGTGTGGGTCCTCGGGCCTACTCTGAAAGTCTTGGGAGGGGGTGGACATAGGCCTTTTGGCTTGGTTCGCCCTCTCCTTTGAGGGGTCTCTCTTCGGGAGAGCCCCACTGTACTTGGGTTGGTCTGCTTCGGCAGTCCTTCCAGTTGTGGGGGTCCGCCTGGTTTCGGCCGGATGGACCCTTTGTCTGAGTACCTCAGTCCCTGTCTGGAGCCTAACGCCCCGGGGGATCAGGGTAAGGTCCTTCCCTAGTGGAGGACTCTGTACACCCGTTGCATGTTTTTGTGTTTCACTCTCTATGTGTGGGCACTTTTTTTTGGCACCGGGTGGAAGTTTTTGAGGTGCGTTTTGCACGCCACTGGCTTTTCGATAGAGTAAAAAAAAAAAAAAAAAAATAACTGAAAGATCAATCTTTAGTAAATGCTACCCAAGCAAGATGTCTGTATTAGGTGCATTTACAAAAGACAGATCTTTCAGTGGAATGCATCAATATTCAGCTTATTTAAAAAAAAAATAATAATAATAAGTTGTGTGTCACACATATTCTCTGAAGTCATAAAGAAGTGTTACTCCCTCCCAGCTGAGACTCTTTAAATTAGGTTCTCAATTTACTGTACATTGGGTAAGCAGAACACCATTATACAGTTAGATAACAGACAGAGTAGTCAGTAGAGATGAGCCGAACACCCCCCAGTTTGCACCTGAACCTGCGAATGGACTGAAAGTTTGCGCAATCTTTAGAACCCCATTAAAGTCTATGGGACTCAAACGATCAAAATCAAAAGTGCTAATTTTAAAGGCTAATATGCATGGTATTGTCCTAAAAAGGGTTTGGGGACCCAGGTCCTGCACTAGGGGACATGTATCAATGCAAAAAAAAGTTTTAAAAATGGCCATTTTTTTGGGAGCAGTGATTTTAATGATGCTTAAAGTGAAAAAAAAAGTGAAATATTCCTTTAAATATCGTACCTGGGGGGTGTCTATAGTATGCCTGTAAAGTGGCACGTGTTTCCCGTGCTCAGAACAGTCCCTGCACAAAATGAAATTTTTAAAGGAATAAAAGTCATTTAAAACTGCTTGCGGCTTTAATGTAATGTCGGGTCCCAGCAAAATGGATGAAAATCAGTGAGACAAACGGCATGGGTAGCCCTACCCCCAGTCCATCACCAGGCCCTTTGGGTCTTGTATGGATATTAAGGGGAACCCCGCACCCAAATTAAAAAAAGGAAAGGTGTGGGGCCCCCCATGCCCTATATACTCTGAACAGCAGTATACAGGTGGTGCAAACAAGACAGGGACTGTAGGTTTGTTGTTAACTATAATCTGTTTGTAATTTTGAACTGGTACATTTTTAAAGTGTAGCTCCAGCCAAAGAATCTATTTTTAAGCTTTTTGGAAAACATAGGGAAGGGTCATCACCCCTGTAACATTTGTTTTGCTGTCTGTGCACCTCTTCAGAAGATTTCACCTCACTTTCTGTCCCAATGACAAATGTTTTTTGAAAATTTGGGGTTTTTAGTGAAACAAGGATTGGTGATAAAGCATCAGTGGAGAGGAGACACATTTTTCCCATATTAACTCTTACAGGAGAGAATTTCCCTTCCTAGGAGTAGATTTCATCTCACTTCCTGTTGCCTCCTTCCGTTTGCAAGTAGGAGTCATTTCTAAGTTGGATGTTTGAAAGTAGGGGCCTGCCCTATATACTCTGCAGAAATTGGGGCCTTAGGTGTTGGTGTTGCCACAACACTGTAAGCCCTCACAGTTACTCTTGGTGGGCGCAGGAACGGGCCCTGCTGTGAAATATTAGATCAAGAATTGTAATTGCATGCCATTGTTGAACAGGGGCAGAAAAATTGGGCCTTTGGTGGTGGTGGTCACAACACTCTAAGCCCTCAGTTACTCTTGGTGGGTGCAGAAAAAGTGGGCCTTGGGCACTGGTGCCACAACACTGCAACCCCTCACAGATACTCTAGTTGAGCGCAGCAACGAACCCTCCTGCAAAATATTGCATCAAAAATTGTAATTACACGCCCCTGTTAAACAGGGGCTGAAAAATTGGGCCTTAGCCACTGGTGGCGGCGCCCAGAACCAAAAATGTTCTTACAAGCTATCAGCATGATCATTGAGGAGGAAGAGGATAATCACTCAGCATAACAGGATAGTCACTCAGCATCAGCATAGGTAGTCTTGAAGGGATCTGACATTTCAAAAAAAATTATTTGGTTACATCAGCATCAGGTGCCTGGTAGCTGGTGGTGACCCAAGACTGATTCATTTTTATGAAGGTCAGTCGATCAACCGAGTCGGTGGACAGGCGCACCCTGTGATCGGTTACAAAGCATCCAGCAGCACTGAATGTGCGTTCCGAAAGAACGCTGGATGCAGGACAGGCCAGTAGCTCAATTGCATACTGTGCAAGCTCTGACCATGCTCAAGACCCAGGAACCCGGAGTATTTTTGGTGGGAAAGGTGTCCAAGTCAGATCTTGCCCCTAGGTATTCCTGCACCATGTAAAACAGACGCTGGCGATGGTTGCTGGAACCAATCATACCTTGAGGCTGCGGACTAAAAAAACTGACCGAAGCCTCAGCAACACTTTGTCCAGGAACAGGAGTTTGTAACCTCCCAGTCTCTGGGAACGCGTTGCACAGACCTTTCTACAAGGCCTCCCGAAGATGTTTCATCCTCTGCTCCCTCTGCGACGGCAAGATAAGGTCCGCAACCTTACCCTTGTAACGTGGATCAAGGAGGGTTGCCAGCCAGTATTGATCCCTCTCCTCGATACCATGAATACGAGGATCCTTCAGCAGGCTTTGCAGGATCAGGGAGGCTATGCAGCGTAGGTTTGCTGAGGCATTCGGTCCGGAGTCCTCTGCACTAAGGACGACATGATCTGCAGCCAGCTCCTCCCAGCCACGAACAAGTCCATGGGTTTCTTGGGACTGTAAATGATCCCTTGAAGACTGCTGCTGATGCTGAGTGCCAGGCCCCACCTCCATGCTGACACAATCCTCCTCCTCCTCTTCCTGTGTGATCGGCGGGCACGCAGGAATACTGTCTGGATAAAGAGGGCCTTGAGAGGTAAAGGAAGTCCTCCTCTTTCTCCCTCTGTTGTGCCTCAAGTACCCTGTCCATTATTCCATGCAGCGTGTGCTCCAACAGGTGGACAAGAGGTACAGTGTCACCAATGCATGCACTGTCACTGCTCACCATCCTCGTGGCCTCCTCAAATGGTGAAGGGACAGTGCATGCATCCCTGATCATAGCCCACTGGCGTGGGGAAAAAAAAAACAAGGTCCCCTGACCCTGTCCTGGTGCCATAGTCGCATAGGTACTCATTGATGGCGCTCTGCTGCGTGTGCAGCCGCTGCAGCATGGCCAACGTTGAGTTCCACCTGGTGGGCATGTCACAGATTAGGCGGTTCTTGGGCAGGTTAAATTCCTTTTGGAGGTCAGCCAGCCGAGCACTGGCATTATATGACCTGCGGAAATGCACACAGACTTTCCTGGTCTGCCTCAGGACATCCTGTAAGCCCGGGTACCTGCCCAAGAACCGCTGCACCACCAAGTTAAGAACGTGAGCCAAACAGAGCACATGGGTAATTTGTCCCTGTTGGAGGGTGGAGAGGAGGTGGGTGCCATTGTCGCAAACCACCATACCTGCCTTAAGCTGCAGTGGTGGCATCAACCACCTCTGAAGCTGCCCCTGCAGAGCTGACAGATTCTCTGCCCCAGTGTGGCTCCTATCCCCCAAGCACACCAGCTCAAGCACCTCATGTCATCTTTTTGCCTGCGTGCTTGCGTAGCCCCTTGAACGCCTACGGAGCACCACTGGTTCCGAGGACAAATCAGCACAGGAAGAAGCCATGGAGGAAGAAGAAGAGGAGGGGTGGAGGAGAGAGGTGTGGCAGAAGCAACACTAGTAGAATTTTGGAGGCGTGGTGGCGGAACAACCTCCAACACTACTGCACCCTGTCCTGCATCCTTCCCAGCTGCCAGAAGAGTCACCCAGTGCACGGTGAAAGATAGCTAACGTCCCTGTTCATGCCTGCTGGACCATGAGTCAGTGGTAATACGCACCTTACCGCTGACCGCCCTGTCCAGCGAGGCCAAGACTTTGCCTTCCACATGCCGGTAGAGAGCCGGAATCGCCTTCCGTGAGAAAAAAAGTGGCGTTTGGGAACCTGCCACTGAGGAACCGAACATTCCACAAACTCACGGAAGGGGCAGAGCAACTGAAAAGGCAGCAGTTGAAGTGCTAGAAATTTAGCCAAGCTAGCATTCAACCGCTGGGCATGTGGATGGCTGGGAGTGAACTTCTTTCAGCGGTGCAGCAGCTGGGGCAGGGAAATTTGCCTGGTACAATCTGACGTTGGTGTACCGATAGCAGATTGCCCCCAAGTACTTGGCTGTGACACACCTAATTCTACACCTTCATTCCTCTCAGTGCAGGTCTCAGAGGACTGAAGGTATAGTGGGGTTGGAGATCCCAGCTGAGGAGCAAGGAGAGGTCCTCTTTGTTCTTTGGTGTGGGTCTTTTAGGTATGCCTGCCAACGAACTGCATGGCAGGTCGACATATGTCTGGTCAAGCATATGGTGCCCAAGAGGGTGATGTTTTGGCCACATGAGATACGCTTGAGACATATGTTGCAAATAGCAGCGGTGGGATCTGATGCACTCGTCTCAAAAAAGGCCCACACCAAAGAACTTTTGGAAAAACGCGCAGAGACAGCAGCGCCCTGCACATGCGGAGCTCTGCGGTGTGATGCAGTCGGTGTGCTGCCCTTAAGCTGGCCCCTAAAGGGCATCCTGCCTCGTTGGTGATGTGCCTCCTCCTCCTAGGCACCCACGTGGAGTCAGTGACCTCATCATCCCCTCCCTCCTCATCACTGGAGCAAAGCTGGCAGTATGCTGCAGCTGGGGGAACATGACTGCCAGATTGCTGTCCTTCTTGAGCACCCCCCCTCTCTGGGCTCACGTTACTGTCTTCCTCTAGCTGGGTACCATCATCGGAGCCTTCAAAACGCTGGGCATCCTCCTGGAGCATGTACCCAACACTGTGGTCAAACAGTTTGGGGGACTCCTCAGGAGGACATGGTGGGGCTAACGAAGGAGTGACTGATGCCATTGAGCCGAGGGAAGAGGCCGCGTTGGCAGCTGCTTTGCTAGACAAAGTACCCTGAGCATGGGTGAAAGAGGATGAGGAGGATGAGGATGGCTTGGTCATCCACTCTACCAAGTCTTCCGCATGTTGCGGCTCAACACGGCCAGCTGCCGAAAAAAAAGGGCAAGCGTGTCCCACGGCCACGTGCTGATGGGGCGTGCACTAAACCCCCTGAGCCATAATTGGCCAAAGCCAATTACAGCTCTCTGTACAGACGGCGCTGTGATTGGCCAAGCATGTGGGTCATAGTGCATGCTTGGCCAATCATCAGCCAGCAAAGCACTGCGATGCCGCAGTGAATTATGGGCCGTTACGCGCCACTCGAATTTGGTGCGAGCGGCCCATATCGTTCGTAATTCAACGAATGGTCGAACATGTGATGTTCGAGTCGAACATGGGTTCAACTCGAAGCTCATCCCTAGCAGTCAGTAAGGAACTTCTGTTATAGAGATCTCACTACAGAATTTCCTAAAAGATTTAACAAGCCAGTATGATTCTGTCTGCTAGTAACCACACAAAATGGAAATAGTTGTGTGTGGAGTTCAATTACTAACTAGGTAGTTAACCAACTACAAGCAGCAGAATATTCTGGAAACCAAAAACAGCTTTATAGATATACATTAAAGTGTAAGTTCACTATTTCACACACAAAAAAAAAAAAAAAAGTTTCTCTAAAGCCCCGAATGTCAGGAGACAACGGGTGGTTAAAGAAAAAAAAAAAAAAAAATGGTCGACATTCAGCCTGTGTGTTTATCCGCCTGTGCGTCAGAAGGCGGCCATTCACCGGCTTCTGTCGGAGGTGCATGCTTGAAAACCAGCATCCGACTGACTCCCGTTCAGGCAGAGAGCGCTGATCGGAGTGTTTTAGCGGGGGGGCTGTTCCCCAATCAGAACACAACAGCTCAGCGGGGGAGATTACTGAACTAACCTCGCATGGTTACTGCAGTGACTCCGACTGGAGCTGACAGTTTTTTTTGGGAGTGTCCATATGATGTGTGCTATGAGCAAGTCCACACCTTTTATAAAATGTACTGTCTCTCTGCAAGGCTGTCACATTGTAAAATGTACATATAATGGTAAACATCAAACGACTAAAACAATATAAAAGTCTGCACCTTATTCCTTCAATGGTCACAGATGTTGCAGCAATATTTGTGGCTACTACACATTTTCTGATCCCTTTAGGGGGAGGGATAAATATTCTTTTTTGCTGATCTGGAAAACAATTATAAAACAATCACTATATTTTTTATTTCAGCAAATATATTACTGCCAACACTGAGAAGTACTGACAATGCACATGGGCACAGTACAGACAATAGCATAGTCAATTAAAAAGACCATGCAAGTCTGCCCATAAAGCTAAACAGAACATGCCAATGAAGTTTTAATAACATACTAGAATAAAATATTAGACAAAATATCTAAAAGAACCTCTCCTTTAAAAGAAATCGGTTTTAAAAAATATATACTGATCCAAACCCTTCAATACTTACTACGTGAAACAAAAACACCGAACAGATCTAACCCCACTCTTACCTTCTATTTGGCATACTTCTTCTAGGCCAGTAACTCAAAGGCTACTTCCACACAGGAGCCAGTGGGCGTTGGCGGTAAAGCAGCGCTATTTTTAGCGCTATTCGGACGCTAGCGAGGTGGATTTAACTCCCGCCACCGGCCAAAAAAGGGCTAAAACCGCCTGCAAAGCGCCGCTACAGCGGCGGTTTGGTGGCGCTGCCATTCTTTTCAATGGGCAGGGGCGCTTTAGGAGACAGGAGAGTCTCTTTACAGGCGCTATGCAGGTGTTATTTTTAGCGCTGTAGCGCCTGTAAAGCGCCTCAGTTTGAAAGTAGCCTAAAGTGTTGAAGGAGGACAACAAAGTACTTTTCTAAAGAGGAGCTACAAAGGCAAGTCATGCATTTTTCATAGTTTATGTCTTTTAAATTAGTAAATCGAATGCTTAGGGTTGTACATACAATAGTATTCAGTTTAAGAAATTGATTAATGGAATACAATGAATATTATTACAATAATGCTTTTAAAAACAGCACAGTGGTATAGTGGGTAGCACTCTTGCCTAGCAGGAAAAAGGGTCACTGGTTCGAATCCCAACCACAACACTACCTCCTGGAGTTTGCATGTTCTCCCTGTGCCTGTGTGGGTTTCCACCAGCTACTCTGGTTTCCTCCCACACTCCAAAGACACATGCTGGTAGGTTAATTGGCTTCTGTCTAAATTGGCCCTAGTATATGAATGTGAGTTAGGGACCTTAGATTGTAAGCTCCTTGAGGGTAGTGGCTGATGTGAATGTACAATCTATATGTAAAGCGCTACGTAAATTGACAGCGCTACACAAGTACCTTATTTATAATAATAGTAATAATAATAATAGTAATAAAAACAAAGTTAACAAAAAGGCATGTTACCTGTAGCCATAGAGCCATACAATGGCAAAATTAGCAGGCCTTCCACTGAAGAGTCATAAACATCATGGCGATAGTCAATCAGTTCAGCCTTTTCAAATAGCATGTCACAAGCCTTCTCAATCTCCGATTGGCCTAAAATGGGGCACAAATATTGTAACTGCAATATAATGATATAAGAGCTACTGAAAGATGACAATGAGACAGGGGGTACAGCAACTTTAGGGGCCCATTTACACTAGATGTGGTGGTGTGCGCTAAAAAAATTACACCATGTAGTACTTTTTTCAGTAGAGTGGGTTAGTTACATTGAGAACCACTGCATTGCAAAGCTGCTGTGGTGAATAGAACTCTATGGAAACATCACTCCTGACATTTCAGTAAAGTTCTGTGAAAAAAATAAAAATAAACAGTGCGATGTGCTGCTATCGACATATCAGCATTGTGTCACACAGTGCATGCTTAAAGTGCCAAACTAGAATTTTTAGTTTTCACACAATGGAACAACTTAAAATCTCTTTAAGGTTTGAATTGCTGCCCTTGTCAGCTTTGGGGAGATTACCTATGACTTCCTGTTGTGTCATCAAAACAGTCATCACACTTTTGTTACCAATTATGTGATAAATCATATATACAGATATATTTAAACACATGCAATTTTGTCCTTCTTTTCAATCATCTTACCTGTAAGAAAAACAAGAATGTCCCCAGCAGGTTCATTTAAATGCGTCTGTATTGTGATTTTTACAGTCTAGAAAAAACAAAAAAAATTACCGTAATACAATATTTCTGGACACAAAAAAATTTCCAGTAATCAAAGCAGATGTAAACCTTAGCTGAATAGATTTTAGCACTAAAGCACTGTTAAAAAAAAACCTTTGCATTTTTAAATAAAATGTTTGTTTTAACTTTATTCATCCTTTATTCGACCGTGTGTAGGCTCCATCACACATTTTCCATAGGATCTTCCAACACACAAAGTTTGAGAGCTTGCTATAAAATTTTCCGACAACAAAATCCGTTGTCGGAAATTCCGATCGTGTGTACACAAATCCGACGCACAAAGTGCCACGCATGCTCAGAATAAATTAAGAGACGAAAGCTATTGGCTACTGCCCCGTTTATAGTCCCGGCGTACGTGCTTTACATCACAGCGTTCAGAACGATCGGATTTTCCGACAACTTTGTGTGACCGTGTGTATGCAAGACAAGTTTGAGCCAACATCCGTCGGAAAAAATCCATGGATATTGTTGTCGGAATGTCCGATCAATCTTTGACCGTGTGTACAGGGCATAAGAGTAAGTTTCCTGTTGGTGACAAAAGCAGACAATGGTTGCATGTGTGCTGAAACTGCCACTTAGTCCCCATCAGAAGCCCATATAGTAAAAACACAGGATTACAAACCATGGAATACAGCACCATCACTCTCTAACAAGGAGGGCCTGAATAATGGACCACCCTCATAGATGGATCATTATTTTAATTAAAGCTGCAGACTTAAACATTTTAAAAATGATAAAGATTTTATTGACTTGGTTCATAAAAGGGTATCATACACTGGATTTTAGTCACTGTATTGTGCATGCTGAACTAGATTGCTTTCAAATATATCTAGTGTTTATTTTAAGTTATGTTGAAGTGCTGAATCACACACCTCTGCAATGTACGCAGTGTTGTCCTTGTCTCGTGGGCCGATAAGGTTAAGGAATTTCTCTTTAATTGGAAAGACTTTTCCTGGAATTGTGACTACTGGGCAGTTATTGAAAAACTCAGAAAGTCGTTCAATATCCAATGTGGCAGACATCACAATAACTTTGAGGGGGTACTTCCTTTTTGAAGGATCCTTTGATAGGAACTGTTTTCTTAGTAGACCAAACAATATATCCTTGAAAAAACAAAAAAACAAAAAACACGTCATCACTTTCAACAGGATTTATAAAATGAAAGCATATAAGAATTCTATCAGCATGCAAAGCAAATATCCTATTTGACATATTGTGACAGGTTTTGTAGCTCAGTGATGGTATCAAAACAGTGAGTTTACTCCACGCCACTTTTATTTAAAAGAACATCGAAAGCTCATACAGGTATGTCTTCCCATACCAGGGGTTCTCACCATCAATATGAACAAAACATAACATTCAGCCTCCTGGCTCTGTTGCAGCTTTACTGCTCCGAGTAGTACCTCTTGGTCCTCCTGACCATTAGTATCTTTTGGTCCTTCTGACCATCAAACACGTCCCAGTGTTCATGCAAAGATGTTGCATCCCAGCTCTGTGTCTTTCCTTGTAGCTTCCCAGCTGCTTTGTCCGTCATGGACTCTAAGGCTTGGGCCTTTGTTTGTCCTGACCTGGACACCATGGTGCATATGATTACCTCTCACAGCTCCTGTCACACACTGACCCCCTCAGGAGGGTGGGGCTCTGAGGTCTAACTCTGCCTCTCATATGAAGCCAGCACACACCTGTGCCATTAGAGTGCTGGCTTCTTACAAAACCTGGCGTAAACCACCATTTTAAACAGTTGCACAGGCTTGCCCTGCCACAAAATGCATATATAGTATAGTGTACAGATGTGTTCTAAAGCACCGATTCTAGTCAAAATAATAGCCAAAGTTTAAAGTTTACAAGAAATGATGGTATATTTTCCATTATATGTAACAGGTTGTATAACGTGTACATAGTATGTTATATTAAGACAGAGGAAGATCAACATAGTATAAGGCACTGAAAACCCTGTGCCCCAAACTACAAACAGCCTGGTAGGGGTAGGCATGATCCAAACACCTCTGAAGCCCTAAATGGGTGAGTCCACTAACAGACATCTTTAGCAAATGTAAGAAAGTGCTAACAACTGAAGAAAACAAAATATCTGTGATCCAAATTACATAGGAGGATGACAAAATAAAAAAAAAATAAAAGGGGGAAGAAGGGGGAAAGAAGAAAGATTAAGAAGAGAGAAGAATAGAAGAATACAGGCAGGAAGTGGAAGCGTGTACTAAGAAAAATAAAAAATTCAAGAGCTTGCTCCTCCCGTGTCAGATCCCACTGCCCCGACACCCCACATATTTTATACCGGAGATTGCGAATAGCTTAGCCAAGGATTTCAGACCTTTTCAAATCTGCACCGTTTTTTCTAAGGATACTGAATAGCTTCTCATGGGGAATTATCCAAAGAAATTTATTTTTTATGAAGGCTATATGAACAATCAGTGTTTTCCATGCTCTAGTAATTGACATCTTCGCTGCTAAATACATAAAAAAAAATAAGGTCTGCCTAGGTCTAAGAATATCCATGATGGGTTCATTTAAAAGTGCTGTTCTCACATTTGTAGGTACATTGATATTGGTCACTGAGTGTATAAAAGGTATACATACATACATACGTACATATAGGACCTTGTAATTTGCCTCAATTAAGGTTGTGTTAATGACGCCTTTGAAAATCCTGTCTGTCATAGAGCCAAATCCTCATCTGACATTTCCATACCCAAATCTTCCACCAACACCAAATGATGAGGTAATTTAGCAGGTTACGTTTGAAGGAGTCGGTACAATGCCAATATGTCGGCCAGGGTACCTTCATCTCTCATGCATCCGTTTTCAAATAAAGTTTGTAGTGATGTCATCTCTTTGTTGTTTAAGAGTGTGTAGAAAAGGTATCGGCACCGATACCGAGCATTTGCCCAAGTACTTGTACTCGGGCAAATGCTCCCGATGCTTCCCCCGATACCTTGACTGTCAGCGGTGATCGGCGCGTGGGGGAGTTACAAGCTTCTCCCCCCGCGGCTTTCAGCTGCTTTAGTGACATACAGCGGTGATCGGTGCTTGTAACTCCCCCACACACGATCACCGCTGACTGTCACCTCATCCCCCTTAGTCCCCCTCCGTTCCTCTGTCCCCCTCCGCTGTCCTGCTCCGTTGCATTGTCCCCCTCCGCTGTCCTCCTTCTTTGCTCTGTCCCCCTCCGCTGTCCTCCTCCGTTGCTCTGTCCCCCTCCGTTCCTCTGTCCCCCTCCGCTGTCCTGCTCCGTTGCATTGTCCCCCTCCGCTGTCCTTCTTTGCTCTGTCCCCCTCCGCTGTCCTCCTTCTTTGCTCTGTCCCCCTCCGCTGTCCTCCTCCGCTGTCCTCCTCCGTTGCTCTGTCCCCCTCCGCTGTCCCCTCCGTTCTGCTGTCTCTCTCCGCTGTGTGAATGGACAGAGTCACATAACTGAAACATTGTAATCTCCTGTGATTACGATGTGTCAGTTTATGAATGGAGAGGAGCCGCTGTCTTCTCTCCATTCATTCTCAGTGCAGCTGAGGCTGCAGAGAAAGGGACTGGGGAATCTCTATCCTCTGTCTCTTTCTCTGTCTCAAAGGGGAGATATCAGAGGTCTGTTAAGACCCCTGATATCTCACCAAAGCCCCCCAACAGGGCTGATTAAAAAAAAAAAACACACACACATAGTGCAATTAAGAATAAAAAAAAAATTAATTGTAAAAAATAATAAATGTAAATGAAAAAAAAAAAACAAAAAAAACACACACACAGACACCGTTCACTACCCCCCCCCCCCAAAAAAAACACTGTCACGTGACATTAAAAAAAAAGTATCGGTATCGGCGAGTACTTGAAAAAAAGTATCGGTACTTGTACTCGGTCGTAAAAAAGTGGTATCGGGACAACCCTAAAAAGGAGGAAGGCACCTCAAGCATTTGAAGGAAGTAATTGGGATGCCTGATCCCATGGTCTAAAATAACTGTTCAATTTGGTATAGGACCTTGTTCAAACCCCACGTAAAGTGTTGTGGGGAGAGCCCTGGTAGGAAAAAGGGGCTCCTGGTATGCATGTAGATTTAAAAAAGGGGTTATTTTTCAAATAGAATCCCATAGGTGGAGAAAATGACAGGGTGAGGCACAGTATAGCTCTGTGATGTTTAGATGGGAGTGTGGGAGTCCGTCTTGCGATTCTAATTGGATCCAGTCCGGTTTATAGAAGGTGGAATAAATTTATGAGTTAGGTCAATTTTGCCACTCTGTAATACAGGGATCCTCAAACTACGGCCATCCAGCTGTTGCAGAACTACACATCCCATGAGGCATTGTAAAACTCTGACATTCACAGACATGACTAGGCATGATGGGAATTGTAGTTCCTGAACACCTGGAGGGCTGCAGTTTGAAGACCCCTGCTGTAATATCTCAAAAGGTGGGGTACACCCAAACCTCCAGAAGATTTGGAGGCATAGAACATTTTGTGGGCCACTCTACAGCCACCAGACCCCCAGATTTATTTCAATATACAAATCTGGAAATTCTTTAAGTGTGAGGAATGGATAGGGATGGGTAAAGCCTGAAAGCAGTACTGTACAATATTCTGGGCAACAGAATAATTTTGATAGTGGTTCTTCTGCTCATCCATAAGAGGGAATGCGATGACCATGTCCTCCTCCAAGGAAGGCCCCATAAAAAGATATGTAGTTTGGTCAGTAAAGAGATGTTATCTCTGAAGTAAGTTTAGAAACTATGGTATATTTTCAGTGGGTACAGCTTTTGTTGAAGTACAATTTTACATGACTTTCCCAGTACTTGCTTGCTGTTCAATTTTTGATAGTGTATTCCACAAAGCACTGCATCTGTTATGCATACATTGACAAAATTTTTATTTTTAAAATGAGTAGGGAAGGGTTAAAACCCTGCAAAGTTATTTTTTGCTGTCTGTGTACTATTGGGGAAGCTTCCCTTTACTACCTGCCCCAAAATGCAACAGGAAGTTAAAACAAATTTTCCAAAGTGAAGGGAATTCCTCACTAAGCTGTCCCTGGAATAGGTGTCCCCATTGGAAAATGTCCCCTTACCTTTTGTTCTAGGAACAACGCCAAAATGTTGGATTTCCCCTCATGTTCTTTCTTGGTTAGAATGATTACAAAGGGCAAACAGAGGGGAGAACCTTCCCAGTGAGACACAGACAGCAATAACAACTTGACCCTTCTCCATTCTATCCAAATACACCAACAAGGCATTGCCTACATATACTTTTTAAATATCAGAGCTTTAGTAGCTCCGGTACTGGACTTTTAAATGGCAGTACTTAGGAGCAAAAGAATGAAACCTTTAGACCTGGCTTGGACAGAAGTCTAGTCTGTGTCCACAAACTAGGCCTGGAATGCTAAGCTTCTCTAATTCTAGTAATTCAAATTCAGATTGCTTTATTAATCCCAAGGGAAATTATTGGAAGTTGTTTTAAAGGCTATAAAAAGTACATAAGGTACCATATTGTACTTAAGAAGCATTGTTATCTTTACACTTTGGTAGGACCCGACAATTTTACTTGCTGTGACAAGCTAAGTTAGCATTATAAAAAAGCCCTATTATGGGAGTAACACGTTAGATTGAATAGTTCAGGCAGGTGAATGTGACTTTTATATCTTCAATAAATGTATACATGGAGTTCATTTTGAATTTCTTTTTTTATGGTAACTACTACTACTACTACTACAAATAGAGCCTACATACCGTGAGCAAATACAGAGGCTTACATATACATGCATTTACAACTGTAAAAAGAATCAAGGTTTTTAGAAGAGTAACTTTTATCAGAACACATACACGTCTATTATTATACGGTACCTCAAACCATATAAACAGAAAAAGTACTGGATATAAAAACAAAATCAGCTATCTGGTTAATGTGGACATATACTTACAGTACTTAAACTTCGTTCATGAGCTTCATCCAAAACAATTGTACTGAATTTTAGGAGATCAGGGTCTGTCAGAGTGTGCCGCAATAAACACCCATCAGTCAGGTACATGATGTCAGTTTTCTATAGTATATAAAATGGTTTACAGTGTTACAATGTATGCAGTCACTTCACACATTTGTACAGCATCCTTTGTTGTTTGATTGAGTAAATTCTAGTGTTCTAATCTACAGTAAACCTATATGGTAATCAACACAATGTGCTATATTATGCTGCTAATTGCAGCTCTCTTTCTACCATGTAGCTCTGTTGAGCTTGGAAATGTATGAGACATTAGAGTAACAAAGAATTAAGCTGGCCATACATGGATCAAAATTCGGCCTATTCCTGCTGCCGTTCTCGTTCATGAGAATTAAATCTATTAATCAACATCTCATGGACCGGCTTGTTGGTAAATTTTTGCTCAGTTAGCACGTGCAGCCAATCAGCTGCAGCACTGATCAGTGTATTCTGATAGCAGGGGAGTCCCGCTATCAGAATACAATGACACAGCAGGGAGGATTCCCATATCCACACTGATATGTTTTTGTTTAGCCAGCTTTAACAATTTTGTTGGGATTTTACTCCCTGTTAGGTAGATTCAAACTTTAATTTTGTCCTGGTGACCAATATCACAGTTATTACCAGAAGGGACAAGGTAAAATATGGACACCTCTTTTGGAGGCAAGTATCTAAGACTAGAAAGACTAACTATCTCATTTTGATTTACTCTAACTTTCTGTTGAGTCTCTGGGACAGGAAGCGAAAGGAAATCTTCACAGCGAAAAAAAATAAAATCTAACAGGGGATTTACAGTGGTTGTTAAGCCACTATAGTATATTCATGCCATCCCCTCTGTTAAATGACAATATGTGTCCCAGTGTCTGTGCTATATAGAAAAAATGCTGAATTCTACCTTATATCAGAGCATCTCCTGGCACTCACATCACTCCTCGCCTCTCTCCTCTCCCAGGCTGACAACTACAGCAGGAGGGGCCGAGAACTCCCGCTGACGCCAGCCAGGATGAGGGGAGGAGAGAGGTGAGCAGTCAAATGAGCGCCGGGAGACGTCTAATATAAAAGGTAAAAATCAGTATCTTTTTTATATAGCAGAGACACTGGGACACATATTGTTATTTAACAGAGGGGATGGCATGAATATACTATAGTTATTATTGCAGCAGGAGGGGAGTGATCGGCGCTGTCACTAGCTAACAGGCAGGGGGGGTGGGGGAGGCAAGAGGACAGGAGAGCTGCGGATAAAAGAGGCATGTAAACTGACCACGGTGTCAGGGCTCAGCAACCATGATAAACTGTGGTCAGTTTAAAGGGAGGAGGGCAGAATCAGGCAAGATCAGCCAGGTATTTCAGGTGATACAGTGGGCAAAAATTACACAGCACAAGCACTGTGCTGTATAACATGCTTTAAGGGATTTTTTTTGTTTTTGTTAGGGTAACCCTCCCCTAACTCTAGCCCAAAAACAAAAACAAAAAAACCTTTTGGCTATGCATACATTAACTTTCTAAATCAACAATTCTGTGAATGACAGAAGCTAACCTTGGATATGCTTTTATATACAGAAATGCAAATCTTTTGGCATGTAAAACAGGTATTATATCTGCATTTTAAAACAGTGTATTTAGACGTGTCAGAAGTTCGGCCTGAGAAAAAAAAAAATTATGTTTTACACAATTACACACAGCAAATGAAGGCTAGAACAGACTCCTACCTGGGATGTACAGTCATCAAATCGTACTTGGTAACCTACAGTACTTCCCAATGAGCAATTCATTTCTTCTGACACCCTCTCTGCTACAGATATAGTGGCAACTCTGCGTGGCTGTGTGATACCGAGAATGCCATGCTCTGCAAACCCTTTAAATAAAGTTAATATCACAGTTATTTGACTATTTTCATGAGACCTGGTAATAACACAGGAAAGTTAATCAGTTTTATATTCCTGTGACCCAACTGAGTGCAACTGCACTTGCAAAGAGAACGTCTATTTAGCCTTTAGTATATATAGGGAATGAACCCTAATGCTGTGTACACACGGTCGGACTTGCCAACGGGACAAGCTCCGTCGGCATTGTTCTAGAGCATATTCTCTATCTAAGTCTGTCGGAAATGCAGATAGAAATAGTCCGGTGGGGCATACACACGGTGGGATTATCCGACCAAAAGCTCCCATCGGACTTTTTTCTGTCAGAGCGTAGTGACGTACTACGAGGAACTTCAGCTCGAGTGCCACCCTTTGGGCCCCTTCTGCTAATTTTGTGTTTGGTGAGCATTGATTCTGAGCATGCGTGTTTGTACTTTCGACTTTTGTCTGACGGATTTGTGTACTGACCATACGAAAATCTGACGTCAAACCGGTGTCCGCCAAAAATTTACTAGCCTGTCATCCAACATATGTTGGTGGAAAATTGGACAATTGTCAAAAGGAGCGTACCAACGGTAAGATTTTAGGACAACAGTCTGTCAACAGACAATCCCCTGCCAACAATCGAACCGTGTGTACCAGGCTTTAGGGGGAGAGATTTTGGATTTTTATACAACCACCTCAAACAATGTAGTAAACTTGTTTTCTCTTCGGCAATTATGCACGAATAACATAGAGCAGCCTGGCATAATTGCCCAAGAGAAATTGAGTGCAACCTACTGGGAATTAATTGATTTGCGTTAGCAGAGTGGCAAGTTGTTTCATTTATTTGGATGGAATTTCTACCTCACCTTTTAAACCTACAAAACGCATTGTGTAAAAACCATTGAAAAATACCCTGTTCATAAATGATAAAGATATAAGCAATCAGCTTAAGAGAAGAAAGCACAACAGTTATACACAAAAATACAGTTATACACAAAATTATTTAATATACTGAAAAAATTACGGTCATTTTCATACGTTTTCATAATGGGCCATCTATAACCATAATGTCATGCATTTTTATGGATTTGAGGATCAATGTTTTATAGGAATATTACTTAGAAATGTTGACATTTCAACTATGGTGTATATATGTTAGGGCACCTGTAAACTCACATTTTTGGTTTTCTATTTTCTGCAATTCTAAAGGGACGTTGGTGTCCAATAATGTGATATGGGCCATTTATAAGCTGTCTAGGCAACAACGGGTAGCCTCCAGGTGTTTTTTTTAAAGGGCATAATATTGTAAATACATTTTAAACTATGGGTATACACAATAAGCTTTCAAAAAGTAAACAAACAAAAAAAAAAAAAAACAGACTACCAAAACATATACACAAATCACAATGGTTCCTCCCCCTAATACCATAATAAGCAGTGATAGTATGTGATAATGTAACATGAGCAGGTCAGATGGAAAGCCAGGGATTCAATTTTTATTCACAGAAACAATCTCCTCCCAAACTCCTCCCGCAGGCACTGTGACATAGATCAAGGTAGGGCTGCAACTAACGATTATTTTCATAATCGATTAGTTGGCCGATTATTGTTTTGATTAACCGATTATTCGGATAATAACCTTAAAAAAAGTGTGGTGTATAATTTAATATGTAAAGTTTAAAAAAAAGGCAATTTATTCTTCAAAATCTATATGCAGTGGTAAATATGAATCAACTATATGATTAGGGAGCAAAATCTCTAATCCACTCCGAGAATAACAGACAGAAGTGATATACTGTATATACTATTGGAGGTTGAATCTGGTAAATATCATCAGACTCAGAGATCACATTTTTTATTTAGACCCCATTCACACTGGAGCACATGTAATTTGCCCTGCTCCCACGTAATGTGCCCTGCTCCCACGTAATGTGCCCTGCTCCCACGTAATGTGCCCTGCCGCCTTGAAATGTGCCCTGCTCCCACGTAATGTGCCCTGCCTCCATGTAAAAGTTTACTTTAAATGTAATAGTAATGCCTTCTATTACCTCCAGTCTATCAGCCTCCACCTTCTCTGGGTTCAGATGATGATCTTCCCTGCACAGTCTTTAAAGTCATTTTTTTTTTTTTAAAACAAATGTTATACTTACCTGCTCTGTGTAATGGTTTTGCACAGAGCAGCCCTGATTCATCTCTTCTGGGGTCCCCCACCGATGCCTCTGGCTCCTCCTGCCTTTAGAGTGCCCCAGTAGCAAGCTGCAAATTATAGTATAGTGTGCCCCTATAGCAAAGGTAAAAAAACTTCTGCTTTTAGACCCACTCACTTCCTGCCCAGGACTACATGTTCCATGAGGCATTGCTCCTCACACATTCACATTCACAATTTCTCAGGCACTTCCTGACATGTATGGATGGTGTACTGAGCTGTATGTGTGCTGCACTGTATATCCTGATATGTAAACAAATAATGCATTCTGTATGCAGGCCAAATAATCGGCTGGCCGATTAATCGATTATGAAAATAGTTGACAACTATTTTCATAATCGATTAGTTGTCGATTAATCGATTAGTTGTTTCAGCCCTAGATCAAGGTATCCACGTTGGCATTTAAAGTTCCTTACGTCACTACTTACTTCAGCCATGTCTGGTACATTTCCCTAAGGGGCCTTTAGGAAGGTTCATAACTGAAGATGCGGAGCTGCAGTACTACTGTTTGCAAGGGCTGTTTCAGGAAAATGACTGTGAATAGGCAATTTGAAAATTCTGACATGCATTTGTTTATCTGTGAGGCAGTGGATGAGTCTATGCAAAGTTACTCCCTTAAAAAAAGACAGAGAGACACTCAAGGGGAATACTGTTCACAGTCTCCAATGGGCAATCATTTAGGGGAGAACTAGGGGTCAGACGAACCAGCAGTTGAGCCGTTTTTTTTTTTTTTTTTTGTAATGCATCTCCCTTTGTTTCAGAGCTCAAAGAGGCCATAGAATGGGATGAGGGAGGCAGAAGATCCCCCGGAGAAGGTAGGGGAAGTACTTTCTAAGCCTGAAAAAGACATTGCCATCTTTTACTTTTATGTTTGAAATCACAGGGCTGAGAAAAGAGGTGAGCGCTAAGCCCAACAAGTGGCCCAGTCTCACGAACAGATTTCTGTTCAGCAGGTTCAGAAGCCTGGGATTCACCTCCCAAAGTGGATGTGGTTCTGCACCACCTGGCTAAGCATGTAACACTCCTGCTAGAAGAAGAAGATACAATTCTGACCTAAAAAGTATTTATACTTCGCCAGGAGCAGCCTGCAGGCCTTCTCAGGCCTTGGGCTATCTCCAGAATTTGCAAGTGTGGACTACTAACAATCAATGTGCCCTTACCTCAGACCTACCTAGGAACTTGATCATCTGAGCATTAGAAAGAATCAAAATAGCCTCAGATTTCATCGCAGAGGCTGCTGTTGATCTTACTTGCCTATTTACTCATATAATAGCCTATTCTGTCACAGGCCGCAGAGCTTTGTGGTTAAAGTATTGAGCAGCTGATGCAGGCTCTAAGTAGGTTGAGAGGGAGATTTCAAGGGTTAGCTTTCTCAACTCCGGGTTATTGACACACTAAAACTCAAGGCAACAAATATATGAAATGTATCCACCACAGAGTCCAGAGAAAATTTCAGAATTATTCCAAGCAGAGAGGAGGTAGATTGGAGGTAGAGCTACAACATAATTAAAGTTCAGGTTTCAGCACTGTCATCTTTGGCCCACTCACTGGGCTATAAACTCTTTGGTCGTGAAACTTCTCCAGGCGGTCACGAAGAATAGGCCTCTTCCTCTGGTACTGAACAACCTTGTTACAGAACCATATTTTTTCGGTCACTTTCATTTGGCATCTTTCTCTGCTGACGATTTTTCTCACGATCATTACTTTGGCCCACGGGGTCTCTGAACGTCAAGCCTTCTTGTGTTGGAAGCCCTTCTGTCAATTGTTCTCAGGCAAAGTAATGTTAAGACCTTCCCCGGAGTTTCTACCAAAGAAGTCTTCGAAATGTCATTTGAATTTGGAAATTATGCTGCCATCTTTTGATTCCTCCGTTTCATTCTTGGCAGGTGTGCTTTTTGCAAAGGCTGGACTTAGTACCTCATTTCTCAACTTACCAGGACCAAATCCATCAGGAACACAGACAGGCTCTTTATTCTAACTAGGTACTGCAGCTTCCAGTCATGTCGACCTAAATCATCAAAACTCTAAGTAAAGAAATCGATATGCAAAGCAACCAATGGGAGTACCCCAAACATTAGACCCCTTCATTAGACAGTACAAGGAGGACATAACCCTGGGCTCAGCCCGTTCCATTGGGGCTGCTGTTTCTTCTGCTTGTTAAAGTTGAATACAGCTTCAGCATAACCACAAAGCTCAGTGAACATTCAAATGAAATGCCATAGATTTGAGAGCTCCTGGGGCACTCAGAAACATAAGGAAAGGTAAATTGGTGATAATAAAAGTTCAGTATGAAACCAAGGTAATGCGTGCAAAATTGTATTTCTGGGATTATAGATTTATAAAAAATATTTATAAAGAATACCAAGCGCAACAGTACAGCTATGGGATAATATGGGCATACATAATACAATGACTCCAAGCAAATATTTACCTGCTTTGTAGAGATACTGAGGAAGCTGTGTAGTTTTCCCACTGCCGGTGTCTCCAGTCACAATAAAGAATGAAGTATCCCTGGCCACCTTGATAAGCTTTTCTTTGCATCTTTCAATAGGAAGTCGGGGTAGGTAGGCCTGTTCTAGAGTGCAGTTTTTACTAGGTCTCCCTTTAGATGTCATTTTTCTGTTCTGTAACATAAGGGGTGGCATAAGGTCTGTAAATGGCATAACCGCTATTCAAATCGCTACCTGTGCATGTACTTTCTCAGACTGCAGGCTATATGCAAAGTCAGGCACCATTTCAGTGAATTTCAACATATCCCCAGGAAAACAGAGCACAGTTATTGTTATACAAACCTTCCCATTAAGCAGCGGATTAGCTGAACTGAAGCAATTGAAAACATCAGGCAGACATTTACCAAACACCTGTCTAGTTGTGAACATGAACAGTGTTAATTTAAAGAACTTTATAATGCACAGCTTCTGTTCCAATATTTATTCACATGATCACACAGTTTGGGAGCATAGGAACTCTGATATTATACATTAAAAAGGAACTACAACCCAATAAACAGTAGCACTTGTTTAAGAGCCAGTTCACACCACAATTTCTGCATGCATGTTTACACATATTTTTGATGCTCTCTGGTGCATTTCCCCTCCACTTTCTTCTTAATCTCAATTAAGGACATGTGTTTACATGCATTCTGGTGCTTTTTCATATGTTCTGCCACGTTCCAGATGCGTTCTGTACAGAAAAAAAAATGCAGCAGGTTCTACTTCTACTGTTGACTGCACTAGAACACATTGCACTGGTGTGAATTAGGGCCATTGGAATACATGGAAAACACTGTGCAAGCGTTTTTTTGGGCAGAATAAAAAACACACTGGACTGCATCTGACGTGAACACGCCTTAACAGGCACAATTTAAAAACAACTTCTGTGTACAACCAAAATAGGTTTATCAATGTCAAAATCTATCCAAGTCTATCAATCGCTGGGTTCATTTCTTGGTGATGAACCAGCTTCTAAGTGGAATAGGAGTACACCCATACCTACAAACTTTCTGAGATAAGAAAGAGGAACACATTATTAGAATGTATTCTATGTAGACATACTCCTGCGATGCACTAAGTTACATGGACCTTCAAGATTAATACGCAAAAAATGATTGGTTAAAAACCAACAAAATTGTTTTTTTTCCCTTTCACCACTACTTTATTATACTGGTATTTAAAAAAATATTTAGTGGTTAGATGTATGGTTTACTGCAGTACAATACAGATACTAAATAGAACATTTCTTTATAGATGTCTATGCATCAGACCAAAAAAGACTGACAGAGGGGGAGAAAGAAGAGCAATCCCTCCAAATGAATGAAGCCCTGATGAAGGGGTATGTTTTGGTCCCTGAAATGCATTGGCTCTGTGATAAAACCTTTTATCCTATTTTGGAATACATTTGTGGAGGTCATCTTCTGGCGTGGTACTTCAATCTTAAAAAGGAGCTTCAGGCTCCTTCAGAAAAAGTTAGCAGTTACAAATACTGTAGCTGCTGACTTTTAATATAAGGACACCTACCTGTTCAGGGATCCAGTGATGTGCGCACCTGAGACGATTCTTCAATCAGTTTCGGTTGCAGGCACTGGCATCTCTAGTAAGGGAAACAGGAAGTGAAGCCTTTTGGCTTCACAGCCTGTATCCTCCTGCACATGCGCTAATTGCGCTGCGCCTTGTGAATGGTCCTGTAGTCTTCTGGGACATGTGATGTGTCCCAGAAGACTGCGAGGAAAGGGGGGGGGGGTGAACTTCCAGCACAAAACTGGCAAAACCAGTTACCCGCTTCCTTCCAAAAAGTGCCAAATGTGGCAGTAGAAATGGGTAGGGTGCAAACAAGTGGATCTTTACCCTTTTGTGTAGAGCTCTGCTTTAAACTCCACAAATAAATGAGAGTGCATATACTGTACTTGGTGTGCAAAAGCTGCCAGTCCAGAAATCCAAATACAATTACAACTTCTATAGGAAATAAAATAATTCTTAGGCCTCATGCACAGTACTGCTCCTAAACTCATGTTTACAGCTTTTGGGCATCTTTTTTGCCAAAGCCCCTGAACTCAACTCAATAAAAGCCTATGTGTTCATGTACACATAGGCTTTTACCAGAGTTTAGGAGAAGCAAAGTTGAGGCAGTCAAAATTCCTCTTCTGAACACAGAAGTATCGCGTTCAGGAGAGGAGAGCATTGAAAAAGCCAAATGCTCCTAAGCGCGTTTAGAACTTTGGCGTTTACTAATTTCAATGGGCTTCATGAATTAAAAGCACTTTAATGCAATTTGTATGATTGCTAAACTCAGCAGATTTGAAGTAAGATTTGTTGATGATGGTGATGTTGACTATGTGGCTGAGTGTTCGACTTCCTAAAAGCAAAGCCCCGCCTCTACCAGGATGGCTACCTCCACACAGAGAAACAATGTAGAACAAGGCATGGTAAGTCAGTAATGGAGTAAGATCATCTTCAATAGGACCACAGCCAATACTGATGAATATCTTTTTTTGTCAGATTGTATTTATTTAAAAGAAAAAAAAAATTGTATAAAATTAACCACTTAAGGTCCACCCTAAAGTCTTACTGCTACAGGGCAGCACCTCTGCGCCAAATCATGTATCTACAGTGCCTTAAAAAAAGTATTCATACCCCTTGAAATTTTCCACATTTTGTCATGTTATAATCAAAAACATAAATGTATTTTATGTGATAGACCAACACAAAGTGGCACATAATTGTAAAGTGGAAGAAAAATGATAAATGGTTTTCAAAACATTTTAAAAATAAATATCTGAAAAGTGTGTAGTGCATTTGTATTCAGCCCCCTTTGCTCTGATACCCCTAACTAAAATCTAGTGGAACCTATTGCCTTCAGAAGTCACCTAATTAGTAAATAGATTTTACCTTGTGTGTAATTTAATGTCAGTATAGTTACAGTTGAACTGTGAAGCTCACAGAGATTTTTTAGAGCAGTGGTCATCAACCCTGTCCTCAGGGCCCACTAACAGACCAGGTTTTATGTATTACCTTGGGGAGATGCAGACTAGAATATTGCAATCACTGAGCAGCAAATTATATCACCTGTGATGTATTTCAGTTATCTTGCAAACCTGGCCTGTTGGTGGGCCCTGAGGACAGGGTTGATGACCACTGTTTTAGAGAACCTTCGTGAACAAGCACCATCATGAAGGCCAAGGAACACACCAGACAGGTCAGGGATAAAGTGTTGGAGGAGTTTAAAAGCAGGGTTAGGTTATAAAAAAAATATTCCAAGCTTTGAACATCTCACGGATCACTGTTCAATCCATCATCCGAAAATGGAAAGAGTATGGCACAACTGCAAACCTACCAAGACATGGCTGTCCACCTAAACTGACAGGCTGGGCAAGGAGAGCATTAATCAGAGAAGCAGCCAAGAAGCCCATTGTAACAAGAGGAGCTGCAGAGATCCACAACTCAGGTGGAAGAATCTGCCCACAGGAAAACTACACAGCAAACATGTGGAAGAAGGTGTTCTGGTCCGATGAGACCAAAATTGAACTTTTTGGCCTAAAAGCAAAACACTATGTGTGGCGGAAAACTAACACTGCACATCACCCTGAACACACCAACTCCACCGTGAAACATGGTGGTGGCAACATCATGTTGTGGGGATGCTTTTCTGAAGCAGGAACAGGGAAGCTGGTTAGAGTTGATCGGAACATGGATGGATCCAAATACAGGGCAATCTTAATAGAAAACCTGTTAGAGTCTGCAAAAGATTTAAGACTGGGGCAGAGGTTCACCATCCAGCAGGACAACGACCCCAAACATACAGCCAGAGCTACAATGGAATGGTTTAGATCAAAGTATATTCATGTGTTAGAATGGCCTGTCAAACTACAGACCTAAATCCAATTGAGAATCTGTGGCAAGACTTGAAAATTGCTGTTCACAGATGCTCTCCATCCAATCTGACAGAACTTGAGCTATTCTGCAAAGTAGAATTGGCAAAAATGTCACTCTCTAGATGTGCAAAGCTGGTGGAGACATCTCCAAAAAGACTTGCAGCTGTAATTGCAGCAAAAGGTGGTTCTACAAAGTATTGACTCGGGGTGGCTGAATACAAATGCACGCTACACTTTTCACATATTTATTTGTAAAACATTTTGAAAACCATTTATCATTTTCCTTCCACTTCACAATTATGTGCCACTTTGTGTTGGTCTATCACATAAAGTTTCAAGGGGTATGAATACTTTTTCAAGGCACTATATACATATTAATTCGACTCTTCCAGGTAGGGGGTGTGCATACACACCACCGGCAGCTCGCTCCTGCTGTGATTATACACAGCGGGAGCCTATCAGCGGGTACCGCGGACTCGATATCCGCCAGCACTCTCCGATCATCTGATAGAGAGGTAGAACAGTGGTCTGCCTATGTAAACAAGGCTGATCACCGTTCTGGCAGGAGGGAAGGGTTGGCATTTGTGTTCCTGCAAAGCAGATAACAAATTCCATCTCACGCCGGAGCTCATCCTTACTGATCACCACCATTACTAGTAAAAAATAAAAAAAATAAAAAATATCCCACAGTTTATAGACGCTATAACTTTTGCGCAAAGCAATATCACTTATTGGGATTTTACCAGAAATATGTAGCAGAATACATAATGCCCTAAAGTGATGAAGAAATTAGATTTTTTTTCAACTTTAGTGGACGTTTTATAGCAGAAAGTAAAAAATATTGTTTTTTTTTTTTCAAAATTGTCTGTCTTTTTTTGTTTATAACGCAAAAAATAAAAAAAGGAGGTAATCAAATACCACCAAAAGAAAGTTCTATTTGTGGAACAAAAAAAGGAAATACATTTTATTTGGGTACAGCATTGCACCGCACAATTGTCAGTAAAAATAACACAGTCAAGTGATTAAAGACATATAAATAAACAAACAAAAAAAGAAACAACCTAAATAATAAATTTAAAAAACCCACGCCATCCCATCACAGCCACAGGGGTTAAAACTGCCTGTGTTGCGTCGCTTCTGAATCGCTTTTCAGGTGCTTCGGAAGCTCTGCAGATTCACTGCAATGGGCAGGGGCGTTTTGGGAGCGATGTATACAGCACTTCCAAACCGCCCCAAAGATGCTGCTCGCAGGACTTTTTCTAATGTCCCGCAAGCAGGGGTGTTGCTAGGGCGTGGCTATTGGGGCTATAGCCCCGAATCTGGGGGCTATAGCCCCGAATCTGGGGCCCATAGCCCCGAGTCTCTTGCCGCAGGGTCCCTGCCTAACCAGTGGGTTGCGGCTGCTGCGGCAGGCGGGCTGGCTGCATGAGAGAGGCGGAGGAGATGAAAGAAGTGAGCTCTTCATAGCCGGGCCTCTTCAAATTGGGAGCAAGGTGCAGCGAGCAGCAGAGAGATGACATAATCTCTCACTGTCCGCCACAAATTGGCGCTCTTCTGCCCTAACAGCACGGTCATCATGGAGCTCCACTTTGCAGCCAGACCCCCTTGCTTCAATGTCAGAGGTGCGGCGGGAAGCAGCGAGGTGACATAATCTCTTACTGCCCGCCCCGCATCACCGCTCTCCACCAGTGCTGTCAGCCTGCCACCAATGCAGCATCAATGCACATTTGGTGGCACTGGCTGGCATGGCAAGTGACAATCCACATCAGTTGGCAAGTGACAACCCACATCTAGTGGCCGGTGACGTGGCAAGTGACAATCTGCAAATGGTGGCAAGAGATGTGGCTAGTGACAATCTCCAAATGGTGGTAGGAGACGTAGAAAGTGACAATCCACATCTGCTGCCAGGTAAAAGTGGCAAGTGACAATCCACCACTGGTGGCAAGCGACATGGCAAGTGACAATCCACATCTAGTGGCAGGTGACGGTGGCAAGTGACATGCTGCATCTGGTGGCAAGAGATGTGGCAAGTGACACGCCCAGGGCTCCCACGGATTCTGCAGTATGGTGAGTTAAACCACTTCAATATATAATAGAATGTAACAATAGAAATAATGTACTTCAATCACCCTGACACCATATCAACCATTATGCCATAATGATTGAAGTGCCACCAGGCATCGCCCGTGAAAAATTGCTTACCACTGGTACCCCCCCCCCTGCGGGCATGCAAAAAGGAGCTACTATGGGCTCTAGCCCCAGATCTTTTGCAGACCTAGCAACTCCCCTGCCCGCAAGTACACCGCCCCAGTGTGAAAGCACTCGGGCATTCACATTCGGCTGGCATGGGAGGCAGTATTCAGGCACTATTTCTAGAGCTAAAACCCCTGAAAACTGCCTCGGTGAAAGGGGTCTAAATCTCTTTCTGGATGTCTTAAGGTCATTGTAATTATAAAAATGAAGTGTCCATTGATACATCAGATGTCTGGTAATGAAAAGAATGGAAAATTCCTTCCCCAAAGCCCACATGTGAGTTCAGCTGAGTGTAAACATTCCTCCTGTGTATTCCTCAGTGCTCCTACCTTTACCTTGCTTGCTTGGACCTCTCACATGTTGCCCATGTTGTCTAGTATTGAAGTGAGTACCAACGATAGATCACATCACTAGCCTAACTCACTGCCTGCACTTCCTGCTTGCTGCAGCTTTTTGACTCCTCTATGGCCCCGTACAGTAATCACTCTTCAGCGTGCTCATAGCGTCAGTTGCTTGTATAGTGTGATAAACAGACGAAGAGCGCCCCCTGCTGGGCTTTGGCAGAGTGCATCTGCAAAACTACACTTGTTAATCAAATCTGATCAGCTCCCCTTCAACTTAGCTAATGTTTGCCAGAATAGTGTATACGTCTATTTATATGGCTGTTTAATCAACAGGCCACTGTGGTTATATGTAATACAACGTTGTATGTTTATGTCACACCATACTCGTGTAGCGGTCACCTACTTTCAAGTAGGTGAGCTTTTAATGTTAAACTGATAGAGTACAGTTTCAGGTAAATTTAGGCAGGCCTGTATTCCTATCTCAGGCCTGTTTGTTTATTTTGGGAACTGGGAGTGTCACTGTAGCGCACAGTGTGGCCACCTGTACTTGGACCCAGAGATACCTCCTTGTACTTTCAGTGGAAATGGTTCTGGAAGAGAGGTTGGACTTGGGATCTGAGTGGCAGGCAGCTCATGTGTAGAGTTCTTCACATCATTATCATTAATATCATTCAAATCATTAATTTGTTTGGCAGGAGGCGGGACTCCCATATAATCTGGACTCTGGAGTCACATGCTGGTTAAGAGAGTTCCAGAGAGGGAGAGATCAGAGAGAGAGAGCCCCCCTGCGGGGAGCAAAGCGGAGCCCTCTCCCTACGGGGAAGGGGGGGGACCAGGCCACACGGAGGAGAGGAGTTAGTGACACTGCACAGCATGTAGTCGCTGGTGTCGCTGGATGCCCCCTGCGGGGAGGGGAGCGTGCCAGACTGGAGAGGAGGGATGGAGGAGCCATCAGGAAGAAGTAGCAGCTAAGCGGAAGAAGACTGGGCGATTGACCGTTTGTGAGTGGCACATGGACTGTTGATCAAGTGAGTGAAAGCCCAGGGGAACGGTACTACCAGAGGCTGAGGGATGTTGGTACGCAAGTCAGTGAGACAGGTGATGATGGCCTGTGACTTTGGGTTCAACAATGCCCCGGGATTCCAATCAGTCCGGCGCGAGGAATTATTCAGAGTAATCTCTTCTTTAGCTCAACTTGGAAGTACCATACAGATGGGAAGTAGTGGTCAAAAGGCGGCGGTAGAGCTTCGAGCACAGATAGAGATACAGATTGTTCTAAAAAGGTCTACGGGTGAAGAAGTTATTCAGAGTGACTCTTTACTACAACAGCCTATGTATTCTCTAGTAAATCTACCCAAGTCTGTATTATTCAGAGTGGCTCTTTGCTATTCGCTTTCATTGTTCTCAAAGACCAGACTACTCCCGTTTCCCCATGAGAAGTTATTCAGAGTGACTTTTCATTATCCGAATTGTTCTAAGTCTTTGCATAAGAAGGCAAAGGAAAGATTATGAAGCAGCAAAAGAGCATCTCAGAAAACCCCTTTTCCTACCCAGTTCATGTTATACAAATAAAAGCAAGAGAAAAGTACAATATGGACTGTTTCTATTTCTATGGGTTGCGATGGGCTATGTGGTAAATGTGATTTACGGATAGAACACACAAACTGCAGCTCCTACGGGGGTTGTGCGCTACACTCGTATAGCTGCAAGTAACTTCTATGTGTATAATTACCTCCTGCATACACATCTATTTGATCTGTGACTACAGGAAAATATGGCTACTGAAGTTCTTCTTTCTCAGTGACCTCTACTTTCTCAGCCTGCCATTTGGACCATAAAGAATCACTGCACTTTAAAGTCTTGTTGCACAGTGTTAAGCCAGCCATAGATGGTTCGAAACTCAGCTGGTTCAGCAGGGGCGAGATTCGAACCATGTATAGGCAGGCTGAATGTACCCAAGCTGATCATTCGATCAACTTGGGTACAACCAACCTGTTGGGTTTTTCATGCGATTATTGCCAGTGACTATAGCCACTAGCAGTGGCGGAACTACCAGGATTGCAGCAGTCGCACTTGGGACTGGGCCCTGGAGTTCAGCCACTGTGGGGGCCACTGTAGGGGAGCCTGCCCATTCTCTGCTCTCAGGGGCCACCCAGCCGTTCTTCGGTTCTCCGCTATCAGGGGCCACCCGGATACCCCATGACACAGGAGCATCCCTGGAGGCACAGGAATAATGAAGGGGAAGGAATCGACTGACAAAGTAAGTGACAAATTGTCAGTGCAACTGGTCCCAACCTCAGCCACCTCTGCTTCTGCCTCTTACTGACCCCCCTCCTGGGAGGGATAGGGATCAGATCTGTGGTGATGAGGGGGGATTGGATCAGTAAGAGGCAGAGGTGGTGGTGGGAGAGGATTGCACCACCACTGCCACTGATCCCACCCCCCCTCACCACTGCCATTGATCCCACCACTGCCACTGATCCCATCCCCCTCACCACCACCACTGCCACTGATCCCACCCCCCTCACTACCACCACTGTCACTGATCCCACCACTGCCACTGATCCCACCCCCCTTACCACCACCACTGCCGCCACTGATTGCACCCCCCTCACCACTGCCACTGATCCCACCCCCCTAACCATGGCCACTGATTCCACCCCCCTCACCACCACCACTGATCCCACCTCCACCCTTACTGCTGCCACTGATCCCACCCCCCACCACCACCACTGATCCCACCCCCCCTCACCACACTGATCCCACCCCCCCTCACCACCACCACTGCCACTGATCCCACGCCCCCTCACCACCACCACTGCTGCCACTGATACCACCGCCACTTGAAAAGGAATGAATCTGTGTGCACAATCACTGCGCACGCACTTTCTTCTTTTTCCGTTATCTTCTGCCTGGACTGCTTCTCTTAAATTGGTCTTTTTCACTAATAATATGCTGTAGTTTGTTCGAGGCTTCGACATTTATATCTACAAAATTGCCGGTCTTTCCACGACGCAAGTCTAGGTATGGATGCTTATTATTCTCGAGCAATACTCATGTATACATTTGATACTGTATTATTATATTATTATTATACAGGATTTATATAGCGCCAACAGTTTACTTAGCGCTTTACAACTTGAGGGTAGACAGTACAAATACAATACACTTTAATACAGTAGGAATCAGAGGGCCCTGCTCCTTAGAGCTTACAATCTAAGAAGGAAGGTCAGGAGATACAAGAGGTAATAACTGTGGGTGATGTGCTGATTGAGAAGATAAATGTACAGTTGTTACGTGGGGGCCAGATAGGCTTCTCTGAAGAGATTTGTTTTCAGGGATCGTCTGAAAGTGGATATAGTAGGAGAAAATCGGACGGATTGGGGGTACAGGATTCCAGAGGATGGGAGAGGCTCTGGAAAAGTCCTGAAGGCGAGCATGTGATTAGGTGACAAGGGAGTTTGAGAGCAGGAGGTCTTGGGAGGAGCGAAGAGAACGATAAGGTTGGTATTTTGAGACTAGGTTAGAGATGTAGCTGGGGGCCAGGTTGTGGATGGCTTTGTAAGTTATAGTTAGTATCTTGAATTTAATTCGGTGACTGAGTGGCAGCCAATGGAGGGATTGGCAGAGGGGTATAGCAGACGCTGAGCGGTTTGTGAGGTGGATGAGCCTGGCAGCAGCGTTCATGATGGACTGAAGTGGGAATAGTCTATTTAAAGGTAAGCCAATGAGGAGAGAGTTGCAGTAGTCGAGGCGGGAGATAACCAGGGAGTGGATTAGAAGCTTTGTGGTGACATTGGTTAGAAAGGGGCGTATCTTGGAGATGTTGCAGAGATTGAGGCGGCAAATTTTGGATAGTGATAGAATGTATATACTACACACTGTATTTTTAATGATGTCTGCAGTATATTCATTATCGTTACTATTGATCAATACTGATATATATTTTGTTTATTCATGCCGTGTATCTGTATGCATTGCAATTAATGTATTGTTTGTGATATGTTAATTTTGTACTTGCTCCTCTGTCCTCCCTCCCTCTCCGTTTTACTTTTTTTTACTTTTTCCGTGATGAAAAGAGCTTATATATGTCTGACATTATATTGCCACCAGGGTTACCACTTGGCTCTGTGCCTCATTGGCATTGCTTAGCCGCCAGTCATGTATATAGGTGCCAGTCTGGTCGAGACATATATATACTATTATATACTATTTGTTTATATGGAATTTCATTCATTTTTTAACATATCCTTTTTACTGCCGGAGTGCACATACCAAGTTTGAATTTTAGATGCGGGTTATCTAACCTGCTTCATTTTTCCTCCCCTTTGCCCCCACCCGTCGCACAAAGGCCCACCCTCCCACGGGGTGGGCCTTTTTTGTATTCGGCACTGTGGGACACTTGTATGTTCACCCTTTATGGGTGCTGCACTTTGTCCATGCATTTGCTGCTTATTGTGTGCCGGTGGGCTATGTTTGCATGACGCCCTCCCACTCAGTGAGTGGGGGAACGCCGTGCAGATCCCTCTCTCTGCAACCACCCATATCTTGAGCTGTTCTTTGGAAGCTCTATCAATGAGCTCAAAGATTGCTAGCATCTGTGGTTTATAGCTATATACAGATACATGTTGCATTAAATGCTTCTCAAATCTCCTTTTTTCTCCTCCCCTTTTACACATCATCGTGTCTATGGTGATAGCTGATGCGTGATGACGCGGTCCATCCGTGATCGCGGGCAGTATGCCTCTAATTCTATTTGATCCCCTCCCCTGTCACATCGGCCGATGCGTGATGACGTAGTGCGTCAGGACATCCTCGCAGCCAGCATTGCGTATGTGGCGGCATCTCCTTATATTCCCAGACAGTGCATCTGCCTAGTGCGGATGTCGCTGTTCCGGATACCTGTGTGGAGACTTAGCCGATGCACCATCCCAATTGTATCACCAAGGTAGGTATTGCAGGGGGTATCTCCCCTTGTGAACTATTGGGGTTCCCCTTTTCGGCTCAGTTTAAATACAGTATATCATGGACTTAGCTCTATGCTGTTGAACTGGCGCATTTAGTATATGCAGATTTACTTTCGATCTGTTTAGACTGTTTTAAATGATTAATGTATGCTGGTCTTACCGCATATATGCCAATTTAATAACAGCCATTCCACAATGTTTATATATATATATATATATATATATATATATATATATATATATATATATGTGTACATATTTGTATTAACACCCACAAGGTGATCCTATACAATGGACTTTTTTGTTTTATATTTTTGGGTTAGTATGGGCGGTTTCTTTTGAATGTTGATACTTTATTGATTGGTCTTTTTGCTATTATTATGCATTTATTCTCTGTTTTCCTTAGGCCCAATTATCCCATCTTGCTCATTGATCTTCTCGTTAGACCACAGATACTCCTCTGACACCGGGCTTGCTGGGTTGGCTGCGGAGAAACCCCCCCCCCTTTGGGAATCCTTGGGTGGGACATTTTGGGCCTAGGGGGCTTTTTCCATCTTCCTCTGGCTGTTCTCTCAGACAGGAAAGATTTATTTTTCATATGTTTCAGCATCATTTAGTTTTAATTAAGGATTGTTTTATTCTACGTTACAGCACTGGTATGTATATGCTTTCACGGCTGCTGTGCTTCCAAGTGCAGACACGATGCTTACCCTGTTCACGCTATTAACTGCATATTGTGTTTTTTCTTTCTTTCAGAGTACCACTTTTAAAATTCTTGCCTTGTCTTCTCTATACCCTGAAGAAGGGATACATCAAGACTTTCGAAACGCATCGGGCTATATGAGAAGTCTTTCTTTCAATGTTTTTAGCTCTTGAAGCATGATACCGTGACTGTGCTCTTCAGTGGCTCTCATCCTACCTATCCCAACGCACCTTCAGTGCCACTTACAATTCTACTTCCTCCACTCCTCTTCCCTTCTCTGTCGGGGTCCCCCAAGGTTCTGTTCTTGGACCTCATTTATTTTCAATCTACACCTCTTCCCTGGGTCAGCTGATAGCCTCTCACGGCTTTCAATATCATTTCTATGCTGACGACACACAAATCTATCTCTCCACCCCTCAACTCACTCCATCAGTCTCCTCACGCATCACTAACTTACTAACCGACATATCTGTATGGATGTCACACCACTTCCTCTAACTCAACTTGTCCAAAACTGAGCTTATAATATTTCCTCCCTCACGTGCCTCTTCCCCTGACTTGTCTGTCAAGAGCAATGGCACAACCATCCACCCGTCCGCACATGTCAGGGTGCTAGGTGTTATCCTGGATTCTGAACTCTCCTTTCGGCCCCACATCCAATCACTTTCCAAAGCTTGCCGCCTCAACCTCCACAACATCTCTAAACTACGTCCCTTTCTAACCAATGAAACCACAAAGCTCCTGATTCACTCCCTGGTTATCTCTCGCCTTGAATACTGCAACTCCCTCCTCATTGGCTTACCTTTAAATAGACTATCCCCCCTTCAGTCCATCATGAATGCTGCTGCCAGACTCATCCACCTTACAAACCGCTCAGTGTCTGCTACCCCCCTCTGCCAATCCCTCCATTGGCTGCCACTCGCCCAACAAATTAAATTCAAAATACTAACAATAAGTTACAAAGCCATCCACAACTCTGCCCCCAGCTACATCACTAGCCTTGTCTCAAAATACCAACCTAATGGCCCTCTCCGTTCCTTCCAGGACCTCCTGCTCTCTAGCTCCCTCATCACCTCCTCCCATATCCGCCTCCAGGACTTCTCCCGAGCCTCGCCCACCCTCTGGAATTCCCTACCCCAATCTGTCAGACTGTCTCCAAATTTATCCACTTTTAGGCGATCCCTGAAAACTTTCCTCTTCAGAGAAGCCTATCCTGCCTCCATCTAACAACTGCACTATTTTCTCTATTAGCTCATCCCCCACAGCTATTACCCTTTTGTATAACTTGACCCTCCCTCCTAGATTGTAAGCTCTAACGAGCAGAGCCCTCTGATTCCTCCTGTATTGAATTGTATTGTACTTGTACTGTCCTCCCTAATGTTGTAAAGTGCTGCGTAAACTGTTGGCGCTATATAAATCCTGTATAGTAATAATAATAATAATACTCAGTGTATGGCGGTGTTCTGCACCACTTTTAATACCCAAATAATACAAAATATTTTTTCGTATATTCATTGTAAAAAATGCTCTATACATAAGTTTGCCCTTAAAGTCCCACAGTACCGGGGGGGGGTACTTTCTTTTTGTTCCTACTAAAGAGCCCGGGACACTATTGCATAGCTTTTTGGCTGTGCCCCCTGCTTACACCGTTTTGGAAGGAGGTGGGGAATGTGATTAAACGACTGACATCTGTTGATCTTGGCTTGGACCCCTTGAGATATCTTCTGCACCTAAATGTGCTGTCCCTACGCCAATACAAAAAATCATTGACAGCGCACTTGTTGAATGCCGCCCGAGCATGTATCCCTGACCTGTGGAAGTGTACTACCACGCTATTCTTGAAACATTGGTTCTCTAGAATAGAGGACATTAGGACAATGGAAAACATGACAGCGACCCTTTATGGAAGAGAGGAGGAATTTAGGGACACTTGGCTGCCATGGACGATCTTTACTTGTACACCCCCCCATACCAATTTCTTCTTTGTCCAGTCTAGCAATTCATGATCTGAGGGTAGGCCAGGTCCTTTTGAGGAACCCTGGGGGGTGGGGGGGAGGGAGGTGGTGGATGAAGTGAAGTTTTTCAGTCCTTTATATTTCCCCACACTCCTATTTTTTTTTCTCTCCTCTTTTTTTTAAATTTATTTTGTCGTTTTTTTTTTCTTCTTTGATTAGACTTCCTTTCTTGACCCCCAAGTTTTGGGGCCAGGAGAAGATTTCTCTTTTCCCCATTAAAGCGGGAAAGGAAAGGTATAACAAAGAAAAGAAATTTAAGTAGTAATATGAAAGTAATCTCAGGGTAATATTAGTTTCAAATAATACAAACAAAGCTACACCTTGTGTTTACAAAGTGTCCTCTGTATGTACTGTACATGAAATGGGTCATTTACTAGCATGGTAATGAATAAGGAGTATTAGTAAGGGGGAGCAGAGATTTGCCTTGTGCACGGATGTGGAGCTCTGCTCCGCGTCTTTGGTTGATGATGTGCCGGCAGATATCCAGTGCCCTGTGGGTCGCCTCTCTGTCCAAAAGAACTCCAAATTACGGTGCCCTTGGTTATTACCGTATATACTCGAGTATAAGTCATTCCGAGTATAAGTCGAGGCCCTAATTTACCACAAAAAAAATGGGAAAAACTTATTGACCCGAGTATAAGACGGGGGTGAGAAATGCACAGCTACTGTAAGTGGAAAAGAGGGTCAACAATGCCCATTTGCAGTATCACTGTGCCCATTTGCATGCCTCACTGTGCCCATTTGCAGCCATAGGTCCCCTGAACTTCAAACTCGGTAGTTAAGGGTTCCTAGATGCCCCCTAGCTGCAGCCAAAATTTGGGGTCTCTGAACCCAAAGGGTCCCGAAATGACATTGCTGCAGATGGACACAGTTGACCAAATTTGTGGCCCCGTATCTCGGGGCCACTTAGTGCTAGGAACCCCAAATTTGGTGTGCAAACCCAGTGGGACTAGCACCATAAAATTTCCAAAGCTGGGTTTTCTAGCACCAAGTGGCCCCGAGATACAGGGCCCCAAAAATCAGTTCAGTAAATGTCAAGCACTTTTCTGCAGCAGAGAATGACATTTTCCTAACTGGTTTTGGGGCCCCGTATCTCAGGGCCACTTAGTGCTAGGAACTTCAACTTTGGATATGTTATGGTACCAGTTCAACTGGGTTTGCACACAAAATTTGGGGTTCCTAGCACCAAGTGGCCCTGAGATACGGGACCCCAAAGTCGGGTCGGAAAATGAAATTTTTTGCTGCAGAAAAGTGCTTGACTCGAGTATAAGTCGAGGGGGGCACTTTCAGCACAAAAAAATGTGCTGAAAAATTCGACTTATACTCGAGTATATACGGTACCTATTGTAGCAGATTTTCCCTCTAGTTCTTCTCCACCATTTGCCAATTTATCTAGAGTTTTAGTTTAGTTGCAATCTTGTAGGGGGTGGAGGTATCCTATTGCTGGCCATGCACTGGGCGGAGAGTCGTTCCGGGGTCTGCTATTTGGAGAGCTTGTTCTTGTTTTGGTCAGTTAGCGGGCATAAATTGGTAATTGTTTGGGGGCCTTGAGCCAAGGAAGCCAAGGACAAGTTTGGAGGAACCCCGCTGAAGGAATGATAACTTAAAAGGTTATAATAGGTGGGAAATGGATAATTTAAGTCCTTTGAATGATTTGGTAAATCAAAGGCTGGTCATTGCATGTTGGTGGGATCGTTTGTTTTCATGGCCGAGTGTTTTTCTCTTTCCTTTTTTTAAAGATGAGTATGAACGATTTTCTGTATAGTGTATGGCCAACAAATTGGGGGTGATATTGTGAGATTGTTTGGACCTGATTGTACATTTACTGGAGTAGTTTTGATTTGGTCATGAATTTCCACTAGGGTGTACTGTATTGTACGTACTTGCAACTGTTAGTTTATGTAATATAATATGTGTTGCTGTTGATTAAACTGATTTGGGTTGTTAATTATATTAGAACCCTATTCTAATTTATGTTTTTTTCCTTTTCTTATTATTGTTTTGTATGTTTTTGTTAAAAATGTAATAAAGAAACGTTTCAATAAAAAAAGATGCTCATAAACACAATGAGATTTTTTCTGGCTCTTCAATTAGGACACGATGCCTTGGTTGTAGCAGCTTACTCTTAATAATGAGCAAAGCTGCACTTTCTAACCCAGTGAGAGATCATAGTTTAATTACATCCAGCAGCATGTCAACTTGGATAATTACTGTAAGTCTAAAATCCCCAAACCAGTAAAGTAGATAGACTGATTAAAAATAGCAGGACTTTTTTCTTGTGTCTATGCTGTCTAGGACATATAAATAAAGCTAATTTATATTCACGAAGATAGTTTAATAACATAACTAAGTACATATTACATGATTGAAGCCTGCTTCATTTGTCCCTCTGGGATGCTTTGGTTTTTAGTACTAACTGATAGCCAGGGGAGTGGGGCTTGATTTAGCTTGGGATAACTGTATGCATCAGCCAGTCTGTGACAGAATGTCAGTGTCAGCCTGTGCCAAGAAGGTCATTAGGGAATTCTAAATGATTTTATTTGTAGTGCCACTCAAAAACTGAGTATTTTTTATTAAAGTGGTTGTAAACCGCTGGACTTTTTCTTTTTTTTTTTTTCCTTACCTGCAAGGTAATTTGATAATGTGCTAGTATGCATCGCATACTAGCACATTATGTGAAACTTACCTGAAAATGAAGCATTCCAGCAATGTGATGTCAGCGCTGGAGGCTGCTTCCATCTTCACCCGTCTTCCTTCCAGGTCAGCGGACTCCGGCTCTGTGACTGGCCGGAGCTGCAATGACATCACTCCCGCCTGTGTGCACAGGAGACACCATTCGTGGCACAGGGCTCTGAAAGAACGGCACGGATGGCCGTTCCTTCAGAGCGCATGTGCCAGTGATGTCACTGGCTGCATGTACAGTAAATATCTCCTAAACAGTGCATGTTTAGGAGACATTTACAGTGCCTATAGGTAAGCCTATAATAAGGCTAAAATTTAGTGATTGATGTTTACTTTCACTTTAAGGTAAACCATTTAGATGAAAATTTACATGTATAGGATTTTTAAACCTTGTTTATTTCAATTAATTTAAAAGATATATACACTGTGTGTGTGTGTGTGTGTGTGTGTGTGTGTGTGTGTGTGTGTATCTATATCTATCAGGGCTTTTTTTTCTTTGAGAATAGGTACAGGTACCCTCCACTTACGAATTACCTTTTGTGTTCCACCCCCTATTCACCTCCCAGTACCACCCATTTTTGAGAATCCAGAACCAAGCATCATTTTGTGCTACTAGGTAATGTGTATGAAATTTGTTAATGATAACAAGTAATGCAGTAAAATAGATTCCCTATAGCCAGTAACAATAGATCCCCTCAGTAATAGTACATTTCCCAGCAGCCAGCATAAATAGATCCTCCTGGAGCCAGCCACAATAGACCACTTCCTCAAGAGTAGATCCCTCCTAGCAGCAACTGACCCCCATAAACATGAGATCCCCCCCCCACCCAGGCACAATGTATCCCCCACCAGCAACAATAGACCCCCCAAGCAACAAGAGACCCACCTACAACAATACATTCCCCCAGGAAAAATAGATCCCCCAGAAGCAAGCATTATTTGGTCCTCCAGCATACCCCAGCACCCCTTATATTATATACATTCACGCACGTTCCCGCTGAAAAATAAACATGTATATATGGCACTGGCTGGCAGGATTGTTTACAATATATATGTATCACTTAGGTTTGTCATCTAAGGTAAAGGGTTCCAGGGTTTGTGTCCGATATAGAGAACACAAACTTTTTGTTTTCAAGGATCTTGGTAAGTCTTCTTCTTGGTTCCTGGAACCTAGAGGCTTAGTAGAGCGGTGGGATAAAAGCCTCCACATTTTACCTGTTAGTTAGCCCATTAGGGGTGAGATTCAAGTTAGCAGCCATGTAGAGTTTGCCCTGAACGTTACACTATAATTTGCCAGATAGGAAAACGAAAATGGCCAGTTCACCAATGACCATTTCGAATGACTTCGAAATGGCCAGTTCGAATGACTTCTGGCTCCTTTGGATGCTACGGCACTGGCAGCTACCTGCACTCTACCTGTGCAGACTGACCACTTGTGCCCTAGCAATTGATGACATCATATGTTGCTTGGACAGTGGCAGCTGCACAACCATTGATGCTGTTCAAAAAAAATCTGGAGTTTCCCCCCATAATCCATATCAGACCCTTATCCTAGATAGGGGCCTGTTGTTTTTTTTTTTTTAGGGTTCCATGAAAAAAAAAACAGTCTGATTGGCCAGGAAAGGGAGGTGCAGTAATTGTGTACCCTCCTCCTTACTGAACCATACCAGGCCACATGTGCTCAACATGGGAAGGTTGATGGGTGACAAAAAACACTTTCCCACATCCTTAGCCCAATGGATGTGGGGGTCTACAGGGGGAACTTATCGGAATCTGGGAACCCCTTTAAAACAATGGGGCCCCAAATAACCATATCCTCCCACATGAATGAGTAAGGGGTACATAGTAAAAAAACACAAAGTAGATAAAAACACAACACTGTGACAAAGTCTTTTATTTAAAAATCGTGTCATCCCATGTAGACACACACCAGCCTTGATGAATGACAAGACAGTCTGCTCCTGATGGACAAATTAAATTTCTCCAGCTGGCCCCTGAATGTAAACAAAGTGGTGGTGGTAGTGGTGGTGGTGGTGGTGATGGTGGTGGGGGTGTGTGTGATATCATTGATCAAACAATGTAACCTAATATAGTCGATGACTTTGGGATCCATCACCCTTTTGTTTACATTCAGCTGCATTGGTACATGTTACCCAGGTACACACCTGAAAAATTGAAAATTGGCCTTAAAAAAGGCCAAAAAATATTGAGAGCAGTGCATATGACTACAATTAACATGCACCGCTCATTCCAAACAAATGGAAATGAGGGTAAAAAGCAGATGTTCAGGAGCTCCCAAAGGACATTACAAGGAGCCAGAAACTTTACAGGTGTGGGCAGTGCTTACATGGAGAGAGCACTCACAGAGGTGACCTGCAGCTGTTACTTAATCCAAATGGAATTTAAGGTAGCACTCCATCTGAAAAATGTGATACATCTCTATGCAGAAAAAATAGCTCTTTGTAATCCATGGCCCAAATTCTTAACTCTTTACTTTGTATACTATGGACAACAGTTTCTCATTATACTTCATCACTCCTCTCTCTTTTGTTGTGCAGCATTTCTGAACTGGTACCGGTGAGCTTGTACTGTACTCCACCAGCACAGTAACCTGTTGCCTCATCCCAGTGACATTGATTCATATATTACACATGAATGCTAGGAAAGGTGACTCTTGTACAACACCCATACTTATTCTCTGCTGAGGCCTCACTCCATCCTCCATGATATACAGACTGGGTCCCTAGGATACCCAATGTCATGAGTTGGGCCTAGTATTGGGGTTCTGATCACAAGGGAAGGAGCTTAATCACACAAAATCCTTCACTACTAGACCTTCCTTACCTTCTGTCACCTATGCCAAGTCACCACTGCTTCCTGACCAGATAGCTACTTATGCACATAGACATTAGCACTGTAGTCATTGGCAACGACTAGATAGTCTCCTGCAAATAGATTCACTGCACATTCGACATATGTACTGCATTTTCTCATCTTGTCCCCAACTGAACCCTGTTCTGAGATACGCCATGCGTGCACTGCTTTAAGATTTTCTTGGAGTAACTTTAGACCAGGCAAGGTTAACAACATTATTTTACTGAAAGTTATTTAAGTATAACAAATGAACAGTTCAACATATATATTTGAAAAACACATTATTGTACAAGATTTTCTAAGTGCCCCTTAAGTAGGTATTTTTCTGGTGTCCCTGTCCCATGAGATAGTCATACCTTAAATAGGTGTGAGAGTCCTTTTGAGTCCATTAGTCCAATAAGTTGTGGTACAAGTCCATATACCTTTAGAATAGTAATGGCGAACCTTGGCACCCCAGATGTTTTGGAACTACATTTCCCATGATGCTCAGCTACACAACAGAATGCATAAGCATCATGGGAAATGTAGTTCCAAAACATCTGGGGTGCCAAGGGTCGCCATTACTGCCTTAGAACATTGACTGGACGTTCACAAGGGGTGGTTAACAGCAAGCGCTGAGTCACACATCCTTAGAAGCATACTTGTACCTGGGATTGGGAAAACCTGGAACCAAACCTCCGGCTGACTTACTAACAGCAATCATGGTTTCAAAATAAGCTTTGCTAGGCAGAGCCTGTTTCAGGGCTTTTATATTTGTGTTGTAGAAATGAGAAAGGTGAGACCCCGAGATGGGTGATATAAATGGGACAGTTGAGACCCTGAGAGGGGTGATGTCTGCCATGTTAGCTCTTCTGTAGCTGAAATGGCTGGGGAACCACTGTGCATTTGTGTGGTCCTGACTTATGTTGAAGGATGCTGTGCACTGCTGGGAGCAGGCTGTCCTCTCTATATTGACTCCACATACCCCAAAATTTTTGTTAGCCACCTGCTCAATCCTGCTCTTAAGGAGGAGGATGTTGACTCCATGTTATTGTCATGTGCCAGCTGAGAGTTCAGCAGCAGGGGATGTTGACTCCATGTTATTGTCATGTGCCAGCTGAGAGTTCAGCAGCAGGGGAGAGGCAGGTGGTTTCAGTGTTTGTGTGGCACAATTAAAGAGTAATTCCACTGTTGAGAGAAAAACATTCCCCTCTGGGTAATCTATGTACATGGCAAGGATTTTAACAAACTTTGTTAGAGTCCTATCTTTTGTTATTCTGAAGAAATAGCTGTTTGTCTGTGCAGAGTGAATCTGTATAGGAGTGGTTTTATAATTATCAATCAGCTACTGCATCTGCAGTGATCTAATGAGGAAAGTGGTAGGGTCTGCATCCCTTTAGGTGTGTTTCTTTTCATAGTATTGCACCAAAAAGGATATTTTGTTGCAGGGGATACCAAAAATCTGAACTGTATCTTATTGCAGACTTCTGGGAAAATCAGTAAGCCAATCATACAAGCAGGAAATGACATATCTGTAGGGCGTTCTGTACACCATCTGTGTACAGAACACGTCCAGGTAGCCATATTGCATTGTATTTTACAGAAAATTACAGCGCTGAAGATTGAAAAGGAAAGGTAATTTTTAATAACATTCAATTACAATATGAACTTTAACACCACTGACATCCTTTCACCACGGTCTCATAACAGGCATGAGCCATATACAGAGAACCTAAACCCTTGCTTTCCCCCATACAGCCTACCTAAAAAATTGCCAACTGCTGCAGCTCTTTGTAGCAACGACAATGGGCAGCTTACTCACCAGTGTATTCATTATTCAGGTGTATTGGTCTGTGAGACTTTCATTCATTTGTAGTAAAACAGCACTCCAGCAATTCCAATAAAAAAGGTGCACGTTAGTAAAATGGTTAAGGTTTATAAAAATGCTCTTTTGTAAGCCTTAATGGCTTTAAAACAGTATGCATTTTCATTGGGGTTGCTGGTCATCCATCCAATTTTTACTGCTATACAATTGAAGCCTGTGACGGAACAGCACCATCGCTCATGGAGCATTCTGCAAACCCTTCAAAAAATCTTACATCATCACTAAAAATAAATACCTGCCAGGAGGTAAGCAGTCTTCATTCTCCTTTTCAACAGTGATGACTTTGCAGAAGAATGAGGTGTCAAGCAGGCACACTGTCTTGCTTGTCTGACTGGCAGCACCTCACCCATGGCACACACAAAAAATTATTAACAGCTGACTGCAGCTGGAACATCTACTGCCTTTTTGGTGTCTAGCCATCCAGCTAAAAGTTGATCTAGTTCACAAAAGGAGTGTGCAGCTTACACACTAGGCCAAGACCTATGACCTTAAGCTTTATTATCTTATCCTAAAATACCGTATATACTCGAGTATAAGTCGAGGCCCTAATTTAGCACAAAAAAATGGGAAAAACGTATTGACCCGAGCATAAGATGAGGGTGAGAAATACACAGCTACTGTAAGTGGAAAAGAGGGTCAACAATGCCCATTTGCATGCCTCACTGTGCCCATTTGCAGCCTCACTGTGCCCATTTGCAGCCATAGGTCCCCCGAACCTCAAACTCGGTAGTTAAGGGTTCCTAGATGCCCCCTAGCTGCAGCCAAAATTTGGGGTCTCTGAACCCAAAGGGTCCCGAAATGACATTGCTGCAGATGGACACAGTTGACCGAATTTGGGGCCCCGTATCTCGGTGTGCAAACTCAGTGGAACTAGCACCATAAAATATCCAAAGCTGGGGTTTCTAGCACCAAGTGGCCCCGAGATACAGGGCCCCAAAAATCGGTTCAGAAAATGTCAAGCACTGTTCTGCAGCAGAGAATGACATTTTCCGAACCTATTTTGGGGCCCCGTATCTCGGGGTCACTTGGTGCTAGGAACTCCAGCTTTGGATATGTTATGGTTCCACTGGGTTTGCGCACCAAATTTGGGGTTCCTAGCACCAAGTGGCCCTGAGATATGGGGCCCCAAAGTCGGTTCAGAAAATTAAATTCTTTGCTGCAGAAAAGTGCTTGATTCGAGTATAAGTTGAGGGGGGCACTTTCAGCACAAAAAAATGTGCTGAAAAACTCGACTTATACTCGAGTATATACGGTACTGCTATTCAGTTTAAGACAAGTCAGAAAAGTGTCCATGTGCAAAAACAGTTCTTGGACCCTGTATTTAACTATCACCCAAGTACAAACACCTCCCATGTATACATAGATGCAGATGAAGAGTAGCCTTGGTGATACCATGAACTCTTTCATAGTTCTTGATGTGAAACATGAACAAACTTCCCCTTCACATGCAATCCAAAGGGTGTCAAGATGAAATGGAGGAACATTTTTACATGTATCAGTGGTGGTCAGGCAGTGAGTGAAAAAGCTTTGTGCCGTAAGATGCCACTTGTTTTATGAGTCTGTGGTGGCCAGTACTCTCCAGTTACATGCCAGGGAAGCAGACATAGGGCAGCCAACACAAACAGACTCCATAAACTGATTTGCAAGGCCAGTGATGTTGGATTGGAGTTGGAGTTTTAACAACAGTGTCAGAGAGGAGAATGTTGTTCAAGGTACATTCCATCTTGGACAACTCCTCCCACCCGCTCCACAATACATTGGTTAGTCTGAGGAGTACCTTCAGTGATAGATTGTTACAACCAAGATGCACCACCCTCATCCCTCCTCCTTTCTTCTCCAGCTCTCTCAGGATTGGCTGCTCCACACGTGAGCATGATTGGGCATGCTGAAGTCATGTGGTGCCTTTCCTGAGTTTTGACTGGATGTTACTCATCATGGAGCATGATCCTCAAGATCAGCAGAAGATAAGTGTGACTGAAGAGGATATTCATGGTGTAGTCGGCTCCCAGAGCCAGCAGAAAGAGTAGGAGAGTGTAGAGGTGGGCTTGATGTCTTGTGACATCACGACTGCACCCACCGAGCTCCAGGAAAGAGACCCACTGTCAGGAACCATGAATCAGACTGAGACAGAAGTGCAGTAAAAATCATAATTTAATAAAATGGTAAAATGGTACAAACAGAGCAAACATAGTCAAAACATAGCCAGGGTTCGGTAACCAGAGCAGGTAGTCAGAACAAGCCAGTAAAACAGGAGTCCAGAGATCAGCATAGTCAGAGGCAGCAAACAGGAATTAGGAACCAGAAGGGAAGTAAGCCAAGCAAAAGTTTTAAACAGGAAAACACAGCAGAGAGTATCCGGATATGTTGACCAAGGAGTAGGCACAGAAGATCTGATCGAAGCAGCTTAAATAGCCAGCAGACTGATTGACGAGCAGGATATGATCATCAGGCGAGTCACTGTGAAATGATGAGTCTTAGCAATTAACTGACAGCTGAGCAGCCTGAGCTCTGAGAAAGAAGGGCTAAGCTCAGCCCTGACACTCACCCACCGATTCCAGAGTTTTGCAGGGCTCCTACTGCTGAAGGGGGTGACATTTGCAAGGTAGGAGGCTTGCATGTGTATATACATTAATACTGTGCTATTAGTTTATACTGGGTGGTGGGTTTACATCCACTTTAACTACAGTATGTGTAATGATTTTTGGGTAATGTTAGAGAAAGTGGTGTAATTTACATGCTGGTAGTTAGATTTTCTGTTATTTTTTTCAATCGGTGCTATTTATTTTATGTAGTATTTCAATACGATGGTATGGTTGATTACAGTACAGTAGTATTAGTTTAGTTTGATGTGGTATTAATTGCTGTTATTGGTAATGTTTTTGTTGTTGTGCCTTGTTATTGTGATTTTTGTGTTGTCTTGTTGAATGTAATTGTATTTTAGTAATTTCCCTTCGGGATTAATAAAGTGTTCTGAATCTGAATTGGATAGAATAAACCAGAAGCACAGCTGGAGCATTATAAAGAATGCCTCCTATTTCAAACGTGTCCTAGAAGTACCTGTATTTATCGGCATATAACACGCACTTTTTTCCCCTGAAAATCGGGGGCAAATCAGGAGTGCGTGTTATACGCTGACAGTGTACCTCAGAGAGGGACGAGCGCTGCCAGAATTCACCGAGCCGCCATCTCCTCTCCACTCGGCTCACGTCACACACACACAGTCCCGCCTCCACCACCGGCATTGGACCAGTGTTCTGCCTATCACAGGAGCTGGTCCAATGCTGATGGCGGAGGCGGGACTGTATGTGTGTGACGTGAGAGCCGAGGGGAGAGGAGATGACGGCTCGGTGATTTCCTGATTCAGGCTGCTTTTATGAGAGATGGTGAGGCTAAAAATTATGAGAGATGGTAAGGCTGCAAACTAACTAAAATTAGTTTTAAAAAACTGCATTAATCAGGCTGCATTGATCAGGCTGCATTGAGGAGTTTATTTAGGCTGCATTGAGGACATTAATCAGGCTGCATTGATCAGGCTGCATTGAGGACTTTATTTAGGCTGCATTGAGGACATTAATCAGGCTGCATTGAGGACTCTATTTAGGCTGCATTGAGGACATTAATCAGGCTGCAGATTGGCATTGATCAGGCTGCAGATGGACATTGATGGGCACTGACGCTTAAAGGGGTTGTGAAGGTAAAAATTTTTTCACCTTAATGCATTAATTCATTGTCTATGTCGCTCCCGACATCCATTTCGCCGCTCAGCCTGGCCGCTGATTGGCTTCAGTGGATGGATTGAAAGCAGCGCAGCCATTGGCTTGGGCTGCTGTCAATCACATCCAATGACGCGGCGCGCCGGGGGGCGGGGCCGAGTGATACAGTGAGCGGCTATAGCCGCCGGCTGTATCACGGGAGCGCGCCCGCAAGAACCAATCACAATGCGAGGGAGCTCGCATTAAGGTGGTTAGTTCTTGCGGGGAGGAGCTGAAACAGCCGCCGAGGGACCCCAGAAGAGCAGGTTCGGGGCCACTCTGTGCAGAACGAGCTGCACAGTGAAGGTAAGTATAACATGTTTGTTTTTTTTTTTTTTATTAATTACCTTTACAACCCCTTTAATTTGCTTCAAAGTTGTTTATTTTAAAAATGTTTTTTTCCTGGAACTTCCCTCTTAAAATTAGGGTGCGTGTTATACGCCCGCGCGTGTTATACGCCGATAAATATGGTAAGTGAAGTAAAGTGAATTTAATGTCCACATCATAGCAGCACCTTTTGACCCACCTTCCTGGTCAAGCAGGAAGGGGTCATAGCAACTTTCTAACGCACGTGTATTATACATTGGTGCCTAAGTCCCCAATGATGTCGGCCCCAGTGAGATCTATGCTGTGTGGCTTACTATTAACTGGAGTCTCTTATCCTTTATTTCTCTTTATTCCTTTAACTTTGGTATGCACTTCATTCTTACGTTTTGGATCCTTCTCAGAGCTGTGCATGGAGACGAGTGAGGGGAAGATGGCCCCCACCCGTCTCCATGACATTGCAGGGCGGAAGCAATGTCAAAACGTCACTTCTGCCCATAGCTCTTAAAGGGCCATTTTATTTTTTTTCATTTTTTTAAATGACAATTTTTTTTTTTTTTTTAGTGCATTTTAGTGTAAATATGAGATCTGAGTTCTTTTTGACCCCAGATCTCATATTTAAAAGGTCCTGTCATGCTTTTTTTCTATTACAAGGGATGTTTACATTCCTCGTAATAGGAATAAAAGTGACACATTTTTTTTTAAAACAGTGTAAAAATAAAAAATAAAAGGTAAAATAAATAAGAAAAAAAAAATGTTTTTAAACGTGATCCGTCCCGCCTAGCTCGCGTGCAAAAGCGAACGCATAAGTGAGTAGCGCCCTCATATGAAAAAGGTGTTTAAACCACACATGTGAGGTATCGCCGTGATCGGTAGAGCGAGCGAAAACATTCTAGCCCTATACCTCCTCTGTAACGCAAAACATGCAACCTGTAGAATTTTTTAAATGTCGCCTATGGAGATTTTTAAGGGTAAAAGTTTGTCGCCATTCCACGAGCGGGCGCAATTTTGAAGCGTGACATGTTGGGTATCAATTTACTCGGCGTAACATTATATTTCACAATATTAAAAAAAATTGGGCTAACTTTACTGTTGTCTTATTTTTTAATACAAAAAAAGTGTATCTTTTAAAAAAAAAGTGCGCTTGTAAGACCGCTGCGCAAATACGGTGTGACAGAAAGTATTGCAATGACCGCCATTTTTTTCTCTAGGGTGTTAGAAAAAAAAATGTATAATGTTTGGGGGTTCTAAGTAATTTTCTAGCAAAAAAAATGTTTTTAACTTGTAAACACCACATCTAAAAAGAGGCCCGGTCTTAAAGTGGTTAATATTTGGTAAGAGAACAGAAAAGTATAGAGAGGGAATCTAAATAAAGAAAAAAAGACAAATACTAAATACACTTTTCTTAATATTCCTTGTTCTTTTCTCCCTCCAAAATGGGAGTATTAGTAAGCCACATAGGCTTCCTTCTTTAGCAAGAATATGCAGTATGTGGTTGATAAAAGTTAACATAGCTGAAATCTTTTACCAACGAGAAAATCCTCATAAAACCCCTAGTTTTATTTTCACAACACCTCTTTGTTTATATCTTTAATCTGCTTTTCAGCAAACTTATCATTTCATATTGGACTTGATGGACTCATCTGGTCTTTTACTTTAAAACACTAGGTGGAGATAGAGCATTTATTAATCCTTTTGGCTTGCCTCAAATGTTTTTTTGTTTGCAATATTTTTTTTGACTTTTATATGTAGGCTTACTTATCATGATAACTTCCTAATACTAAAGGGCAGTAGGTTTTCATAAGCTACAGATACAGCGGGTAAAATAAGTATTGAACGCATCACTATTTTTCGAGGTAAATTATATTTCCTAAGGTGCTATTGACGTAAATTTTCACCACATGTCGGTAACAACCCATGCAATCCATACATAGAAAGAAACTAAAACAAAAAAGTTCGGAAATTAGGTTATGTGTAAAAAAATGGAATGACACAGGGAAAATGGATTGCACACGCTAACTGAAATGTATTTAATACTTCATACAAAATCCTTTGTTGGTAATGACAGCTTCAAGACGCCTCCTATATGGAGAAACTAGTCGCATGCATTGCTCAGGGGTGATTTTGGCCCATTCTTCCACATAAACATTCTTTAAATCTTCAAGGTTCCGTGGGCCTCTTCTATGAACTCTGATCTTTAGTTCTTTCCATAGATTTTCTATTGGATTCAAGTCAGGTGATTGGCTGGATCATTCTAGCAGCTTTATTTTCTTTTCTTTCTTTTAAAGCAATTGAGTTTCCTTGGCTTTGTGTTTGGGATCATTGACTTGCTGAAATGTCCAACCTCATTTCATCTTCATCATCCTGGTAGATGGCAGCAGATTTTTATCAAGAATGTCTTGGTACATTTTTTCCATTTGTCCTTCCTTCAACGAAATGAAGTTTTCCACTACTGTATTCTGAAAAACAGCCCCATGCCATGATGTTCCCACCTCCAAACTCGACTGTTGATATTGGGGTGTTTTAGGGTGATGTGCAATGCCATTTGATCTCCAAACATGGTGTGTACTATGGCATCCAAAGAGTTCAATTTTGGTCTCCTCTGACCAGACCATATTCTCCCAGTATTTCATAGGTTTGTCTAAATGATGTGCATCAAACTTTAAACAAGCTTCAACTTGCTTTTTCTTCAGCAATGGTGTCTTGCGTTGTGAGTGTGCATACAGGCCATGGCGGTTGCGTGCATTAATAAAACAAATAATAGTTTGCTAAACCTCAAAATGAATAAAAAACTCCAGTAAATAAATGAAAAGTAGTGATCATATAAAAATGCAAAAAAGCCCACATGCACAAAATATAAAACTCTTGAATGTTGACGAAAAACGTGAATAAAAATCACCCCATGCTCTGTGACAGTCTCTGCAGGAAATATGTACTGACAGATAATCACCACCACCTCAGTGTGCAATGCCTGCTCACCTCAAAGGAAGACCCCCTTGGGTCTATTGGCACTTTCAATAATACTCCAAAGAAAGGATCAGCCAGATCAGAAACGGGCTTCAGCTAATGGCTCCAGGATTACCAGGACTTCTCCACATACAGTTTGATTTGGTTCAATTTCTCAAAGCAAATAAAATATCATCATCGCACAAGATTGATTAAACAACTTGCTTTTAATTAAAAAAAAAAAATTTAATTTCTATGGGAAGGTGGTGCATAGGCTTTTCTGCTACATTAAAGTGATTGTAAAGTCTTATTTTTTCCCTATAAAAATAACAAACATGTCACACTTACCTGCTCTGTTGCAGTGGATTTGCACAGAGCAGCCCAGATCCTCCTTTTCTCAGGTCCCTCTTCTCTGCTCCTGGCCCCTCCCTCCTGTCCAGTGCCCCCACAGCAAGCAGCTTGCTATGGGGGCACCCGAGCTGAATCACAGCTCCCTGTGTCCATTCAGACATGGAGCCCTAACCGGGCCCGGCCCCCTCTCTCCCCTGACTGGCTAGCTGACTTTGATTGACAGCAACATATGTCAATGGCGCCGCTGCTGTGTCTCAGACAATCAGAAAGAAGAATCTCGGACGGCTGAGACAATTATGGACATCGCTGGAACTAGATGAACCTCAGGTAAGTGTTAGGGGGGCTGAGGGGGGCTGCTGCACACAGAAGGCTTTTATCCTAATGCACAGAATGCATTAAGATAAAAAAAAACCTTTTGCCTTTACAACCACTTTAACGCCTGGGAACAGAATCTTTAAGCAGGAAAAGCTAGTTAAAATCTCGCTTTATACCACACTTTAATAAATAACAGCTGGTTCCAGATTATCCAGCTCTGCCCTGCCTCCACCTGAAGCAACAGATCACTACAACATTGATTTATTACTTGCTGGTAATTCCAAGCAATAAATCGCAATTATAAGTGCATGGATGATCTGAACAAGGACTTCCTTAACCTAATCCAGAGCCTTCGTGCAAATAAATAAATACATTTGGTATAAAAAAAATTGAAAATGTAGCCACCCTGCCTTAAGCAGGAGTGTCTAAATTGTGTTCTGCATGGCTGTAGTCAGCCAATGCCAATCTGTAGTCTTAGGTTTCTTAGTTCTTCCTTTTGTCAGTAGATGGCACTGTCGAAAGAGATCTTACAGTAGGCATGAATTATGAAAACAGATATGTATTCATATCTTTTCCCAGCCTACCACTAGGAGTTCCTGTGCCAGTGGTACATTATGGGAAAGGATATAAATATTCAGGGAAGGTGCAATATGGGAAGGGGTATAAATATTTAGTGCTGGCTGATACAAATGTTCTTCCTCCCAGGCTGTGGCCAAGGGAGGCTGAGCGTGATGGAGCTGCTGATTTAAGCCTGCCTAGCCTGAAGGGGACCTGGGAAGTAATGAGGCCTGGAGGCATGGTGTTGCCGATCTTCACTGGATGCACAATGGAGTCCCATGGAGGCTAGTTGACTCTCCTGCTTGAAATGGAAGCTGCTGCCGCTGGTGCTCATTTTCGAGAGAATCCTATCCCAGGAAAGTCAGTCACAACCTAAAGGCTATTTTCCCTGTGATGTGATGTGTGGAGTACCGGAGTTCTGCTTTAATTCTGACTAACTGTGAGTAATAAAACCCTTTTTGTTTTACCTAAGAGACTTGTGCCCATCTTTCTACATGTCCCACCAGGCCTAAGAGACGTACCCGAGGTGAAATGTCAGCCCTTCCTGTCTCTGTAGGTACCACCATGCCTCCAGGTGTCAGGGGGGTGCTACAAAAATCTCCCCTCTACCTATCCCAAATACTTCACATGCTCTGAGTGGCATTTGCTTTTACTGCATGAGCTTCAAACATTTACATAAGTCAATAAAATATCTTCTAAAATGTTAATGATCACAAACCTGTGAAAATGTCGAAATCATTACAATTTCTATCTGTGCTAGCTTGGCACCTAAAACACTGTGCGGTTGTGCCACAATTGTCACAAGATTTAACGTGTGGCAATTGTGGCAAATCGCATCGCATAAAGCTTGTCGCTCCAAAAAGCATCTTTTGGGCGAGAAGCTTTATGCAATGCGATTTGTCACGATTGGTGCGTGATAAATTTCGCAACAATCGCAGTAACACTGCAGCCCATTTTAGGTGCCATTAAAAATAATGGCACTTGAACCTGCCTTTTGTGATTGTAGTGCATTTTGAGATTGCAAGCAGAATATCAGCGATTCTGCCACAATCCCAAAATGCCCAGGTATGAACAAAGCCTTAGCTGAGGAGACACTCTTGGATTTTTTTACAGAGTGCAGAAGACTGTGTTAGGCATACAGGGTTCATTTCAGGGTTGGACAGGATTAGCAGAAGCTCTGAGGGCAATAAATTTATACTTTGCTTGCGAAGCGACAGTACAAGGCGACAGTAACCTAGCGCTGGAGATCACCCATCTGAGTCTCGCACAGAACCACTGGCGAATGGTCTCAGTATAGTGCAGCAGCATGTTTTACCCATCTGATGTCGGCAGTGAAATTCGTTTTCTCTTTCTATACTGGCTTTGTGAGGTGCATTTGTATTCAGCCCCCTTTACTCTGATACCCCTAACTAAAATCTAGTGGAACCAAATGCCTTCAGAAGTCAACTAATTAGTAAATAGAGTCCACCTGTGTGTAATTTCATCTCAGTATAAATACAGCTGTTCTGTGAAGCCCTCAGAGGTTTGTTAGAGAACCTTAGTGAACAGACAGCATAATGAAGGCCAAGGAACACACCAGACAGGTCAGGGATAAAGTTGTGGAAAGGTTTAAAGCCACTTTTGTTGGCAACGGTTTAGACATTAATGGCTGTTTGTTGAGTTATTGTGAGGGGGCAGCAAATTTACATGTCCTCCCCTCCCGCCGCCTTCCGTGGCTTGCCCGGGCTCTCCTATCCCATCGGGAGATCCGAGCCACCAGCCGACACGTCCGCCAGCTGGCCAGAGACCCGAACAAACCCGGACTCGGCTTTGATCGGGTATCGGATATAGTAACCCAGTAGCGAAGTCACAAAGTCACTTCCGGTTTACTCGGCAGCCAACGGCGCCTTTTTAAAAAAATACCACAGTATTCAAAACCCCTGATCTTGGCGTTTTGAATACTTTCAAGTGCAGAGGAGAGGATTGGGGTCTTACAGACCCCAGATCCCTCCATAAAGAGTACCTGTCACTGCCTATTACTGTCACAAGGGATGTTTACACTCCTTGTGACAGAAAAAAAAAGTGATAAAAAAAATAATAAATCTAAGGAACCGTGTAAAAAAGTAAATAAATAAAATTAAAAAGGAAAGAAAAAATTCACAAAGTGCCTCATCCCTCCCTGCTCGCGCGCCAAAGCGAATGCATACATAAGTTGCACCCACAAATGTAAACAGTTCAAACCACACACGTGAGGTATCACCGCAAATGTTGGAGCGAGAGCAATAATTCTAGTGCAAGACCTCCTCTGTAACTCTAAACAGGTAACCGTTAAAATTTTTTAAAGCGTCACCTATGGAAATTTTTAAGTACCGTCGTTTGTCGCCATTCCACTAGTGTGCGCAATTTTAAAGCATGACATGTTAGGTATCTATTTACTCATCAAAACATCATCTTTCATATTATGCAAAAAGATTGGGTTAACTTTACTATTTTGTTTTTTTTTATTCATTGAAGTGTATTTTTTCCCAAAAAATTGTGTTTTTAAGACTGCTGCGGAAATACAGCGTGACATAAAATATTGCAACGACCACCATTCTGCTAAAAAATATATATAATGTTTGGGGGTTCTAAGTAATTTTCTGGCAAACAATACTGATTTTTTTTTTATATAGTTAGTTTCAGAGAAGCCATTGGTACATACAGTCATAAGCATCTGATGATTCTACCTTTTTTTATACCATATAACATGGGGGGGGTGCAATAAAACCATATCAGGGCTATGTAACTATAAACAACAGTATAGGCAGTGCACCAGTTGACATGGGAAGAGGAATGAAGAGGAGGTTGGGGTATAGAACACGTGAAAAGGGGCAAGGAGAGGAGATAGTAGAGGGAAAAAATTAGGCATAAACAAATATTCCTGGGGTCCATGATATGCAGGCCTCCGCCTCTAACAAAATGATATGAGACTGTTACCGGTTAGATCTCCGGCACTTCCGACCAAGGCATAAAGATTCTAGAGGTAGTAGACTATGGCACTGATAACATATTAGAGGTGTAATGTATCCAGGTGGTCCATAATTTCAGTGGCGGTGCATCCATAGGGGCGCACAGGCGCTGCCCCCTCTCTCCAGCCACCCCTCTATCACCAATAGATAGATTCATGCACTGCATGAATCTATCTATGGCCGCCACTGCCACCCTCTATTAAGGAGCCCAGCCCCTTTTCGGGCACCGGGCGCCTGAATTACAGTGCCATAGGCTCTAATCAGGTGCTTGGATCTGTTACCCGTCACCTGATTGGCTGAAATGACAGGCGCTGTAATTGGACGCCTATCAGGCATCCAATCATAGCAGAGGATGGGAAGAGAGACAGGAGCAGACATCGAGGAGCTGTCCCACCGCCACCAAGACAGGGTAAGTACAGACGGCGGGCGGGGGGCACACTGGCAGCATTTGATATGGCACAGTGGCTGTGTTTGATGCGGCACAGTGAGGCTGTATTTGATGGGGCACAGTCAAGCTGCATTTGATGGGGCACAGTAAAGCTACATTTGATGGGGCACAGTGAGGCTGCATTTGATGGGGCACAGTGAGGCTGCATTTGATGGGGCACAGTGAGGCTGCATTTGATGGGCACTAGAGATGCACGATTCTGGCCAAAATGAGTAAAGTAATTTTCTAGCAAAAAAAAATTATTTTAACTTGAAACCAACAAATGTCAGAAAAGGGTTTAGTGTTTAAAGAGGAAGTAAAGCCTCTGAAAAAAAAAAAACACCCTGCAAGACAAAGGCATAATGAGCTAGTATGCATACTAGCTCATTATGAATTACTTACCTGAGATCCAACCCCCCTAATCGGCCCTCGTTCGCCTCCTCCTCCGACGCCATCTAGACTTAAGTTCAAGAATGTTTTGATTCTTGGCAGACTGCCCCTTTTTTTCCTTCCTTTCTTTTGATGGTTGTAGCTTCAGAAGAGCAGAGAGAATTCTTTGCATAGAAAGAATTGTGAAACACTTTAGTCAAGATTGCGATAATGATACTTGACGATTAATTGTGCAGCTTTAATGGGAATAGTGAGGCTGCATTTGATGGGCACAGCGAGACTGCATTTGATGGGCACAGTGGCTGCATATGATGTAGCAAGGGCTGCATATGATGGGCACAGTGGCTGCATTCGATGCTGAACAGTGGCTGCATTCGATGCTGCACAATGGCTGCATTCGATGCGGCACAGTGGCTGCATTCGATGGGGCACAGTGGCTGCATAAGATGGGCACAGTGGCTGCATAAGATGGGCACAGTAGTTGTATTTGATGGGGCACAGTGGCAGCATTTGATATGCACAGTGGCTGCGTTTGATAGGCACAGTGGATGCGTTTGATGGGCACAGTGGATGCGTTTGATGGCACAGTGGCGGCAATTGATGGGCACAGTGGCTACTTTTGATGGCACAGTGGCTGTGTTTGATGGTACAGTGGCGGCAATTGATGGGCACAGTGGCTGCGTTTGATGGCACAGTGGCTGCGGTTGATGGTACAGTGAGGCTGCAATTCATGTTTTTTTTTGCCCCCCCCCCAAAATTTTGAGCACCAGCCGCCACTGGCCCATATACTATAAAACAATACTGAATTTAATTTGTAAGCAACAAATATCAGAAAAAGGAATAGTCTTCAAGTGGTTAACAACATTTTCAATGTTTTCATTTTTTGGGTGGCGTAACTGAGAATTTCATCAATTTTGGGTGAAACAACTGAGATTCACAATTAAAACGTTGGATATTCACATGTTTTTGAGAGTGGACTCTCTAGATGTTAACATTAAGGGCTATAGATATGTTGTTGGGTGGTATTAGCGCTATAATGCTGCAGTATATTATCAATATTGATAATATTATCAATATTATCAATTATAAATATATCCTATCTTGAGCCCACACATATTTAAGAGTTTTGATATTTCTAGTAGTTATTATTAATTATATTAAAATTCACACAAAAGTAAAAAAAATGCACAGGATGAGATTATTTTTTATATTGAGCTCTAAAATACTGGCCCGTGAATACTAGCACAGAAAGAAAGATGTTTGTGTCTCAAAGCAATCTGCTTACCTTGTCTTTTTTTTTTTTTTTGAGTGAACTTTATTTAAAATGCGTTTGATGACATACTTCCAATGACAGTTGAAAGTCTGTTTGTCCAGCTTGGTCATGTGACCTGTGATGTCATAGTCAAGCTGATTCTATGAATAGAACAATCCCCAGCACACCTGCTATCATTTTAGCAGAGAGTTGTTGGAAGTACACAAGCTAAACACTGACTCTTTTACTACTTTAATGACCTTCAAAATGCAGCAATTTTTCCTAATTTTAGGAATTCTTCTTCTTTTTATTCCTAGCTCAAAAGGTAATGTATATTTGATAAGAATAAACACGGTAGAATGTGGGTAGAAATGTAGATGTTAGT